>JANAVB010036419.1:21435661-21886254 GCA_029216955.1 Iris pallida | reverse complement strand
ACAAAAAAATATGAAGTCAAAGTATATTAGTGGTTGGAAATAAATTATTTTAATTTTTTTTCCTGGGGGAGAAAATATATTAATTTTATAAAGACCCTATGATATCAAGGTTCATGATTAAAATGGTAGGATCCAAGTATGATTTAAATACACTGAATCTTCTCGATCAATTGTCAAAATTGATCAAAATGTCTTGTGTGACATGACTATAATGACACTGAGTTTAAGGTTATGATTATATTTGGTTAGAATTAATGTACATTTTAATACCAATCATTTTGAAAATGAATAGAAAAAATGAGCAGTACATTTGGAAAACTAGAATAGACGACCAATGTTAGCTGTAGAAATTATGATTGTGACTAATTTATGCAAATTTTTCTCTACTTTTTTATAATTTTTTGAATTAAAAAATTTTTAGTCGATTTTTAACTCCAGCATACACAGTTAAGTGCGAAAACTTTTTTTTGTTTCTATTTTTGGAAATTTCTAGATTTTTAGGATCCTATATATATATATATATATATATATATATATATATATATATATATATATATATATATATATATATATATATATAATGGAAATATTTATGAAATGTCAAAAAATTGTAAAAGTTTTATGAAAAATCTACCGCAAAATAACATTTCATCGCATGTTCAGAATTAGCGAAAACTATATAAAGGGGATTCTGAATGACATTTTTGCCCTTCTAATTTATTGAAAACACCCCAGAATCCTACTCTTCAAAAAAACTATTTCGATACTTTTTCTTCTTCCATACGCCGCTCAGTTTCGAATCTAGATTTTCTCCTCCAAAATCTTCAAACCTTACTTCAAAAACTCGTCAAAAAATTTCGGAAAGACGGACAAACGGTTAAAATTGTTAAAACGGAGGTCCAAACACCATTTTTTTTGCGATTCTAAAATTTCGAAAGGCCGACTAACGAAGATGTTGTTAATCTTCGGCTTCTCGAAAAATACGCTCCTTTTGCGACAAACCGGGTCTCGTTTCGACCTCCCAGTCAAAAGATATGGCTCTTCAAAGTTTCAACTGGACATAAAATGCAGGAGAATGATCATTCTCCGTTGTAATATCACGGAGAATTGTCATTCTCCGTGCTAAAACCACGAATAATGGCAATTCTCTGAGGTAAAACTACGGTGTTAAATTGACAAAGAATAGCCATTCTCCGTGTTAGAATGACGGAGAATGGTCATTCTCCGTCAATTTAACAAGGAGAATGGTCATTCTCCGCGGTTTCATTCTCTGTGCTAAAACCACGGAGAATGGCCATTCTCCTTGTTAAATTGACAAAGAATAGTCATTTTTCGTGTTTAAAATGACAGATAATGGCCATTCTCCTCGTTAAATTGACAAAGAATAGTCATTCTCCGTGTTAAAATGACGGAGAATGGCCATTCTCCGTCAATTTTAACAAGGAGAATGGTCATTCTCCGTCATGTTAACACGGATAATGGCCATTCTCCGTGTTAGAATAACGGAGAATGACCATTCTCCGTCAATTTAACAAGGAGAATGGTTATTCTTCTTGTTAAATTGACAAAGAACAGTCATTCTCCGTATCAAAATTGACAAAAATGACCATTTTTCGTCAATTTAACAAGGAGAATGGCCATTCTCCGTCATTTTAACACGGAGAATGGCTATTCTCCGTGTTAAAATGACGGAGAATGGCTATTCTCAGTCATTTTATTACGCAGCCATTCTCCGTCATTTTAACACGGAGAATGGTCATTCTCCGTAGTAGTTTTAACACAGAGAATGACCATTCTCTATCATTTTGACAGGAGAATGATGGAGAACAGTCGACAGAAACCTAAAACCTAATTTTTTGTTTTGGAAAAAATTTGTCAGGAACAAAAATTCAAGAGTTTTCGTTTTCCTTTCAAAACGATGCTAACTCTTATGGAAAAGAAGAAGAAGATCTCTCCACAATTGACATAATCGTCGAAAAACTTCAAATCTCTCCACGATGATGATGATGATGATGAGCGATGATCGGAGTTCGACTGAACAGTGAACTACGAACGATCTTCGCGATCTCTGCTGAAGATGACAATAATGGAATTCAGATCTCTCGTGAAGAAGAAGACAAAAATCACAATCCAAATCTGAGTTTGTGGGAAGGGTAGTAATGGTATTATAAAGATGACAATTTTGTAAATACAGAGCATCTAAAGAAAATATTAGAATATTTAATGTGAAAATATATAATTTTGGACATTTCATAAATCTATCTTGCAGGTGAATTTTTCATATAAACTAACCCCGAAATTGAATTTTTTAGCAATTTTCAGTATATATAATCTTGTGCAAGAGCGAAGGAATCTTGCAACTCTTTAATGGTAGCGGTAGTTTTGAACCAAAAACAATTTGGGAGAAAAGAAAAAAAAAAGAAGAAGAAGAAAACATAGTTATTGCGAGTCAAATAACAAAATATTTTTATAATAAATAGATATTTATTTAGTTTTAAAATAATAAATATTGATTAGTCTGGCTACGATAGCTATGTTCCACCAACTACACACCTTAAGAAATCAACAAGAAGATAATTTAAAATATTATGTTAATTACTGTGAATAAAATAATAAATAAGTATAGTAGAAACAAAAATATAGACAAATAGCAAAGTTTTTGTTGGAGTAGAGTGCATAAAAGAGGGTAGCTTGTCCTTTTTTTGCAAACTTTTCTTCCACCCTTGCCAGTCTCCTCCTCCACCAAACCCAAAATCCAATCCAAAGCAAAACGAGATTCCCGCAAGGAAGCTTCCTTCTCATTCTCTCCTCTCTCCTCTCTAGGTTTCTGGTACAAACCTCTTCTTTTCTTATCAAGTTCTCTAGAATCTTCTTATGTTGGTGGTATGCTTCTACTTTGTAATCTCAATAAAAGTTCCCAGGTATTTTTTCCCCCATTTAGAGCTATTTTGAACTGTTTTTGGTGATTTGATTCATCTGGGTGTTCTTATTTTTGGATTTGATGAAGGTTTGTATATGAAAGAAGAGATCTTTGTTTTTTTCGTTTTTTTTCGTTTTTTTTGGGAAAGCTCTTTTTTTTGGTGATTTTATTTTGGATTTGATGAGTTATTTTTGACGGAAAAGGGTGTTTTTTCTTGAATGTGGATGATTTTTTAAAGCTTTTGGTACTTTTTCTATATGGGCATAATTTTTTTTTTTGGTTCTTTGAATTGCTGTTGATTGAAGAAGTGGATCTCCTTTTTTTGGCTTTAATTGGAAGATCTTCGTTATATGTTGGATCTACTCTTCGTAATTGAGTAGATCTACTGATATTAGGGCTTCAGATCTCTAGAACAGGAAAATTGGATTGGGAAATTTCTTATAATTGGTGGTGTTCATGTCTAATTTTAAGCAGAGCTGAGCTGAGCTGAGCTTGAGCTGTTGAAGAGAGAGAGATGGGTGAAGCCTTGGTTGGTAGATATTACTGTCACATGTGCTCGCAAGTGGTGAGCCTGGTCATGGAGGCGGAGATCAAGTGCCCCTACTGTGACAGTGGTTTCGTCGAGGAGATGGCGGAGGACGGCGCTAGAGAAGGCCTCGACGCCGACGACGAGGGCGACGGCGTCGGCTCCGACCGCTCCCTCTCCCTGTGGACGCCGGTCCTGCTCGGAATGATGGGCGGCCGCCCCCGGCACCACCGGAGGTCGAGGCTGACCAGGATCGACGACGGGTCGGACTCCGACCACGACCGGGAGCTGGAAGCCCTCCGGAGGAGGAGGCGCCGGAGCAGCGCCATCCTCCAGCTGCTTCAGGGCCTCAACGACGATCTCGGTCTGGAGCCGGAAGCTCCCGAGAGGGAGAGGTCGAGGGAGAGGGAGGGCGTGATCTTGATCAGCCCTTTCAACCGGGCGGTGATCCTCCATGGCACCTTCGGTTCGGAGGGTCGAGAATCGGACAACGGCGGTGCCGGCGCTTCGCTGGGGGACTACTTCATCGGTCCGGGCTTGGACATGCTGTTGCAGCATCTGGCGGAGAACGACCCGAACCGGTACGGCACGCCACCGGCCAAGCAGGAGGCGGTGGACGCGATGCCCACCGTGGAAGTTCACGAGAGCTTGAGCTGCTCGGTGTGCTTAGAGGACTTCGAGATCGGGACGGAGGCTAGGGAGATGCCCTGCAAACACAAGTTCCATGGTGGGTGCATACTGCCATGGCTGGAGCTCCATAGCTCGTGCCCCGTGTGTAGGTTCCAGATTCCTGCCGACGAGTCCAAGGTTTCGAACGTGTCCGGTGCCGGCGGCGGTAGGATCGAGGGAGACGGGGATGGTGGTGGCGACGGAGGGAATGGGAGTAGGCCGCCTCCTCCGGTTCCTTGGTCTTTGAGGGGGTTGTTCTCGTCGTCAAGGTCTCGCTCCGGCGGGAATTCTTCGACTAATCCGTCATCGTCGTCCACCGCTTCCGAAAGTAATTCTCATGAGGATGAGAACTGAAGCCTCGAGGTGTTCATTTTCTTTCCCCTGTTCTTATGCAGCCAACTTATGTACATATATCCTTTTCTTTCGGCAAATGTTAAGCGCACTACAACAATTACTAAGGGATAATACACTTTTGATATTCCTGAATATGTACAGAACTGCCAGAATTTTGGCAGTCGTCTTAGGACTATCCAAGGTTGGCCCTTAGGTTTGGGTTTGTCCTATCCATAGCCAGTTTTGGTCGACTCTCGACCTTTATTGTAGATCGATCCTGGAGGATCACCTGCGATACCGACCTCTTGTGGGGTCACGTTGGGGTTGCCCAAACCTGATGGCATATCTCTGGGCAGGTCCTGGGACATCCAAAAGTTTGTTGTTCTCTAGTAATTTTTGTAGTGCGCTTAACTTTTGCGGTTCTTTCTTGTTCCGATGCGGAAGTACAAACTTAGAGTTCCCTTTCCTGTATGGTTCACTTTTTATGCGTTTGAAGTATAATGCTGTAACTTGATTAAATAGAGTCCCCAATGTGTAATATTTGCTCATCCTACAATAGATGTTTGCTTTGAAGAAACGATTGTAGGAATAGAAGCTTGGTTTCTGATATGGATTTTTTCTTACGAAATCTTTAATGTCTTGTTGAATGTGTCCTATGGCATGTTGCTTACGATTTGGGGGGTCTGTCCTTTGAGCTCTATGGTTTGTGAGTCAGAGATGAGTCCATTTGGATTGTGAATTGTGTCAACTTGCATCTTCATGTAGACCCTTATTAGTGTATGGTAACTTTGAGGTTACTCTGCATGAACTTAAAAGTACATTATAAAATGTCTACGAGGGCCGGTCCGGGAGGTTGGATTGTCCGAGTTAGAGATCTTGATTCTTGTTCTGGACTAGTCTTGTGGGATCACGTGCGATCCCGACCACTTGCAGGTCACGTTGGATCTGGAGGATTGTCCTAAGCGAAGGTATAGTCCAACTCCGAAGTCTTGTCGGCTTATCCCTGGGCTGACCCTAATGTCTAACTAACAACAAACTTGTCAAGCGACGACGCCAGACTGCACGGAACCAAGTGCGAACTTCCTTTAGCAACAACTACATAATGAAACTTCCTTCTCGTCTTCCTTCACCAATACGCGTTTCTCTGTTGTCATGCTTATCACGCTTAGGTCCCAACTCGTCATCCCATGGCTAGCCTAACGGTACATGTTTAATGTCACCCTTGCCT
Organism: Iris pallida; assembly: GCA_029216955.1. Classification (NCBI taxonomy): domain Eukaryota; kingdom Viridiplantae; phylum Streptophyta; class Magnoliopsida; order Asparagales; family Iridaceae; genus Iris; species Iris pallida. The sequence continues at coordinate 21,880,578 of JANAVB010036419.1, read as the reverse complement.
ACTCGTGGCCTATTAAAGCAAAAATAATAATAATAATAACTCTATTAAAGCAAAAAAAAAGTTCGTAGTATGGTCGCTGAGCATCCGATGTGTTCGATCTTTTCTAGGATTCCGACTCATGCCATCTTTTCATTGATAAAGTCGAGGGATCGCCTCTCTCTACTCTTACAATGTTAAAGGCTCGAGGACACAGTAGCAGAGTCTTTCGTCCGAGACTCCGAAAGCGGACAAGTATCGAAGATCGCAAGCAGTGGCGGACCTAAGTCAGAGAGCTGGGGCGGGCTCACCCGACCCTCGTACTCCGTCGATGCCTAGTTCATCCTAACCCACTCCAGCCATCCTTAGTTCGAATTTTTGGTTCCGTCCTTGATCGCAAGCATCCGACTCCCGAGACTGTCAACTCTGGAAGGTTAATAAAATCACGCTAATCAACCGACCAAACGTCGCAAAACAGTGTGACCAACTGATGCATTTGCTTGATGGAATTAGTCTTATTTCCAATATGTCGGGGATCCACCGAGATTAGTGTCTTGAATCTCGATGCCAGAGTCCCAAGCCAAATGGAGGAGTTTACTGTGTGTGTCTGACCTTCCTAAGGCCATCTTCAACCCATGTCCTCAAAAAACATAATTTAGGATTTCTCCTCAAAAATTTGCTCCAACCCATCCTCAATTTGAGGATGAATCCTCAAAAATTTTGAGGATAGGAGTCTCTCACCTCAAATTTGAGGAGAGAATAAAAATCCTCAAATTTGAGGATCCACTATTCATGACAATTTTGTCCTCCAAGATGTACCTAATTACTAGTATATCCTAAATATGTTAAACACTAAACTTAATTAACTTAACATATTTAATTATAAATAATATAATAATAATACTATTAAAATATTCTTGTTGTGATCTTCAAATAGAATCTAATATTGAATATATTTATTAGATTATTTGATTAATAAAATAATATTTGAACAATTTGGCAAAAGTTAATAGAATAACATCAAACTTCTTAAATTAAAATATATTGACTTAAAAAAACATAAATAAGTACATCAAAATTTAAAATATCGAACCGACAACAACATTGAAATTAAAAGCCTACACGTTACAACAACATTGAAATTAAAAATGCTTAAAGAAATACAACAACATTGAAATTAGGGTTATTTACACTAACTACCCCTATGTTTTTGATTTATAACACGGGGTACCCCTACTTTTAAACTATTTACACTGACCACCCTTACTTTTTTGGTTTATTACACGGGGTACCCTTACTTTAAGATAAAAATAAAAAAATTATTACACTAACTACCCCTATCTCGGTAATAATATTAATAATATAACGTTAATGTATTTGATTATATTAAATGGTTGTGAAGAAATAAATTTATGTAGAAATAAATAATAGTTGTTTATTATTTGAGGATTGATGGGTTGAAGATGAATTTTTTTTTAGGATAGCATCATAGAGGAATATTCCTTGTTGAGTCCTCAAATTGAGGAAATTTTTGAGGAAGGGTTGGAGATGGCCTAAGCTACGCAACATTGAGGCGCCAAAGTAGGCTGAGAAATTAGAGTAGAGAATTAAAGTAAACTTTAGGGTCTCCTTGATTATGAGATGTTTCTAAAGTACTGGTTACAAGCGGTCCAATTAGCAGTTTTTAAACTAGTCCAACATTGCTTGATAATTCATTAGCTAACGGTTATGAAAGTATTTAAAATAAAATAAAATTACCTATATGTCCATGTATGTCTATTGTCATGTCACGACAACAAAATATTTTTACTCGCATACTTGATTAGGAATTCATGACCAACTTGGACTATTATTATGTTTGTTATTTATAGATATTAAATTCATGCTATTGTATTGGTTGTAATAGTCTATTAGACTATTTTAGCAAAAATCCTAGAGGAACTCATGAGCTTTTTAATTTTTAATACTTGACCATGGAAAACCGTTGGATTACATACATCTGATTCCTTCTTCTTTTTTCCAATGGGCTCAAGAGTAAAATAAGTACACATTGATGTTAGTAAAATAAGTGTGACCTCCATATTACAAGTTATTATTTTGAGTTCTTATTTGAGTTTATGTAGTCGAACTGCTATTTTAGGTAGTAGGTGTAATTATATTTTTTTTGAGGGTATAAATGGAAGAAAATAATAGAACTCTCAAAATCCACCAATTTGGAGTGTTTATAAAGACTCCCAAAATTATACTACACTAGGGGTGGCGATTTTGCCCTCATACCCTCTACCCTAGTCGGGTACCCTGCACCCTCAGGTGCCCACGGGTACCCTGCACCCTTCGAGGGCAGGCCCTACCCTTACCCTCTTAGAATTAGGGTAGGGTAAGGATTTTATTCTGATACCCTAGTGTAATTATCCGGGTACCCGCCCTACCTGCCCTACCTTCTGCCCTATAACCCTACCCTGAACCCTACCCTACCCTGAATCACTACCCTACCTACTACCCGTTAACCCTAACCCTTTAAAAGCCTCGACCCTACCCTTCTTCCCACCCTGAACTGAACGGCTAGTGCAATTACCCTAGTGCAATTACCCGGATACCTTGTAGTTTTTTGTAATTAGTACTTAGGATTAGGAGAACTACATGGTGCTTGATCCTAAGGAGTCAGGTCTAGTCCCTTCCTTGGGTATGTAGGCAGCCCAGGTTCTACTATATAACTGGGTTCAACGCCTTTAGTAAAAAAAATATTCTCCTTATTATTTCTTGTTAAGTTGTTATGATTTTTGAATGCTGTCAAAATCTGAAAAAAATGAAATGGAAAGAAAAAATATTCTCCCCTGTTTAGTAGCAAAAATTTTGATTTTCAAAGTTAAAAAAATGAAATGGCAAGGGTAATACCCTTACCCTCCCTACCCTGACCCTCAGCTACCCTGTGAGGGTAAAGGGTAAGGACGGATAATGGGTATTGGTTTTTTGGAAGAGGGCTACCCTACCCTACCCTCATGACTCCCCTAGGGTATCAAAAAAAGGTCAATACCCTACCATACCCTGCCCTCTTTCTGCCCTTACCCTACCCTACCCTACCCATCGCCAGCCCTATACTACACTGATTTTGGAGGATTTTTTCAGCCGATCAAAATAATGTCTCAAAAAATATTACCATGCATGAATTCTTTTTAAATACTTCATAAATAGTCGGCTTAAAAAACTTTTCAAAAACGACAAAAACACCGTTCCCAAGCATATCTTAAGAAAAGAAAGTAAAAATGATAAAAAAAAAAAGCAGCTTGAATAAAGAAGTTGCTCTCAAACACATTGCTTTTAGAATGTGGGTTTACTACTTTTCATTTGGACTTGCGAATAAAGATTGGGTGACAATGTCGAGCTATGATTTTTCAGTTATTTGGAAGGGATTCATTTATGTTTACAACAACTACTAGAAACATAATTTTTGCGGACTGCTATTTGAATGCTTTTCTTTTATTCCCGTTTGGTTCGCCAAGAGGAATGAAAAGTAAATCAATTCATTGGCATTTTCTTTCCTATAAAAAAAATTATAATTTTCATTGATTTTTTTCCTATGTTTGGAAATGCCAAGAAACTTACAAAAAAGAAAAAGAAATACTTTAAGGTGGGAAAGTACTTCTTTGCTTGGATGGATGAAATTATTTTTTCCTTAAATTTCGTTTCATTATGAATCACTTACATTTTCTCATCAATTCTTTTGACATCCAAACATAGAAAAGTAATCACCTTCATTTTCCAATTCCATGATTCCGCTAACAAAATGAGATTTATGTATATACTTTGATAACATAAAATGACAGTTTGAACCAGTTAGTCGAAACAAATATATTAGGTGGGTTCAATGCAAATTTTGTGCGGGAAGACGAAATAACATGACCCCAAAATGAGGACTCTTAACTTATAGAGTCGGTTGTTCCAACATGACTATGAATTACAATTCGACTACTTTGAAGTCGTCGCCCAGGACTTTTTGTTCAACAACTTCCGTTTGCAATCTGATCTTGGTCATGGATACGACTGCAGCAAAGACCAATTCAAAAAAAAATTACACGAAAAGAATCTTGCGCGAAGCTTCATCATACATTCTTCTTTCGATCTGTATAGCGGACTCTTAGGGGCGTTTGGTAGGCGATATATTTTTTTTTTTTCCGGAAAAATTTAAGATGGGAATCTATTATCACGTTTGTTTGGCTTATAAAAAATTTATTTTCGGAAATTATAAATACCCGGGAAAATAGTTTATCCACAAAACATGGGAATTCTATCCTTGAGAATAGGTGGGTATTTTCTTTTTGTCCGGGCAAAAAAAATTGTCTAAATTTTTTTCTTCTTTTTTGATCAATTTTGATTAGTTTTGAACATTTTTTTTTCTTTTTTTTGTCGTTTTTATCGTTTTTTTGTCATTTTTTGTCTTTTTACAAATTTTTTTGTTTTAAGCAATTTTTTGTCGTTTTTACCCCTTTTTTTCACTTTTTGATTATTTTTTATCGTTTTTATCATTTTTTGTCATTTTTTATCGTTTTTACCAATATTTTGTCGTTTTAAGCCATTTTTTTGTCATTTTTACCCATTTTTTGTCATTTTTGTCACTTTTTGATTTTTTTTGTCGTTTTTATCGATTTTGTCATTTTTTTTTCGTTTTTTACCAATTTTTTGTCGTTTTAAGCAATTTTTTTTCGTTTTTTTATCCATTTTTTTTTGTCCTTTTTTGTCATTTTTTGATTATTTTTTGTCATTTTTATCGCTTTTTTTTTATTTTTTGTCGTTTTAACCCATTTTTTTTTCGTTTTAAGCAATTTTTGTCGTTTTTACCCATTTTTTGTCTTTTTGTCACTTTTTGATTATTTTTTGTCGTCTTTATCCAACTTTTGTCCTTTTTGTCGTTGTTTTCAATTTTTGTCGTTTTAAGCGATTTTTTGTCGTTTTTGTAGTTTTTTGTTGTTTTTACGATTTTTTAGTCGTTTTTTGTCCTTTTTTTCGCTTTTTGGCCATTTTTACTTATTTTATGTCATTTTTTATCATTTTTGTCGCTTTTACCGTTTTTGTCATTTTTGTCGCTTTTTGGTTATTTTTTGTCGTTTTAACCGATTTTGTGTTCTTTTTTGTCGTTTTTATCGATTATTTGTTTTAACCGATTTTTTTGTCATTTTTTTATCGTTTTAACCGATTTTTTTTTATTTTTTGTCGTTTTTGTCGCATTTTGTTTTTTTGTCGTTTTTACCGATTTTATGTCGTTTTTGTCGTCTTTTGGTTATTTTTGTCGTTTTTACTTTTTTTTTGTTATTTTTTGTCGTTTATACATTTTTTGTCGCTTTTTGGTCATTTTTGTCGTTTTAACCGATTTTTTCGTCGTTTTTCATCGTTTTTGTCGTTTTTTTGTCCTTTTTACCCGTTTTTTTTTTATATTTGTTCATTTTTTTTTCGTTATTATTATTTTTTTATTTTTTCTCGGAAATATTTATATTATCACCAAACATGGGAATGTAATTTTTCCGGAAATTTAATTCCTTGAAATTTGATTTCCGGAAATATAGAATTCCCGGCTATATAGTATTCCGCATACCAAAACGCCCCCTTAGAATCAAATACATTCAATGTCGCTGTATTGATTTACAATAACTCAAAACTTATTCCTCTCTCCTGCAAAAACATTTCAACCTGTACCGAGCCGCCATCCACACACGAATACCTTTGTTTAAGAAAAGAAAAAAAATTGTGTAAAAAATCTCAAACTCAAGAGTCTTCTGCTGCGTGAATTTCTTGGAAAACAAAGTCATAAACGCTTAGGTACTGTTTGGAAAGGGTGGAAAGTGGAAGGAAAGAAAAAGTTGAGGGGAAAGTGAGAGGAAAATTTTAAATGATAGTGTTTGGAAAGGGGAAGAGAACATTGGGGAGAAAAATTTGAGAGGAAAAAGTAGGTGGGTCCCACCAAAAAATTTTCCTCCCAAATGTGGAAGAAAAATGGAGAGAGATGAGAGGAATTTGAGTGAATTTACCCAACCACCCCTCAAAAAGTTAATATTAAATCATCATTTGAGAATACTAAGGAGGAAATAGTAATTATACATATATCCATAAATAAATAAAAATTGTTTTTAAACTTTTTCTTCCCCTACTTTTTGTCCATCCAAACAAAGGAAGGAAAAATTAACTTTCCTTTCATTTTACTCTCCGCCATTTTCCTTCCCCTCAAATTTTCCTCTCCCTCCCTTAGGTTCAACAAGAGCACTCACCCATAAACCGATTACTAGTACAAATAACATAAATCTTCAGCTGCGCGGGTTTCTTGGAAAACAAAATCATAAACGCTTAGGGGAAAACAAAATCATAAACGCTTAGGGGAAAACAAGAGCACTCATCCATAAACCGATTACTAGTACAAATAACATAAATCTTCGGCTGCGTTGATTTCTTGGAAAACAAAGTCATAAATACTTTGGTTCAACAAGAGCACTCATCCATAAATCGGTTACCAGTACAAACAACATAAAAGAAATGTAGCCAAAGACCAATGATCGCCATAGGAAAGGCCCATGCTTCTTCCGAATAAAGCCCCCACACTCTATATTCCATGCGTGTGACCTGTTGGATTCCCACCTTTTCTTTAACCATCAAAACGAAGACTCCCAGCTGTTGCGCCGTCACGTCCAATCTCCTTTCTCCAGATAGATCCTACAGGTTTAAGGGCTGCATCGAGGCCGACCACCTGTTCCCGGGGACAATGATTGGCACCACAACAGGTCAATATCCGCATCCAAAAACTAATCACGCAATTCTTGACATTCAAAGTAAGTACTATAAAACAGTAGACAAGATGATTTGAACAATGAAAGGAGGCTTAGAATCAGATGCTCAGCCTTCTTTTGTTGGTAAAGCTAAATGTGTTGAGATGTGTAAGAATTGGAAGAACTGGAACTGGGCAAACTAGGCTGTTACACTAAAGACATGATTCTGTGACACCTTTTGTGTCTGTTACACTAAAGACGTGCCAGTTTGAACATGTAGCATGAAGTGCAGTTAGTTTCAACAAGTTCAATCAAATATGCCTGGACACAACAAAAGAGATCTCATGATACCTACCATCTTTGACGCATGAAAAGTAAATTTCATGAGTAACTACAGAAAAAATAAATAAACAAAAAAAATGCTTACCTTCTTGAACTCAGCGCGTTCAATGATATGTATGGGTGAAACTTGACCAAGGGTTTTTGCTTCCTTCATGCCTGTAACATCCAGAATCTCCATGTCAAGTTCAAAATAAGAAACAAAAAAGAGGTGATATTTTCTTGCTCATCAGTTGAAATTATGCTCTCCTTCGTTCTTTTTATACTTGAACACAATCCAAGAAAATGAATGAATTTTACATATGCTATAGAAGCAATGGGGTGTCGACAAGTGCCATCATGACCCAATGTTCAGAATTCAGCATTCTAGTGACTCTAAACAATTGTATGTAACCCATTATATCGATGTTATAAAGATATTCCCAGAATGTTGCAGTACTAATACGATAAGCTATCTTAACACAACCTTGTTCCCTTGGCAAACGAATAATATCCAACAAAAGAAGCTTATGATATGCAGGTGGCCCAACTGGTGTTCCTAGGACTGGTGGAGCAGGGCAGCTAGCTAGCACCTCACAATTCTTCCTTATTTTAATTGAAGATCAAGAAGGCGAAGAATATACTTCATACCAGTTACAATATACTTCATACCAGTTAACACTTATCAAACTGATGAGCATCCCTACATAAACATGGAAGCTAGTATAACATGATTTGCAATTACTCAACTCATAATATGGATAGCTAAAGTTCTACCCTAATAATAAAAAGAGCCAATTAATTCATACAAGAAGTACAAAGCTGGTAATCATGTGGGCGTGCCCATGTACAAGTGTGCCTACAAATAATTTACATTCATATGAGGGTTCATACTTCACCTTTAACTAGAGGGCTTAGCACACCTTCAACCTGTTTCTAGATCCTGACCTTCATGAGCCAAAACATGGACCCTAAAAAAACACAAAAAATAAAATAAAAGAAAAGAAAAAAGAAAGACAATTACATATATCTTACAGAAAGAAAATTCCTAAAAAGTCGAGTGATCAGAAGTATAAATAATACTTCGATGAGCAAGCAGGAATTTAAATATATTCATGCTCTATGCAAGTGTAAAAATTAAAGATAACTGGTTTCACCATACCTGGCAGGTGAACATTTGTCCTCTTACAGTCCTATATTTAACACAAAATCTATTGGAGGTAGGGACGGACCAAGAACACAAGCACATATTCTCATAAAAGTTTAGGGGGGAATCTATGCCACCATATTATTTTATATCACTTGTGGCATTTAGAAGAATCCAGAAGCATCAAGACAAACCACCAAACATGTCCCTTCAGAGCCCCATAAAACCAAGGTCCCCACATGCCAATGGACCCTGAAGAATTAAGTTCCAGAGAAAAATGAGTTTGAACTCCCTTCTAGGGGACGGACATAAGGTTCCCCTACCTTTACTGTGAAGAACAATAAATATATGAAATGGATTATTATGGATCTATTCCTCTACATATATCACAAGCAAAGGAAAGTTGTTGTACATGAAGTCATTAGTGTAGAATATGATGAAGCTTTGGCATAAGAATTGACGGAAAAGATTAAGGGACTGGGTCCACAGCTTACTAAAGGAGGACAATATCTTGCGAGTTGCAATATAGATCTGGATTGAAGCACAATGTTCCTTTGGTTCCATATTCTGTTTCACCTTATAAGGAGAGCCATAGGGGCACATCTCTTCCTTGTGAGAGGGGGAAGACTGAAGCTGAGGTCCATTTCCAGAAGAGCTGGAGCATTTAGGATAATAACACATTCAGGTCCTAGTTTTCCGGAAGAAATTTGCTGACAACCACGAAAAAAAAAATCAGTGTCAGAGATTGCAACTTCTACAAGGAATAAGCAGATAAAGGAGGAAGGAAAAGAGAGGAGGTAAGAGGCCGCTTATAAATCATACTTCTACTTAGATCTGTCTGATTCACAAATACTTCCTCTTAAGTAACTAATTTTAACCCTATGGTACTTTAACTATGCAGCAGATGTATCACCCTCATCGAGGGAAGAATGACCTCCTTTCTTCCAGAACAGAACATTCTCCAGAAAGGCAACTGAGCCTGCAAGGAAATGCTGAGCGAGATTCAGGTCTTGTTCTCTCAACTGATGCCAAGCCTAGACTGAAGTGGACCCCAGAGCTCCACGAGCGCTTCATTGAAGCAGTGGATCAACTTGGTGGATCAGATAGTGAGTCTAACAAACAAAATGACACAGTATTGGTGAACATTTCTGTCTGAGAAGCAAATGCATGCTTCTAAGTGAGCTGATTTAACTTATTTATTGTGCAGGGGCCACACCAAAAACAGTCATGAGGCTAATGGGCATTCCAGGACTGACCCTATATCACCTTAAGAGCCATCTTCAGGTAGCTAACTATCAGTAGTATTTATAGTAATCTCTCACTCACTTGCTCCTTTTTTACCATTTTTTGCAACCTTACAATGTTCTCTTGGCTTTCAGAAGTACAGACTTGGTAAAAATCTCCAAGTTCAATCCACTTCCAGGACGACAAAGAATGGTAAGATCACCTCCAAAAGTTAACCTGGATTTATCCAGCTTGTTAAGAATCTCAAGATGATGACAACATACGTTCAATGTGCATCAGTTATGGGCCGCACACTATCAGTAGATCAGACATCTGAAGTAGATGGGTCACCTAAATCCAGTGCGAACACTGGACCTGAGACCAGCAAGTAAGGGGCTATAGAATCAATTTTCCCAACTTCAACTCTCAATAGACAATTTTTGACCATTTACAATTGTTTCTTGGAATATTAGAGCTGTGCAGATTAGTGAAGCGATTCTGATGCAAATTGAAGTGCAGAGACAACTCAATGAACAACTAGAGGTAAGGGCTATAAAATATGAAGCTCATACTATACAAATACCTATCTTAGATGATGCATTCAGGATAGAATAATTTTAAACTTCCAAATATACACTTAGGGTCTGCTAGGCAACGGTATTTTCACCGGTTTTTTGATGTTTTTGAGCTGTCGTTTATGAAGTGTTTAAAAAAAAAAAAACCTTGGTAAATGTTTTGAGTTACTGGTTTTGGTCGGCTCTAAAATCTCCCAAAACCAGTGTAATGTAATTTTATAAAAATCCCAAATCGGGATGTTTGAGGGTTTATGTTTTTTTCCTTCCATTTATATCCTTATCAAAAATCATAACTACAACTACTAATACCCTACCATATTTCTTCTTTCTCATCTTTGTTTCTCTTGAGGTCCCATGATGCTTCCTCTAAATGTGGGTTTTTTTAATTTTTGCAGTCCATTTGATGTGGTAGTGAATGATTGTCATAAAATTTTGCGGTTCATTTGATGTGGTAGTAAATGCTTTTCTCTCAACACTTATTATTTACTAATTGCCAATCCATTTTATGTTTGCAAGTTATATTAGTGTATAAGCTATTGTTTAGGAGGACAATCCTATAATCTTTATTTGGAGAGCTTTTGTTTATATGTGGGCATATAAGTAATTTTATTGCTTTAAAAAACTTTCGGAACTGCTTGTTAATGAATTACAAAGCATGAGTTAGATTTGTTTAAAAGTTGCTATTTAAAACCGTCCAAAAATGGACTCGTCATAATCAGTACTTTAAAAAAACCTCGTAACTGCTACCCCAACAATTGTCAAACAGACCCTTAAGAATCAAGAAAGAAAAAATTGAAATCAAGCACCAAAACAACTGAACATATGGGAAACAGCTAAGGTAGACAAGACAACCAATGAAAGGATAAAGTACCAGACCTCGTTCCTTTTAAGAATAGATAGTGGTCATCCCTCAGAAAGAGTTTTAAGAGTTTAAATTGTAAAGCAAAATGAACATTGCACTAACCTGCAACAATTAAATATTTCAAACAAAAGTTGATACTTGGAATCCCTGGAGAACTTATCAGATGTAATTTTGTCCCAGCAAGGTTATCTAGTAAGACAAACTCCTTATCATCTTTTCCCTGATAGGTCATAAATTAGTCCAAACTAACTCAAATGTCTACCCAAATGAATAATTTTTCTAGTTATTCAGGATGGCACAAAATTTGGTTTGACTGTAACTCCACTATAGTTATAGACAATTATGAAATAAATAAAAAACTTTCGGTGCCTTTTCTGACAATAAACAAGTAGTATTTCATGCTTTATCTATGTCAGGTGTGATATAGATAGGGTAAACTTATCTCAGATAACTATATAGAGGGTACACAATAAGATCCTGACAGCAACATTCTAATTCAAAAACATCATGCAACCTGAGACCTCAAAAGGTGAGACATGAATGTTATCTTTGTGCTAAGAAGTTGAAAGGATGGTACATTTTCATTCAATGACAGGCAAATGTAGAAAGAGCCACGATGAAGCTATCTTGTTCACATCGTGAGAAGATAAGCTTATAATTAATTAAAAAAATCTATTACCACATCTAAAAACTTAGCATGATCCTGGTTCCAGCTGAATAGTCTTATCTCGTGTCTGTAGCAACAACATAATACAGGATAAAAGGTTCTAAAGTGGGAGCTATTCTTGATTGAACAGGTGCAAAGACACTTGCAGCTCCGGATAGAAGCCCAGGGAAAATATTTACAATCTGTGCTGGAGAAGGCCCAAGAGACGCTTGGACAACAGAACTTGAGTTCTTTGGGGCCGGATGCTGCTGAAGTGGAACTCTCAGAACTAGTATCTAAAGTATCAAATGAGTGCCTGATTACTGCAATTCCCAATTCAAGAGGAATTCCAAGTTCACAAACGCTTCATGCACAACCGTTGCAGTTTGCTGATTGTTCAATAGAGAGCTACTTGACTCCATGCAAAGAACCTCAGAAGAATCAAGAAATGCACAATTTGGGCATGAGATTTATGACCTACCAAGGAAATCCGTTAATATCCGCAGAGCAAACAGGTGAAGATATGAAACAAGAAATGATTCCAGTTGCCATGCATAATTGCAGGATGCAGATAGAGAGAGATTGTAAAGAAGACCCGGTTAATGGCAGAAATCAAAGACAAAGAGAAGACAATGTCATTACCTCAGAAAGCAAGCAAGATGATAGAGAGAGAGGGTATCCTTATCATGAACAACCCAACACCAAGAGACTTGCAACTAAACAAGAGAAAGGGAAGCAATCGAGTGGGTATGAACAGCCATGTTTTAAGGCACAGTTGGATCTAAACACCAAGAGTGACACTGATGCAGTCCAAGGACGCAAAGTATTTGACTTGAATGGTTTTAGCTGGAGCTGAGAGATAAGTGAGGCTGAAGCCATCAGGAGAAGGCGATGCTTGCAAAGATAACAGCAGGTTTTCCATAAAAATGCTGGCATGTGTTTGATTTTGTATTTTGCAACAACAACTGGAAATTCACAAGAACTGAAACTACTAAGTAATGATCAGTAAAGTAATTTTCACCAAAAGAGATGTGTATAAACGTAAGTTGACTAAAGCAACCTTGTGATGCATATATTACTGGGCGTCAACTCAAAAGACATCACTATATATGACTGAATGTTCATTATCATGTAATGGGGAAAGTTTAATTGGCATACCATTGCAGTTCCAGTCAACTATAACATGTTCAAACTGAGTGAGGAGAACAGAATGAGGTCATTCACATGCTTGCAGCAATGAGATGATTCACATGTTTCCTTTATAGTTTTTAGGATCTCAAGCTTGAGAATAATCCAAATTTAACACCACAGAATAATACGAAAACTAGGATGAAAATTTCCACCAAAAATTCAACTCATGTCAACCTTGAGGATAATCAAAATTCAACACCAGAGACGAATACTAAAAACTAATATTAAGAACCCCACCAAATTTAAAATCTTCCCGAGTGTTCCTCAATAAAGGAACTCATGCAGTGGTAGCATGCCAAGCAATGTAAAGACATCATCATCATCCAAGCAATGTAAGACATGGAAATAATATGATCAAACCAAAGCCACAATGACATGAAACGTCAAATTGTAAGGATTCACTTCAAAAAAAAAAAAAAAAAAAAACAAGGGTATTGACGATGGAGGAACCGAAGAAATTTTAGGGAGAAAATCAGTAACTTGACATTGCATTGGCATAATAAGTAGTAGAAATGAAATCAGAAAACTTAAAGAGTGGATAAATATGGAGAGGGTGTGGGAGGAACCGAAAGCCTGCAACAAAGAACACAGATTTACCAACATACAGAAGAGCCTTTCCAGACATAAGCAACCTTATGCAAAAAAAGTTGTACTACTGAATGCATGAAAAAATAACCAGATCCCAAATGGTGTATTAACATTTTCATGTCAATATCAGAAAGTACATGCTCATGTGTCTTCCCTTTTCCTTTTTCCTTTTTTTTTTCCTCTGTTTTTAATTTGAGATAAATGCATTTCTGCCTCCTTTTATGAACTCAGAGAATTTTGTGTATGACAACACAATATGGCCCAAATAAGTCACTCTAAAACGGAGCTAGGTTTCTGTACCAAATATATAAATAGTTCTGTACATCCCCTAGGTCAAACTGTGAATCAAATGCAATGCCCTTTTCAATTTAGTAAGCCAGTGACACTACTTAAGCAACACATGCGGTGGAAAGTTTACCAAGTGAAACTTATTGACAGCCACTTGTATGTGAAACCTACAACTATGCCAACATGCTAAACATGCATGCCTAATGTTGCTATATGAATACATGCATATAGCCAAAGAACCTCGCATATCTCCCTAGTTTTTTATTTCTACATGATCCAAATAATGGACTCTAGAGACAGTAGACGTACAACTAAACCATGGGGGATAAAATGCTTATATCACAATTCACCAACTTATACAATTTTACTGCAGGAAAATTCAAATAAATTAAAATGAAAAAAAATGGTAGTCTGAACTGGTGAACTCAGGTATCACATATACCTTGCAAGCAAAAACTATGTTAGTTTGCTCCAATTCAGTGACCAACGCAGATAGATCACTGGCAGGTGGAACTAGCAGAGTAGGATAAATGAAAATTCTAAAGTATGAATTCAGACATCATATTTGCCTTTGCAGAATACAATGTTAATTTTCTCTACAGTAAGCATAAAGTGCAAGATTAATGGCACCAGCTCCACAGCATGTTGCAAATGAATGGGAACTCATCACTTTCTACTAAAACAGTTTTACGTGCCACCAACCTTAAAAGAATTAAGAAGGGATAAAGGGGAATGTACACTTTCTTTGTTTAGTTGTCATCAACGCCTAAGGGGAACTATACACTCATTCAATGTTCATTCCTTGAAAGTTGAAACAGTACAAAAGGAGGATCAAACTTAGAAACATATACATCTTTTAGAAATAATAAAACAGATAAAGCTTCTAAATTAGTAAATTTGCTATCAACAGAATCGCTGAATGATCCTAGTTCCTATTCATTGAATGCTCATTCCTTAAATGTTGAAACAATACAGAAGGAGAGTTAAACTTAGAAACATATACATCTTCTAGAAGCAATATAACAGATAAAGCTTCTAAACTAGTAAATTCACTAATAACAGAATCATTGAACGTTCATAGTTCCTACCATTAACCAATCAATATTTTATCATGCTACATCTCATGTTCGACAATAGTATATTTTCCATGAATGAATCAGGGAATCTAAGAGAACCTCTGAGCCACATGAGAGACCAACAAACATGTCGCTCCAAGTTCTCAAATAAACAAGATCCCCACATGCATTGGACCCAAGAATTGAGCCGTGGCAGACAATTTAACTTCACCCCTTTCAGCGGCACAAAGTTCCTACCATTTTAATCTGTAGAATCAACTAAGTATGAAACAGAGTATATTGAATATATTCACTTATACGTCAATATTGTACAAGGCACCATTCATGCACAATATACACATAATGTTCTTGAAGATTAACAGGAAATGTTGAAGAGTTGGTCCACAGCTTAAAGGACAATATCTGTTGTTGAGGAACATGAATATGAGATGTTTATGTTATGTTTCTTTCATTACAACTTCTCTTTTTTATTTTTAAGGTTTTCTTTCAAGCATAAAATACATTATGTTTGTGAACATTGCATGAAACCCCTCATTTTTCCATGTCTACCAACAAACTTATCAAGGAACTTTTTTGCATAGTTTCTTAGTGATAGTTTTTCCAAGAAAAAAAAAACCCAATACTAGCTTTTGCATTGTTCCTAAAAAAAATGTACATATGGAACTAAAAGACAGAATCAATGAAATTATTTGCAATTTTCCAGAAACAGAAAAGAAAAACTATAAGTTTAAAAAAAAGTTCCATAAAACGGGGAAGTCTTAGGTTACCAACACGTCAATAGTAGTGGATGGTTGCTTCCAAGTACCAGCAACCTTTACTATAAAAATGTCTAGGTTATAGGTTTCTTCTTTACAAACAGAACTGTAAATCAGTGTCAGAAACTAAAATTTTACATTGATAACAACATATTAGGATGAAGGATATTGGAATAGTAGGAAGCAACAGAAAAGAAAAAAAAGCATTGTTAGAATTAGGAAGAAGATATAAAAATGTTCAGAAGAATAAGTACATACTGCTTTACGTGCGCCTCAGCCGCAGAAAAAGATGCTTCAGAAGATAATGATTAAAGCTCCATCTCAAAAGTCCATATTCCGCTCATGTAGATTGTTCCCTCCTTGCTTTACCCTTGTAATCATAATACAGATAGTTTGCCGTCACCTCTGCTCTTCTCAACATGACAAGTCAATATCGCATTATAGCCAACCAGCAAATGGCACTCGGTCCCACAATGAGAAAAATGATTCGCAAGACACTTCTCCATTCAAAGCAATAAAAAAGCATAGAATCAGTAATATAAGGACACAAGAGTACATATGCTAAGAAGAGAAAAATATCAGAGAACAGAACAAACCAGATGCTGAACTTATTAGTCATTTAGACCCTAACTTAGGCTTAATTATCTGAACCTACTACCTAGAAAGTGTCTGGTGGTGAGGATTTCACTTTTTACCTCCCAATTTTATCGTTAATGGTTTTAGGAAAATGATCTTTAGCTTACAAGATTGACAGGGATAAGATTGGGGTAAACAAAATAGAGCCGACTTTGTATGGTCAACTCACAATGAGGACGATATCAAATCTGACAAAGCTGGATCAATATTGGTGTTTTGCTTAGACTTTGGTACCATTTTGTTAGATAGCATCAAAGAATGGAAAATTGGTAGGAACCAGTATCACATTTAGGAAAATTTTCTACGGCCTAAACTTGACTTAAGGTCTTCTTGCAGTAATATTGAAAGAGCCCCTACAGTAAAGACATCTTTAATCACAATCTATCACTATGATGCTCAAGGTAATCACATCTTATCATCAATGGTGAATACAAAAATCAATGTTTGATTGAGATTTAGGAACCAAGACATCAAAGTCCACTGAATATTTTATTAATGCATGTCCTATAGATGGGATAACAAGTGCGGATTTACAATCGGTTTATCCTACCATCATTACGGCACAGCCAGATTAAAAGCCATTGTAACTTGAATACTTGTATCACAGTTATCACTACAAATCTAGAAAATTTAAATTGTATTTAGTAGAACAAAGCATACTAGGGCAAATGAAGTCATTGTAAATGAATAAGGTGGCCTATCTAAATTCTAAAGAATCTAAGCATTAACATTAGTACTAAATATTATGTGCATATTCTTACACTAACATAAAGTATGCTATTATATATTAATCCAAGTGGTCCCTAATATGTAACACACACACACCATGTAAAGGTAGACTAAACTTAGGAATTGGACCATGCACAAATCTGAATTATTTTAGTTTAGACTGGAATCTTTCGAAAACCATGTACAACATACAATAATGTGCTCAGAAATGAAGCATTAGCTGTAATAGAACCCTCAAGTGACCCAAGAACAAAGGCTTTGCCCTACCTGACTTCAAATTCCTTCATGGTCTGACAAAGGATCTTCTGTATAAAGAAGTAAACATATTAAAGACATTAAGGTTCACATATTACCTCTGTATACTTTTTGCAGCCGAAGAAGGCAACTCTGAAGTTCAAAGAAAGCATACCAGTTAATTCATGAGCTTTTGTTATGTTTGCGCTGAAGTAAGCGCAAACACTTGAGGACTAGCAGGTCAAAAAAATGGCAGGTAAAATTTTGTTATCGAATTTAACTCAATTCTTTTCCTTCCCAGTAAAAAAGGAACTAGTACAAAACTTACTAGAGGAGACAAGATGGAACATGGTAAAATTGCATTCCTCAAATCAGTGCATTGAGCATGGGTAGAGCACACTAGCACAGTATTCTTCTTCGTTTTCTTGTGATAAAGAATACACGATCAGGATCATTGGTAAACAGAATCTATGAAGCTTGTTATAACAATTAACAACCGACTTAATACTACAACTGAGATCCACAAATTACATGTCATCGAAATGTGTAAATCCTTTCGGACATCTTCATGAAATTATCATAAATGAACCAGCAGAGATGTTTCTTCAAAGTTCCTACCTTTACAGATAGGAGCACTAAGTAGAGAAAATTGATTATTCTGCCAATTCCCCAACACATCGCATGAGAAAGAAAGCAGCTCTACAAAAAATGCCGATAGAACAAAATAGAGAGAGTAATGTCAGAAAATTGGGAGTATTGAATGATAGGCCCCACATACTCGAAAGAACAATCTCTCTTGTGGCTTAAGAAGGTTGGATTGGTCTGTAAGTTCATTTGACTTCAAATTACTTTGCCTACAAAGAGGCTTGGAGACACTTTGCTTTCATAGATGGGGAATGAAAGGAAGTTTCGTTTAGTAAACAGCATTGGCGTTCAAGAAATAAGCTGCTTAAGCCTACCTATTTACATGTAGGTAGCTGTCGTACAATAGTAGATCAGTGTCTCTGCACTTCTTGCGTGGAACATATACACATGATGAAACACTGTCAGAAACAATACACGTTTCACAGTTGTATCATCTGATATCAATATTTTAGAAACCTGCATCCGTTTTCATCTACACAAGAATCTACCATCATCGTCAAGGCAAGAATGACCTTCCTTCTACAAACGGAGTTCCCTCCAAATTAGCATTTCTTCTTGCATCAATTAAATGCTCAAGGAGATTTACTGCTGGATTTCTCAACCAATGTTGCAGAGTTACATCAAATCTTTAAAGAAAGCAGTTAACAAGAATTTGGAGCAATTGTATTGTATAAAAAGAAGAAAAACAGATAAAAGCGGCATAAAATCTTGTTGACAATCAAACCTAATATGATAATCATTCGATGACTCCTTTCTGCATGAGTTTAATATGGTCTCATGTGGCTGAGAAACACAGGCTTAATATCTCCAATATCAATCACTTGTAAGATTGCAGATGATTATAATTATAACAGATCATCAACATTTCACTATTTCAGTTGATGGTGAACATGTTGAGATGAAGTTCTACCATCACCAGATAGAATATCTTAGTCAGATTGCTTACAAGAATGCACACAAATGAGCAAATTACAAACTTTTTTATTTTCAAAATAATAAATAAATAATTATCCTATTATAACTGCGTTGTTCTTCAGTAACATGCACATATGTGAAGGACTTCCTGTTTGAACTTGTAAACTGAAACACAGAGACAGCAGACAGAAACAAAGAACTGTAGGAGGGCCAGATAAATATATACCTTACTGAGAATATATTGTAAATGTCTGCAATTGTTATTTTTGTCCAATTGAAACAATTAAATTTCAAAATCTATAAACTTAAGTTGAAGTACAAATCATATGGTACAGAAACGGCTGAGGTAACCAAAACACTATCTTATGAGAGGATCCTTCTATCTGACAGTAGACTCAAGATGCAAGCCAAGTTACTGCATAAGCTACGGTTGCTTAAAAATGTCTAACAATCCAACACTATGATCATAAAAGAATGCAACACTATGACAAAAAAACAGGAGAGAAAAATAGTGATTTCTTTTATTGTGCGTGCAAGCACGTGTGTTTAAACATGTGCATGTGTGCATGCACATGCATGTATACATATGCAGGTGTGTGTATGATGTGAAAAGAGATACAGAGTACAGTAGTTGTTTCACATTGAGATATCAGAAGATACATAAAACAACAAATTGTACATAACACTATTAAATAACAGAAGTTTGTCTGTTAATTAATGGAGACTATTCTGAAACGATGTTATAATCATCAAGTGATCTCATCAAACTTTAAGCAGTAAAGCACAAAGATCACTAATTCTTCAACTTTGTAGCTACTTCATATTTGCTGCGTATTTTGCGAGTAAATACTTCAAGTTCTCTTCGATGCAGCACAACATGATGTATCTACGGATAGTGCCTTAAAAGCTTGGCAATTTTCTTTTTGGTTCCCATGAGCCTCATAGATGACACAATTTGCCTTAGCTCGATACGTAGATTCTGAACTCTTTTTAGTCTCGAAAAAGTTTGGAGGTATTCTGAAATGATGTTATAATCATCAAGTGATCCCATCAAATTTTAAGCACCAGAGCATCAAGGTCACTAATTCTTCAACCTTGTAGCTACTTCATATTTGCTGCATATTTTACGATAAAGACTTTGTTCTCTTCGATGCAGCACAAATAACATGATGCGTCTACGGATGCCTTAAAAGCTTGGCAATTTTCTTTTTGGCTTCCGTGATCCGCACAATTTGCCTTAGCTCGATACCAAGATTCTGAACTCTTTTTAGTCTTGAAAAAGTTTAGAGGGTAGCTGCAAGATCACATGAAGACAATTTCCCTACCAAGCGAATGAGCTCCAACATTTCAAGGATAACTCCTCCCTTGCCCATGATCATCTTGGCCAGGAGCATGATAGCTAATATCATGTCAACGTTATAGAATCTTGCCAAATTATAGAGCCTTCTAAATTTAGAACTGTGCTTAGAAACCAACTGCATTTTGATGCTTAGATGTTGCCGCTTAAAGCGTGATTGCAGATGTAAGGGCGGCAAATGGCAGTAAATAAAGTTAATTTTATAGTATACAAGCAATTCAATTTTGCCTTCTTTCTGCTATATTCAGACAGAGTTTATTTTATATTATAGGAGTATCCTTAAACTACTATACAGAATTCCACATAATCATAAATGATGAGAACACTATGCTTTATAAAAAAAGATGTAACAAGCAAACAGTAAACCACAAGATTTTTCCTTGTCTTGGATCCTTAACACAAGACACATAATAACCCAGTGTTCTAAAAATCGGGATTAGGCAGTGCCTAGGCACCCGGTGCCCGCCTAGGAGTCCGCTTAATGCCCTTAGCATGTCCATGTGCCTGATGACTATGCAGATTATTTGGGGTTTATGGACAATTTTTAGCAGTTTTTTTCTTTACTGATTTTTTGTGCACTGGCTGGAACTAGGCGGCACCTAGGCGGCAGGTGCCCGCCCGACTACCGCCTAGCGACTTTTACAACCTTGCAATAACCTTACACCTAAATATTTGCAATTTGCTATAATTACTTTTGCCTGTCATTAGGCCGAAGGTTGAAAATGCTGAACAAAGCAAAGCAGCTACCGATATGTCAAGGGTGTGTGAAACTAATCATTAACTAACAGAACATAGTTAAAAGTTATATGACCTATCAAAATATCAATGTAACACAAGATGCTCAGTTCCAGATAATTTATTATCTCAAAAAGTGAGGAAAAACAGCACGGCATGTTCAGATGGTGGTGGTGATTCACACGCTGCCTATCAGGAAAGGTACTAATACGGGGTTTCTCTCTTTTTAATGGACAGTTGATTGACTTTCTGTGATATAAATCACATAATAACCAATATCAGCATGATATTAACATTTTGTCATAAAATTTTGACCCGCAGAGCAAACAGGCAGGTGGTTAGCAGACTTGAAAGATTAAACTTGCCTCTTCTCCTTTTCAATTCAAAGTTGCTTAACTTCATGGAACAGATCACTTAAGAACCAAGAAATGCTTAATATCAGCATAACATTGACTTTTCCTCGTTAAGTTTTGAGCCGCAGAGCAAACAGGTAATGTATTAGTCTTAATTAGCAGCTTATTTTCTTGACGGAAGAATACAAATTCTCTCTTCGTCTATATTAGGAGGAATACAAACAGAAAGTTCCCCGGTAGTTAAATATCAGACATAGGAAGATGAATGGTTGAATCGACATGCAATCCTTATCTAAAAGAACTAAACAACAAAAGCTTCACAGTCCAACAAGACGAAAGAAAGCATCCATTTGACGGTGAAACCTGAACTTAACAGCAATCGGATCCAAACAACTATCTTGATGCCGATTCTGCCTCGGGTAGTAAATAGTTTGAGTTAGTTAATTTACCTGGCACTAAAAGATGTGAAATAGGAGCAACAGGTAAAAGAATTCCAGCTTTCACAGTTAATGCTATGTACATAAATAGTCTAAAAGCAAATTACATAAGAAAACATAAGGAGAATGTTCATTACATGGAGACGCAAATAAGATTTATGAAAGTCTATACAGATTTAGATGGATGCATGAAATATTTTACAAAGCCAAACTTTGAGAACATCAGTAGACAACTATATCAGACGAGAAATTTCAGTCAGTAAATTTTGAATCCCTACCTATTATTTATTTTAGTTACGATCAAATGTATACTTGATTAGTTACACAAAAAGCATAATTCTAAAATAAGTTGTAGATCAAACTGCCGAATCGGAAATTGTGGGCTAGTATTAGCCAAGTTCACAGGCTGGCGATGAGCATAAAGGTCAAAGATGTACTCGAAATAAGAAGAACGAACAACAGGGTTGAGTCAAGTCCGAATAATAAGTAGATTTGGACCTGCAGTTGGAATTTCTATTGATCCAAATTTTGACTAGGTCCTAGACCATACACATCTAAGTTTTTCCCAATGCTTTCCAAGTAAATGAGTCACGCGAAACAAACACAAACACACACACAGAGTGTTTTCAAATAATAAGCGAACAAAAAGAATCACAATTTGCTCCAGTTCTTCTATCGACTGCAAAATAACTCAAAAGTGATAAAAATATGTCTGATATATAAAAAGTAAAGCTGTTCTTACTCCAGGAACAAAGAAACCAACACATACACTATCACTTATGGATCAACCCACAGTTGTCATATTTATTCATCATTGTTTTTTATTATTATTGCTGTAAGTAGTAGTAGTAGTAGTAAGCACGGAGAGGAGGAAGAAGAAGAAGAAATGAAAACTTTACTTCTTGATCCTCCTCACTTTCTTGGCCCCCCACACCTCCATCCTCCCCGCGGGGCACCCGCACGGGGCGCGGAACACGAGCACGGTCCGGCCGTTGAGCGGCGCCATCTTCCTCAGCTCCACCTCCAGCTCCTCCTTGTGGTCCCCGCCCAGCCGCGCCGCGGCCCCCGCCCCGAAGGCGGCGAACGCGTCCATCGGCAGGGGCGGGCGGTACCGGACACACTCCTCCGACTCGAGCTGGATGTCGAACTCCACCGCCTTCTTCAATCCTTTGCAGTAGGGGTTCCCGCACTTGCGGAGCTGGTGGCCGACGACCTCCCAGGCGGCGACGGCGGTGACGGCGGCGAGGGCGAGGGCGAAGGCGGCGGCGAAGTAGGCGACGGGGGCGTGGTAGAGGACGTCGGAGAGGAAGTCGAGGAGGAAGGAGAGGTGGTGGAGGAGGAGGCGGAGGTAGGGGAGGGAGAGGACGGAGAGGGCGACGAGGACGAGGAGGAGGAGGAGGGCGTCGACGGCGGCGGAGGGGGAGTGCTCGCAGAAGGGGTGGGAGAGGGGGTTGAGCGAGCTCGATCTCGACCGAGGCCGATCCGGCGCCGGCTGCGGAGGCGGGGACTTGGTGCGGCGGTTGCGGTGCTGCTCGAACGCGCGGCAGAACTCGATGAGGCTACGGCAGTCGACCATCGCCGCCATCGTTCGCGGAACCGGGAGCTGGATCTGGTGGATCCGGGGATCGGATCGGAGAATTCGGATCCGGAAGCTAAGGATCCGATGGAGAAGATTCTAGAGAGAGGAGAATCACATCGAGAAGAAAGAAGATGACGTAGGAGAGAGAGAGAGAGGGCGTGGGATTCAGAGAAGAGGAGAGAGAGAGAGAGAGGAAGAGTATTTGTAAGCAGATCTGTGGAGGGGTCAGGGAGGAGGAGGAGGAGAGTGTTAAATAAATAATACAGTTTGGGTTATTTAGGTTTAAGTCCCTATAATCTCTGTCTATTTCAACGTAAGACCTCATGGATCTTTGTCTTCAACATAAACCCTCTATTAGCTTATGTCCGAGTTAAAAAGTAGGATTATTTACACCAATCATTCCTATATATTTTTATTTATAACACGGAGTATTTTTACTTTTAAACTATTTACACTGATTATTTCTACTTTTTTGGGTTTAATATACGGGGTATCCCTACTTTAACATAAAAATAAAAATTTATAACACTCTTTTTTTTTTCCCTAAAGGGAGGGACGATTAGTGTAATTTTTTTAAATAAGAGGTATTCCTTGTTATAAACTAAAAATATAGGGGTGGTTGGTGTAAATAACCCTAAAAAGTAATATAACCTATGATTAACCTTTGTTATAAAGAAAGTTGGAGTATTGTTCATAGATATAAATAAAAAAAATGATGAGGGAAAGGAGGTTGAGGAAGGGACCGATCGTTGGGTAGGAGGACAATAAAAAAGTATGGATTTAGATACGTTGGGAAAGAATTTGATTATACAAAAAGGACATTTTTTGAAGAGTAATATGTTAATTTAACAATATATGCTAATCTCAATTATGTATGTTTATGATAAATAATTTTAAGTAATAAAATATGGGAGTCTTACCAACGAAATGAAGAATATTAAATGAGCTCGTATGTAAAACCCCAAAAAAAATTGGGAATTTGCATAGCGCGTACTTTTTAAACGTAACATATGCGAGGATTGGATAGAGCAAGACTTCCCAAAAGGACGACATATATAAACCCTAAGGCCTCTTTTGGTTCACGGAATTAAGGAATCGGGAAATAAATTTTTTTTTTTTCTTTTGTTTGGTAGCCACATACTTGAGAAGCATTTTCCTGCCATGGGATAACATAGAAGAAAAAATGGTTCCTCTCAGAACCTATGAGATTCATTTTCCCTCATCATTTTTTAACATTTATTACCAAAAATAGTCATGTATTATTTCCTATTTTACCAACTAACATTTTGTATTTTGTTAACTATTATTATGTTGACATCGATATTATTAATATATTGATATATTTTTTTTCTTTCCTTTCTTGCACTAACAAATACCGGAAGGAAAATCAAATAATTTTTCTTAAATATATTTTTTGTTTTACTAAGCACATGAAAGAAAATATGACACGAATCATACTTTTTTTGTCCACATGAAAAATACAAAAAAAAATTGATTTTTCTCCCGTGAACCAAACGAGGCCTAAATGTTTGCGATTGGACTTTTTTATGTGTGTGTGATAATTAACTTTTGTCATAAAGTTTGATGAAAAATGTCTAAATAATAAATGTATGGTAATAAAGTTTGAGCCATATCATGTGAAGTAAACTTAGAAGGTAGAGAAAACATTCATACTTTAGAAAATATCTACATTAGGAGGAGGTGTAAGGAAGAAGAGAGAGGACTATAGTGGAAAGAATGATCGGTTGGAGTGAGAGAGGGGTAAAATATTAAAAAGAAAGTAACATTGTTACCACCTTGACTAACTATATGTGCTTATGACCAATAATTTAAATAAATATATGGGTTTTCTTTTAACCAATGAAATCCATAAACTTTAAGATGAAATGAAAAAGATTAAAGGGGCTTATATCTTTAAAAAACAAGTGTACAGTTTTGTCACACTAAACATTATCTCAATTAAGTTAAGTCATGTCATCCTTGCTGTGAACATTGATTGTATAGAGATCCAAATTACTCATGAAATGACATGTTACTACAACATATACTTACATAATTAGAAGAAGAAGCTGAAGAAGAAGAAGAAAAACATATCAGGAATTCTAATTTGTACAAGAATAATTTTCGTACGAGTGGCTTGTGCTTGGATATATCAATACTTTCCAATCAATTAATAATAGCAATTATTTGATTTGTAGTTTTGTTAACATTTTGTTATGTTTGTGACGATTAGCTTCCATGACAATTTTGATGAAGCAACCAAACTCGAATGACTCTTGTGGTTACCAAGAAGAGTTATAAGACCCCGGCTGAATGACGGAAGATCATGGTTGATCGGACCACGGAGGTGTATTATTTTTTTATTTTTTTTATGAGACTTGGGACAGTGGATCCAACATGTATGCAATACAGCATGCACAAAATTTCGTATGTATCGCTGAACATCTTAAAAAAAAGGAAAAAAAAAAACAATTTTGATGAAGCATGCAAGTGTCGCACGCTCAAAATACATTTTTTTGGACTGGTAGGCCTGACAACTTTTGATGGGTTCGTTGCAATTAAGTTAATTTTCTTTGAAAAGTTTTGCGTGTCTAGCTTTTGTGCTTAGAGTAATGAAACTAGAGTAACTAACATCAATCCTACTTTATAACAAAAAAAACGAATTATACACCTAAAATTTGGATAATTAAGTAGTTGAGGTCTTTGGTATCCCAACATAAAAACAAACAAAAAAAGAAAAAAAATAATATAGTCATTTCCATCACCATTTAAACATTCTTTAAATTGGGAGACGTAGTCAACAATTTAGGATAGCAAAGTGAATTAATTTTACGGGTACTTGTCAAAATGACATAATATAATAAGTATGAAAAGTACGAAATTTCAAAACCATACCAACCAAAGGTGCTAAAATAAGAAATACCCTAGTCGCAAATCACAAAACTTTAATCAATATAGTTTATTGGAAAATTGATGTTACATGATCTTGAGATTAAAAAAATATATATAGTAATATTAAGAAAAAGTCTCTCTTGACGGCAATAAATATATTGTACATGTAAACGTAAATCCTAGATGTGAAAATTGGACTAATTCATCCATCAAAGGAGAGTAATATAAAACAATAAAATTTAGATGCATAAAAAAAGGACAAATAATCATAAATGTGAAGGTAGGATTTGTTACATAAAATTGTATTTATCTACATAATATTCAAATAACATAAGAATAAGCTGCAAAAGAGTTTGTAAAAATTCAAGTTTATAAGAAGGTCTATTTGCAACCACAATCACAAATTTTTTAGCAAAATGCTTATGAAGGAAATTTGATACTACCTACGGTTGTTGCGTGTATAACTATTTAAGGTTGTTGGACCCTTTGTCCTAATAGGTTCAACCCCTTCACCACTCTCAAGAAGATTAAAATTCAGAATCTGAGATCAATCACTAACCCGTAGCAATCTCCCTTAAATTTTCTTGTGAACGAGCACCCAGAATCTCCATAATTGGTATTGTGCTATTTTAGATATAATAGAATTGTAGATTTGGATTCCACAAATATATTATTATCAAATTCAGACTGGACTCCAAAAAAAATTTGGTGCGATACACGAAAGCTTTGGGTACTTGTACATCTTCATTGAAGAAATCCCCCATTTTTCTACAAACTTGAGGAAATTTCAAGCTCCAAGACAAATTGACACTAGACCTTTCATTTGGTCCCATATGGGAGAATTTAATTTGGTCATAATCTGTTGCTTTCATTCTTTATTTAAGGACAATGACAAACGCGTGTGGCTTGACGGCAACCAGTCTTTTTCTTCGGCTGATGAAAAAAATATTTCTCAAAAAAGAAAAAAAGGAAATGCTTGGTTCTTCATATTCTTGCTTGCTCACTCGCTCACTCAAGTCAAAGATAAGGTATATGCATCTATTATCATCTTCTAGTTTCCAAGCTAATATTATTCACAAGATTGCTCGTTAGATGTTGGCGTCTAAGTTGCACGGAGACAGATACGACACGACATTTTTCGTATACGTAACACTTTTGATATCTATTTTTAGTATGTTCTATTGTATTCTGGAGTGTCCGTAAATATTGAATGATTACCAACCGGATAATGGTGCAATCAATAATCCGGAACCTTTTCCAATTTACATGTTACTATTCTAAACTAAATATTATTTGCAACATGCTACCCTACACTTACTAAAATCTGGATATCATTCGGAAATGTGAAAAATACAACAAAGGACATCATTGTTAATGGTGTAAGATAGCAAGTTAAAATTGCGTTAATGATAAACTAACATAGCATACCCATTAATGATAAAAAAAAAAAAACGGAATTGAGGTACTTCTAATGCACTTAAAGAAACATCTCAAAAAGAAAAGATAAAAAAAAAATCCAATTGAATTGGGAAGTTTTTTTATTATTATTTAAACAAAATAGTCAAATTATAGTGCCTCTTGATTATCCCTTTATTTATATTTCATACCATCAGCATCGGCTGTTGCGAATAGCTGTCACGTCTCCCAACGACAAACCACGAATAAGTTGTAACTGTCCATGGAGTAGTCTTAGTACGAAATAAAAATTAAGACCCCGTTTGGTTGACTGTTAATCAAATGAAAAAAAATATTTTTTTTCTTCATTTAATAATTACATTGCAATTACGGTTACATTACAGTGTACCAAACGAGGTCTAAGTACCCTACCCTTCCCAACTTTGCAAGAAGTCAGTTATCTAGATGTTGAAATCATTAACTAAGGTATCCTTAAAGATATCTGATAACTTTGTGTCAAATAATATGATACCCTTCATTCAAGTGCTCATAATGACCCCTCTTCATACTTCATACTTATTCTTCTCTCCTCTCCTTTCGCCTTCTCTAAATTGTCAAATGTATTGATTGAATTATGAATGAGAGTGTAATGATTTTTGACTACTTCCAGCATAAAGTTTGATTTATTCTCAGCCTCAAGATACACACATAAATGCTCAATGAGTGCAACAAGCAGTGGGCCTTGACTCAGAATAATTAAGCAAGTTGTGGGGGTTTGTCTTAAAAAGTACAAGAATTAATTAGGTAGATAACATATTCGCGACTACCTACACCAAAACTCTAGAATTCTGGTGAAGGATGAGAGTCGTGTTTTTTATACTATTCCAACACGAAATGTCCATTTCCTTGGTAGAAGTGCACGACTTCCACGTTTGTCAAGATTTGAATCTGTACGGCTCTGATACCATTTTATCACCACAACAATTTTAAGTATGCTCAAGTTTTGTTTGCCTTTTTTTTCTTTTCTTTTCTTCCTATCAATCACTTTATATAGATGAGAACATTTGTTAGGTTTCAAACAGAAGGAGGTGGAGGAAGGTTAGGGAAAGCAATAGATTTCTATAGTCCATCATTGCTACATAAAGGACTATTGAGAAGTCCTATAAGTGCAACAATACATGTGAAGTTTTTTTCTGTTTTTTTTTTTTTTTCCCTTCTTTCTTTCTTTTCAATCACTTTCATTGCAACCTATATAGAATGGTCAGAATATTACCAAACAAAAGCATCCAAAACATTTGGTTTTCATGAGAACGTGCCAAGAAAATCCCGAGATCTTTTCAACCAGAGATTATTTCTTACAAACCTGCCAATTGGTCTTCTATGTTCTATGACAGGTGACGTCGACGCGGTCATAAAAACTTCTTCGATTATTATAAATATATGAAGCTTTCTTATGCTATAGTACTCCGACCTCATTGAGTTATGGGCTTGTGCTATAGATATTTAGACAGAATCATGAAAATGGATCCGAGCATGGGTTATATACTTTGGGCCTGACCTGAAGAAGTCGAACAAGAAAGGAGATTTCAAAACTAAAGTTTGACAACTAATAGTGTAAAAATAGTTTTTAGTATTGTCCGATACCAATCGGTTTGGCATGTCCCAATCCGCATATCGATACGTACCGATACCAATTTCGGAGATTTCTTTTTTAGTAAACTCGACAAAGAAAATTGAACGAAAAGACCAATCGGCAAGGATGTAAAGGTATAATAAGGATGTAAAAGCATATAAAACAAGAAAACTTTTCAATCATAAGTAAACCAATCGGCATGGGTGACTACTATTTCATTTAATTACAAAATTACTAAGCAACAATACTTAAAATTATGCATAAATATATAAAAAAATATTTTTTCTGATGCTGATACTGTGAACCTTGAGTGTAAATTGAACCAAATCCCACTGAAACATAATGAATTAGTTGGATCTTGGTCTGGTTTATAGAGATACAAATTCGATTCCACACAGTTTTACAGTGTATTATTGGATGCATTAATGCATAACCAGTTTAAAGTTATCAGGATATTCCTAGTAAGTAGTAAACCTTTTCCTCGATAATGATCTTATATTTTGCTGCGTCTTGAATTATTTGTGTTGATCAGAAACCAATGTGAAAAACCTTGTATCAGATATCTTGTGATTCTTCATATACACACATTTTTCTCGTTTCGATTAGTATGTAACTATTGACTGGTTTTCTTTGGAATTAAACCAGAAGAATGATCGGAACACTGCTCTCTTTCTTCTACCCTTCTCTACAGAATGCAGGAAATTATCAAACAAACGAATCGCGAAGGGAAATTTGCAACCGATAAGTTGAATTTAGATAGATTGACACATGGATGAAAGATCATAGAAGATTAATGCTCTAAATAATAGGTTTGCCGTATCAATATCGGAATCCGGTATCAGACCCTTCCTATGAGTATCGGGATCGATGACGATGATATCTGCAATATCAGTGGTTTTGGATCGGAATTTCAGATTTTTTTGGTATCAAAAAACAAATAATTATTAAAATTTTAGAATTTTTTTAATACATATTTAGTCATAATTTTAAATATTTTATGTGTTGTTTGTTAACAATTTTGGGATTAAATAAAATAGTAGTCACCTTGACGATTGGTTTACCGCGATACATAAGCTTTCTTCTTTTACACTACACGCGTTTACAAACTTGCTATACTTTTACAATCCTAGTATGCTTGCACCCTTGCTGATTGGTTTTTTTATATTTGATTTTTTTTGTTGAATTGATTGAAAAAAGACACCCGATGT
This sequence comes from Iris pallida, assembly GCA_029216955.1. Classification (NCBI taxonomy): domain Eukaryota; kingdom Viridiplantae; phylum Streptophyta; class Magnoliopsida; order Asparagales; family Iridaceae; genus Iris; species Iris pallida. The sequence goes on along the minus strand of JANAVB010036419.1, from coordinate 21,850,435 downwards.
GCGTATCGGTCAGTATCAGTATCGGTTGGTATCGGATCAGGACATGCCAAATTGTATCGAATACTGCAAACTGTATCGATATCGGCCGATACTGCAAACTATATGCTAAAATATGTGTCGCAAATTGTAATGACTCCACTGTGCTACTCAGCTTGCTAGAACCATTAGTTTCTTACACAAGTTAGCTGCAGTTTTATTGGTAATGCCCAGAGTTCAGCTAGCACCTAATAAGAACATAGAACTTCCCAACTATAATTTATGTAGAATCACTTGTGTGTGTATTATTTAGCACAACTCTTTCTCTACACATGCACTCACAGCAGGAGAACAAAGTAGTGTATGGTTGAGCCTCAGGCTCTAGTCCCAGGAGCCTTGGGATCGTGTCGGCCGTTTGCTCCTGATCCTGGATAGTCGTCCTTATCGATGTCCATCTCTGCAATCTGTTCCTCCATCATGCGCATTTCTCCAGTCACCATCTGCATGTTTCAAGAAGTCAAAGAAGGAGAGCGTTAGGGTTCTCCAATCCAATCAAAATCTTAACTAATTTATTACGGAGAAAGTGATGCACGAGCACAATCTGTCAACTTGACCAATTGGTTGACCAATCCAAATTGTTTCAAGCTCGCATATTGATATTGTCAAATCTTGATACCTATTTTACAAATCTTTTTCACATATAATGTCCATTTCAGTTGCGTTGGTTATCTTCGTTTTGCTTCAGCATCGTACCACCCTCCATCGACACATACTGGAGAGTCTACTACAAACTATAGGAAAATACATATTCTAATTTTCCTATATGTGATACATTGGTCAATCATCTAGATATGGACTCATTCTTATTGTTCTCATAATCTCAGTGAAGCTTTCATACTTTTCCATTTGTGTTGAATGCTTACCTTATGTTTTACCTTTAGTTTTATCTTAATAAAATTTGGCTAGATGTCCATAATCACATCCTTCACCTAGCCCAAATTTTATATATAATAGAAAAACTTGTAGACTTTACCACCTAATTTTTCTAAGTGTCATTTTCTAACCTTATATATATATATATATATATATATATATATATATATATATATATATATATATATATACATAAACTAGAAATAAAATATATAATCCTAACATAATTACTAACCACTAATAAATACGCACTTTAAATTGCAAAAAAAAAATACAATTTCAAAAATAAATTTACTTTAAAATATTTTATATTATTTTAAATGAGTTTATCATGCAAGTATACATTTAAAAAGTAAAACAAAAACACTTGCACGACTAAACATTTCCAAGTACAAAGTGTTCACCATCTCAAAATGAACAAACATGACTTATAATAATAATAATAATAATAATAATAATAATAATAATAATAAATAAATAAATAAATAAATAAATAAATAAATAAATAAATAAATAAATCGATAAAGTGAACTATGTCTTTAACATGTACCCAAAACACTTATATGTATTAGTCACATGTACTTGAGCTGGGACAGCGCGCGCACGTGTGCACACACATATATATAATGCGAGCATTCAACATATGCTTATATAGAAAACATTAGGAATAACAAATAAAAAAGAAAGGAAGTTAAATACCACATTTTATTGTGAATCTATGTTGATCATAAAGTTAGGGAGGGTTCTTGCTTAGCTCAGAAGAAAGATGAATTTTTCAAGAATCACTTAAAAACTAGTTAGCGGCAGCGAACATGGGCAAGTGAAGCGTGCTTATCCCCAGTCGAACACTTGTCTAACTAATGTTCATTTGGATAACAACAAGAGCTTTGGTTGACCTTTAATCTTCATATTTTATGTGCATTCATCCTAAAAAAAACACTTTTTGTAGTTCAGTACAATTACAGCTAATCTCCTTTTGACTTTAATAAGTCTTGGTTAGGCCTTCTCTGCATCTGTCAATTATGGTCCACTAGTTATTTACACGAGGACAAATGCCCGTGACACTGCACAAGAATCTCTTCCTCTCTCTCTCTCTTTGCACGGACACAGATACGGATACGACACAGATCGTGTCGTTGCCAACATGCATGGCTGTACAACATGACTGATTTTGGAGAGTAGCGGCAATATGATGAGCTGGTATGTACCAGCAAGTTACTTTTATGAAATCACATTTAGTACCAAGTGCAAAAGGATTTGTTCACAAAATATAACGAAAATAACAAGGTTTTTTTTTCCTCTCCCCAAAATAAAACAAGTTGAGGAAGAATATAGCTTAACATTGTTAAGAAGAGAATAGTAAGCTCAAGAAACATTAACGGACTCTTAATGTAAGAACGGGGTTCTAATTGCAGCAAACTTTGAATTAGCGATATGAACATAAACGTTCGGAACTTGTACTTTATTTTTATTTTCTTTTGTTAACTGTTGTTAATAGAAGAGAAGTGTGTGTGTGTGTGTGAGATTAAGTAAGAACCTGGTTTGCCCCCATGAGAACCGTTGGTTCTTGATTTTCTAATAACTGAAGGCTCCCTGCAGAGTAGAACCAAACTTCTAAAATTAGTCCATTACATAGCAAAACTTGAAGAAAAAAAAAACATTGCATGGTTAAGAAGTGAGGATATATTACTGGAAAGAGGCACCGCTGCAGAGAGATTTCCGAGGCACGACAAGAAGAACAGCAGCAACAAGAGACGCAACAGGAAACTAGTCTTCTTCTTCTTGTTGTTCTTCATCATCGACACTTCCATCATCTCTGAAATTGAAACGTCCCTCCAAGAAGAATCTTTTCTCTATGACAATGGTCTTGAAACAAGACAAAAGAGGACAGCCTTGCTCGATCGATATGCATACATGGTGGGTGGGTGGTGGGGTTTATATAGAGCAAGATATGTGACAGTGCATATATATGCATGCGTACACATCTTGAAGTCAACTTCCTTGTGTTGTATTTTTGGAAGGGTGTGCTCCTCTCTCTCTCTCTCATCTCATCAGTCATTACTGGACCTCTCCTGAGTGTCTCGAGACTCATTGACATGGACTGCTGCCTACAGCATATCAACCAATGAATGTGATGCAACACCTAACGCCATGTGTTTAAGTACTATTAAGCTCACTATATAGAATTAATGAGGCTAGTTATGGAACTCTCATTGTAACTGAGTTGGACGTTTACCTATCAATATTAAAGTCTGTTAGTTAATCAATGTGCGCAAAAGTCCTTGCGTAAGTAGACCAAGCCCTCCTTTGGTTCGCACCGGGAAGGAAAGGAAATCAATTCCTTGCTCTTTTCTTTCTTCTTTTCTTTCTTTGAAAAAGTAACAATTTCCATCAATTTTTCTCTCTGCAGTTTGGAAAAGCCAAGAAAATTATAAGAAAACGAGAAAGTGAATCATTGGATAGGATAGGTGGGGGGAACCATTTTCCTTTCCTCCTCCGCCTTTCTATTGACAAAAACAGGAAAGAAATAACTTTCCTTTTCCAATACCATGATTCCACGAACCAAACGAGCCTAAAAGTAAAATTGGGAGTTCGGGAGGCTAGAGTCGAGTTTATGACTATGTTAGTTGACCAATGTGTCCATGGACCTTCAGGAACTATGAGTCTGACTTTTTTTTTTGGTCCTGATTGCACGGACACATGAAATTGTATTTGCATCATTATTGTGTCCATATACATATCCATGTATGTATTCATGTAACAGAGAGATTAATATTGTACCTATCCGAAATTGTCCATATCCTGTATTTGTATCCATATCCGTGTCCGTGCAAGCAACATAGTTGATGGGAAAATCGCATCTCAAATCATGGCAATTTGACAAGTGAGATGATCATAACTTCTCTGATATCCACATTAGATAGATATTTGAAGTCAAATCCTTCTAATAGAAGTTTACTTCATGAAAGTCTGGTCAATATATACCTTTTAAATATATAGTGTCCGAGGGGTTTGAAAGACAACTGAAGTGGATATCAAGTTCGGTACTGACCAGACTGAAAGATCAGTAAAAAGCCTCTTTAACTTGCCTACTTTCATGAACTTTCCATTTACATAGCATATTTGAAATCCTTGATAATGAAAGTGAACCATCCTCGCCAAACTCAATTTATAATTGCACACCATGTGAAGATATTTTTCTGTGGGAGCAAGGTTACTTACCGAGTGTGATCGTGAGTGCCAAACGTTTGGTATCCCTGTGGATACATACCTGCAACTAATGGCAGCCCACTCACACAGCGGAAGGAAAAAAGCAATATTAGGGGTGAGCATTCCGTTAATTCGGTTCAAATCGAACCGAATAATCGAAAACTGAATTGGACCGAAAACCGAATAAACAAAAACGAAATCGAACCGAATTGGTCCATAACCGAATAAAATCAAACCGAGATTTTCGGTTTATTTGGTTTATTCAATTTTTTGGTTTACTTGTGCTTTTATATATATATATATATATATATATATATATATATATATATATATATATATATATCAAGCGGATCAAAAGTCCTCCTTAGAAAACCTCCTAAAACCTCCCTCACTCTCAGCCGTAATTTAATGTTAATATTAATGTTAATATTATTGTTAATGTTAATATTAATGTTAATATTAACATTAAATACTAAAATTAACATTAAATTTAACATTAAAATTAACATTAACATTAATATTAACATTAATATTAACATTAACATTAATATAAAAATAAAAATAAAAATTAATGTTAACATTAATATTAACATTAAATTACGGCTGAGAGTGAGGGAGATTTTTAGGGAATTTTCTAAGGGGGACTTTTGATCCGCTTATATATATATATATATATATATATATATATATATATATATATATATATATATTATAGTAGCTAAATTTTTTAATTCGGTTTTCGGTTTTGGACCGAAACCGAAATCCAAAACCAAAACCAAATAAGAAAATTATATATTTTCAAAACGGAGATTGAACCGAATTTTTTTTAAACCGAACCGAACCTCTTATTCTGATCGATTCGATTCGATTTTCGGTCCAAAACCGAATAATGCTCACCTCTAAGGAGCATTGGCAAAATTATGAAGTTTGGTCCACCATAATGTCTGTGCAAGTATCAAGAGCACTATTTCTCTTTAACCTTTGTAATTTTCACCAGTAGTACATTTAACTTCGTCGTCGCTCTCTGCCACTGGTTGGCAAGTGTCCCAAATCTCGGATTGTAAGCGTCGAATCTTTGCTGACGCGAAGACTTGGTGGTGTCCCGATCGCTCTTACTGTACGATCACTTTGTTTACTTGGAGAGTTTGGAATGATTTGATACACTGATGGTGTCATGGTGGTGGTGGTGGTGGTGGTGGTGGTACAGTCAGAGTTTAAAACCGTAGATTCTACGAAAACCTTTAAGACTGTGGATTTGATTCATGGGGTCGAGTAGTTTGTAGTTTATAGGCAATTATGAGCCAATTAAGTACTATTTACATACACTGATCATGTTTTGCTTGCTTGCTTGCTTGGTCCAGTAGGGAACTGAAGAAGAACTTGTGATGTGCGCTTGTTGCTCCCATAGGTGCAGCATCATCTGTCTCCCTTTATCGATCGATCGCTTCTTTCTAATGAGTGCAATGAGCCGGAGGAGCGTATCTTGACACGATCGTCCGTGTCCAGGGTCGACCTTAGGGTAAGCCAGACAAGATTCGAGACTTGGACAACCTCCTAGATTCAGCATAATCCCACCAACGGTCAGGGTCACGAATGACCACCATACAATGAAGACCAAGGGACAACCAAAATTAGCTCAAGATAGTACAACCTAACCCTCCGGACCGGCATGTCCGTGTCGATAGTTTACTCGAGAGACGAGGAAGGCTACTTTACGGATGTCATGCATTAGTTAGTACTCCAATTTCAAAGCTTAATATTGGAAGTGCTCATACTTTTTGTTTCTGCACGCTCTAGTGGTCGACAATGGCTCAAAGAATTATTTTCGATCAGCCTTGTGGATTCTTAGTCAGATGCAGGAAATTAAACTTATCGAGCTGCAGACCTAATTAGTTGACAAAGGCTCGACTGAAAGAAAGTCCCCATCTTCATTGTTGTTTTCTTTTGGGATGAACATTAGGCGGAACTATACTATCAATGAATTTAATTTGACAAGAAAGAGAAAGTGAAGGGGCTTCTAATCAATGTTGTAAAAACCGGACCGGACCGGCGGTTGGACCGGGTCCAACCGGTTTAAGCCAAAAAATCGGTCCGGTTCGACTAAAATCGGATCTTTTAAAGAACCGTTGATTTTTTGTCAAAACCGGGTTCAACCGGTGAACCGGCCAATTTTGGTTATTTTTTCATTGTAAAAAAATTCAAAATAAATTATCATGTAAAATTTGGACCATTTGATTCTTTATTTGGTTTTAATCGACCTTATAGTTGTAAAATTAAACCGAACTAACATACTTATGACCAAACCAAACTAAACCAAGAAGTAAATATGGATATTTTACCTATTTGAACCAAACCAAACCAAGACTATTGAACTCCAATTGAACCCCGGTTGAATCCAATTGAACCCCGGTCCGACCTATACCAAAAAATTTCGGTTCGATCATCGGTTCGGTTTTTAAAACATTGCTTCTAATTTGCTCAGAAATGAACCACATAGGTAAATATCCACATTAAAGTTGTGCGAATTGCACCACCTATTATGCAAAAATACCAGCACACCTGCAGAAAGAGAAAAAGGAAGAAGAAGAAGAAGTTTCGAGTCCATAGCTTGCAGTATAGGTCAAATACTATATGATAAAGTTGATATCGATACAGTTTGACATATTCTGCCGATACCGACAGATATCAACATTTGATATCTCTTTTCTAGTCAATTAGACAAAAAAAAATTCTATAATTTAATTTCTCTCATTTTATATTAATGAAGAAGTAGTTTTAGGTTGACTAAAGATTGGGATATTGGATTATTCAACGGATTTGAATCCCACCTAAGCCATTTATTTTTTGGGTCCGGCTAAACACACCCCACCACTTACTTTACACACCTCATTTAAAGAAAAAAAAAATCCTATTCTACCCTCACCCTGTAATGCCCCGCTCCGCACGAGGCATTTGGTTGGCTTATTGGATGGGATCAGAATATTGGACCGTGACTTATGTTGGGAATTGGATGAATTGAGACTGATGCAGTCTTTCTTAGCTGGCTAGACGGAATGTGTATTGGAATGTGGCTCGCTGGTGGAGCTACGCATAGTAAAATTGTGTGATCGGAACATGAAGACACTTTATTGCAAGTGAGTGGAACTGTCATTCCTCCTCCTTACTCCTTCATGCTTAATAAATGAAGTATTGAAATGCTATAAATTGTCTCTAAATGTCCCATGTTTCAGTTGCTGAATAATAGAGATGTCTATGTTGAGAATTATTGAAATGTACAACACATTGAACTGCTAATGTAATTTAAGGCCTGAGAATGAATTGATAACATTGCCCCTTATGCTTAACGCTGCCGGAACAAGTAGACACTTGAAGAATAAGATGCCTTATGAATGATAGAATAAGAAATGAACTGGCTATGCTAACGAACCAATGAACTGAATGAAATACTAGAACCATGTACTCTCTGTATATCTGTTGCAAGAATATGAAATGCTGCCTGTCCCTTATAAGAAATGAATGAATGAATAAATATCCCTATGGAATGAATAAATATTACGTTCCTCTTAAGAAAGGAATGATATGAGATACGTTGCAATGAAGCAATGAATGAGAAATAATAAAGCTGGGATCATTGAGATCACCAAATGAAATGATGAAATGAATAAGTCATTGAATATGACTAATGATGCACTGTTGCCTTTACTTTCCTTAATATATTTTACCATGCGATTTTGTTCACAATCGAGTCGGACACGCATTCGCATGGTCATGGACAACTTGTATACAAGGTTTGAGTAATAATTTCCTCGAACGGTTCCTAGGGCCCTGGGGACCGATTCGGCCTAGGAGGAAATAATGATGAGTGCTATGGGAGCACGGATAAGACGGAGTGGCATAGAGGCTCGCCACCTACTATGCTGACCACATTATCTTAAAATGAAATAAAATGAAAAGAGTCCATATGGTTTAACAACACCAATGACTATGTAGTCGGGATGCATGCTAATGAATGTTTTGTGCAGGCAGAGTAAGTATATCGGATAACCTGTATTTGATGCAGGTACGAGAAGTCGGCTATCGGTAAGAAATCACATAATTGTGATATTGTATAAGTTGGTTTAACTTGCCTGCTTAATATGTTCCATTCAGTATGCTAAAAGATGCCTTATATAAATAGTGCTCAAATATAACATCCATGCTAAGTGATGCTTGAAGTGAGAATTGTCATAACATGTTTAAGATGTTAATGTTAACGACGCCTCAATGACGCCTTTGCATGATAACACCAAGAATGCTATAATGATATATCCACATGAATATTGCTAAGAATATGTTTACATGCTTCACCATGATTATTGCCCATGAACTGTAAACTGATGCTAGGCCCAAATAGAAAAGACCATTCTATTAAATGCTTGCTAAAATTGACCAGTTGGTGTTGGTTTAGGCGAATGGGTTGGTTTCTGCTCGCCAGTACATAGATGATGTGCTGCCCACGTTTTGTGGGCAGGTGCTCGTGCTTGGAATGTTATACACACGAAGATTGGCTTGATTGGTCCCGCGGCATCGAAGATTTGTTGGACATACAGAAGCTCTCCTTGCACAAGATGATGTCTTCTGTTATAAATGGCATAATGTATGGAACATTTTAATCAGTTGTACCAGTGAGATTGTAAACCAAATCGGTATATCGAGTTGTAATCCAATGTATCCAAATATCAAATGTAAGCTGTATAGCATTGTTCAGTTGGTTTTCAATGTAAAGTGAGATGTGTTGTAAACATTGTACTTCAATACAAGTCTTGTACTCTTCTTCAATTATCAATAAAGAGAATATAGTTCTATATATCTCTGTGTGACTTTAAGTTATTCTTTTGTCTCCGCTGCTATAAAGAAGTAATGTATTTCTATTCAATGAGAGAGATTGTCCTTATTAACTTCAATTTGTCTGCTTCTGCCGCTGCGATGTGTCCCTATTTGAAGATTATCGATTATGTACCATCTTTGTCTTGTACAAGTGCAATACCAGACTTGTACGGCATCACGCTCAAGCAAGGACAATCGATTCCAAGAGATAAATTATGTGAATAAATGACTCTACGAATCGGGGCGTGATAAATTGGTATCAGAGCACAGCTTTACGTCCTTGGTCTCTTCTTTGATTCGTTTCAAATCAAAGTTGCATCGACGATTAACCAAAGTTGCTTCCGCGAACACTCAACGTTGCTTCCGTAATTAAATCAAAGATTGCTTCCGCGATTATGCTGTTGTTGTTCTGTAATCATCCTTACGTTGTTCGTGTCTGAAAGTTCATTGACCCTCTTGGCTGCTCACTGGATGTTCCATACAATAAGTCTATATACATTGTGATGCCCCTGAATGAATGATTGTTGTTGGTTTGGACACAAATAACCCAACAATGACTCGATGCCATAGTATGCTATATATTGTGAATGCTGTTTGGAATTTTGGGAATAAAAAAAGTGGCTATGTATGCTGCAACAAGTTGAGAATTGCATGTGATGTTGGAAAAGAATTGGGAATAAAATAATTGATGGATGAGTTCAATAGAATTGGTGAATTGACTCATGTGTGCTGGCTTCTGCTTTCGAGACCCTGAGAATGTTGGCTTGGGATATTGAGACCCCGAGATGTTGGTTAAGTATTGTGATCATTATAGATCACGAATGTCCGAAATAGATTGAGCTGGTATTATTTAGGGATGGCTTCGTTTATGAGTGGTATATTGCCTTTACCACCTCAGAACGAGATGTATGTTGACCCTTTCCCATAGGATAACAAGGAGACTATCTGTGGGTACTGGGTAGTGCCGAGACTTAGCTGGGAATCATGTATTGTTGCTAGATGACTCGAGTGTCCCCTGACGGTGATGCTATGTTGGGTAGCGAGATTCTAGAAATTGTAATCGGTGGCTTGGTTAGAAATTGTTTAGTCGAGTGATGACTCAGACTAGTAAGACAATTAGTATGCTATGGGTAAATGGATTTGGCTAGAGGTTGTTGTGGCTTAGAACATCTGAATGTTGACTTCGATTGGTTGGATGTGAATCAAATGTGGCTAATACAAAGTTGGTTGCGTAGCTGAAAGTTTTAGAAATATTGTCGGTGAACCCAAGGAATATTAGAGATGTGTGCCTTGACCCTAAGGTGTAATAGATGTTAACCTATCTAGATCACCAAAGGATAGTCGTTGCCTATATGCATGTATGCTAAAGAATCTAATGGGATTAGAAAAGTAACAAGTAGCAAGCCTAAATATTTGTGTTGCATAGAGAATGGTTAATTGATACATAAATTGTCAGATCAAATGGGATGAACTACTCGACCATTGTTGCATGAGATTTAAGAATGCCCGTAAGATAGTTTGATGATTGAGAAACGAATGGGAATGAGAAATTGCAAATATGTTGGATAATGTCGGTATAGGTGATTGTTGATTGGGATATAGATTGTTGGTTTATGACTTTGTGGTGTGACTCTGTCATACGGACTGAATAGTATGGTTCCATAGTCCTGTTGAGACTAACGGAATCGATGACCCTTGAATAGTTAGCCTTGGCTTATGGGTTCGTGTGGGTACAAAGGATTTTAAATAGAAATTGAATCATTGGGAATTTACTTGATGGATTATTAGAACGATGAGAATTGTATGTCGGGTTGGAATTTGACCGTAATGTTGATAGATCGATCTTAGTTGATCGTTGGGTAAGTCTAGAGTGAGCCTCTGTGGAAATTATTTCCTTGAGGAAGACACTAGATAGATAGACTTGACCCTAGAAACCGTGGGCTGTATGACCAATTATTGGCATAGCCAACAATGACGATTAGTTATTCAGACTGAGTTAAAACCCATAGGTTTGGGTAGAGTTCCTTAGAACTGTTGGTTGCTTGTGGCCTTAAGAATAAGAAACTAGTATAACCCTAGTAGCCGTCCACTCTAGGGAAGTCACCTGAACGATTAAGTTTAGCTATCAGTGTAGCTAACCTTAGAGACTGACTGAATAATAGGTGACCATTGGAGACCCATAGGATGACCTTGTGGCATTGAATGAGAGACAACGATAATGAGTATTGACCTAAGGGAATGTATGCTTCAACTTGTGCCTTAAGAGATGTTTGACCCTTGAGGATTATATATCGGCCATAAGTGGGAATTGCAATCGTAAGGTAAGACTTGAGTGTACCTATAGTCGGGTAGCTAAGTAACCTTGAATGTTGCATAGAATTATACCCTGACACGGGTAATCGATAGTGGGTGACGTCGGATTGTATCTTTTAGAAAAAGATGAATTGCCTCGGTGAGAAATATTGTTGGATTTGGGAAGGAATGTGATTGCATGTTGTGAACCCTTATATGTTTGGCTCTAAGTTAGACCCTTGATCGAATGTTAGAAATGTTATGCTTGGGTAGAGAGATTAACCAAGTTGTCCCTGATATTAAGTATTGTGGCCTGGAAGATATTAATTGTGGCAAAGTGAATAAAGCAATAAGTCAATTGAAAGGATGCTAAGTCGGATTTAGAAAAGAGAGTTATATCGTGGCTGATCGAATCGCACTAACATGGAAGTTGGCTGAAGTACATATGTTTTGGGGATGCCTAAAATATGTGTATGGATCCAGTCGAAGTAATTATTTGCGACTGAGATAATATTATGGGAAGAGTTTATCGCACTAGCACGGACTTTGGCTGAAATACATGTGTTTTGGGGATGCCTAAAATATGTGTATGGATCCAAATGATGTGATACGTGCGACGAAGATAGAAATGCAAGGAAAATGTTGGCGAATCAATGAGAAGTTACAAGTAATTGAAAAGAGATAGACAGATCGAATCGTTGATGGATTTAAATGGTACAGTTGGATAGCTATTTTAAGATGACCGAGTGTGCTGAATTGAATATTGAATTAAAGCTGAATGAATGACTCGTTGTGACTAAGTGAATCTCGTAGAAGAGTTGTTTCCTTAAGTTTCGAGGACAAAATTTTTTCTGAGTGGTATATTATGTAATGCCCCGCTCCGTACGAGGCATTTGGTTGGCTTATTGGATGGAATCAGAATATTGGACCGTGACTTATGTTGGGAATCAGATGAATTGAGACTGATGCAGTCTTTCTTAGCTGGCTAGACGAAATGGGTATTGGAATGTGGCTCGCTGGTGGAGCTACGCATAGTAGAATTGTGTGATCGGAACATGAAGACCCTTTATTGCAAGTGAGTAGAACTGTCCTTCCTCCTCCTTACTCCTCCATGCTTAATAAATAAAGTATTGAAATGCTATGAATTGTTCCTAAATGTCCTATGTTTCAGTTGCTGAATAATAGAGATGTCTATGTTAAGAATTATAGAAATGTACAACACATTGAACTGCTAATGTGATTTGAGGCCTGAGAATGAATTGATAACATTGCCCCTTATGCTTAACGCTGTCGGAACAAGTAGACACTTGAAGAATGAGATGCCTTATGAATGATAGAATAAGAAATGAACTGGCTATGCTAACGAACCAATGAACTGAATGAAACACTAGAACCATGTACTCTCTATATATCTGTTGCAAGAATATGAAATGCTGCCTGTCCCTTATAAGAAATAAATGAATGAATAAATATCCCTATGGAATGAATGAATATTACGTTCCTCTTAAGAAAGGAATGATATGAGATACGTTGCAATGAAGCAATGAATGAGAAATGATAAAGCTGGGATCGTTGAGATCACCAAATGAAATGATGGTAATGATGAAATGAATAAGTCATTGAATATGACTAATGATGCACTGTTGCCTTTATTTTCCTTAATATATTTTACCATGCAATTTTATTCACAATCGAGTCGGACACGCATTCGCATGGTCATGGACAACTTGTATACAAGGTTTGAGTAATAATTTCCTCGAACGGTTCCTAGGGCCCTGGGGACCGATTCGGCCTAGGAGAAAATAATGATGAGTGCTATGGGAGCACGGATAAGGCGGGGTGGCATAGAGGCTCGCCACCTACTATGCTGACCGTATTATCTTAAAATGAAATGAAATGAAAAGAGTCCATATGGTTTAACAACACCAATGACCATGTAGTCGGGATGCATGCTAATGAATGTTTTGTGCAGGCAGAGTAAGTATATCGGATAGCCTGTATTTGATGCAGGTACGAGAAGTCGGCTATCGGTAAGAAATCACATAATTGTGATATTGTATAAGTTGGTTTAACTTGCCTGCTTAATATGTTCCACTCAGTATGCTAAAAGATGCCTTACTATAAATAGTGCTCAAACATAACATCCATGCTAAGTGATACTTGAAGTGAGAATTGTCATAACATGTTTAAGATGTTAATGTTTACGACGCCTCAATGACGCCTTTGCATGATAACACCAAGAATGCTATAATGATATGTCCACATGAATATTGCTAAGAATATGTTTACATGCTTCACCATGATTATTTCCCATGAACTGTAAACTGATGCTAGGCCCAAATAGAAAAGACCATTCTATTAAATGCTTGCTAAAATTGACCAGTTGGTGTTGGTTTTGGCGAGTGGGTTGGATTCTGCTCGCCAGTACATAGATGATGCGCTGACCCACGTTTTGTGGGCAGGTGCTCGTACTTGAAATATTCTACACACGAAGATTGACTTGATTGGTCCTGCGGCATCGAAGATTTGTTGGGCATACAGAAGCTCTCCTTGCACAAGATGATGTCTTCTGTTATAAAGGACATAATGTATGGAACATTGTAATCAGTTGTACCAGTGAGATTGTAAACTAAATCGGTATATCGAGTTGTAATCCAATGTATCCAAATATCAAATGTAAGCTGTATAGCATTGTTCAGTTGGTTTTCAATGTAAAGTGAGATGTGTTGTAAATATTGTGCTTCAATACAAGTCTTGTACTCTTCTTCAATTATCAATAAAGAGAATATAGTTCTATATATCTCTGTGTGACTTTAAGTTATTCTTTTGTCTCCGCTGCTATAAAGAAGTAATGTATTTCTATTCAATGAGAGAGATTGTCCTTATTAACTTCAATTTGTCTGCTTCTGCCGCTGCGATGTGTCCCTATTTGAAGATTATCGATTATGTACCATCTTTGCCTTGTACAAGTGCAATACCAGACTTGTACGGCATCACGCCCAAACGAGGACGATCGATTCTAAGAGATAAATTATGTGAATAAATGACTCTACGAATCGGGGCGTGACAAATTGGTATCAGAGCACGGCTTTACGTCCTTGGTCTCTTTTTTGATTCGTTTCAAATCAAAGTTGCATCGACGATTAACCAAAGTTGCTTCCGCGAACACTCAACGTTGCTTCCGTGATTAAATCAAAGATTGCTTCCGCGATTATGCTGTTGTTGTTCTGTAATCATCCTTACGTTGTTCGTGTCTGAAAGTTCATTGACCCTCTTGGCTGCTCACTGGATGTTCCATACAATAAGTCTATATACATTATGATGCCCCTGAATGAATGATTGTTGTTGGTTTGGACACAAATAACCCAACAATGACTCGACGCCATAGTATGCTATGTTGTGAATGCTGTTTGGAATTTTGGGAATAAAGAAAAGTGGCTATGTATGCTGCAACAAGTTGAGAATTGCATATGATGTTGGAAAAGAATTGGGAATGAAATAATTGATGGATGAGTTCAACAGAATTGGTGAATTGACTCATGTGTACTGGCTACTGCTTTCCAGACCCTGAGAATGTTGGCTTGGGATATTGAGACCCCGAGATGTTGGTTAAGTATTGTGATCATTATAGATCACGAATGTCCGGAATAGATTGAGCTGGTATTATTTAGGGATGGCTTCGTTTATGAGTGGTATATTGCCTCTACCACCTCAGAACGAGATGTATGTTGACCCTTTCCCATAGGATAGCAAGGAGACTATCTGTGGGTACTGGGTAATGCCGAGACTTAGCTGGAAATCATGTATTGTTGCTAGATGACTCGAGTGTCCCCTGACGGTGATGCTATGTTGGGTAGCAAGATTCTAGAAATTGTAATCGGTAGCTTGGTTAGAAATTGTTTCGTCGAGTGATGACTCAGACTAGTAAGACAATTAGTATGCTATGGGTAAATGGATTTGGCTAGAGGATGTTGTGGCTTAGAACATCTGAATGTTGACTTCGATTGGTTGGATGTGAATCAAATGTGGCTAATACAAAGTTGGTTGCGTAGCTGAAAGTTTTAGAAATATTGTCGGTAAACCCAAGGAATATTAGAGATTTGTGCCTTGACCCTAAGGTGTAATAGATGTTAACCCATCTAGATCACCAAAGGATAGTCGTTGCCTATATGCATGTATGCTGAAGAATCTAATGGAATTAGAAAAGTAACAAGTAGCAAGCCTGAATATTTGTGTTGCATAGAGAATGGTTAATTGATACATAAATTGTCAGATCGAATGGGATGAACTACTCGACCATTGTTGCATGAGATTTAAGAAAGCCCGTAAGATAGTTTGATGACTGAGAAACGAATGGGAACGAGAAATTACAAATATGTTAGATAATGTCGGTATAGGTGATTGTTGATTGGAATATAGATTGTTGGTTTATGACTTTGTGGTGTGACTCTGTCATACGGACTGAATAGTATGGTTCCATAGTCCTGTTGAGACTAACGGAATCGATGACCCTTGAATAGTTAGCCTTGGCTTATGGGTTCATGTGGGTACAAAGGATTTTAAATAGAAATTGAATCATTGGGAATTTACTTGATGGATTATTAGAACGATGAGAATTGTATGTCGGGTTGGAATTTGACCGTAATGTTGATAGATCGATCTTAGTCGGTCGTTGGGTAAGTCTAGAGTGAGCCTCTGTGGGAATTATTTCCTTGAGGAAGACACTAGATAGATAGACTTGACCCTGGAAACCGTGGGCTGCATGACCAATTGTTGGCATAGCCAACAATGACGATTAGTTATTCAGACTGAGTTAAAACCCATAGGTTTGGGTAGAGTTCCTTAGAACTGTTGGTTGCTTGTGGCCTTAAGAATAAGAAACTAGTATAACCCTAGTAGCCGTCCACTCTAGGGAAGTCACCTGAACGATTAAGTTTAGCTATCAGTGTAGCTAACCTTAGAGACTGACTGAATAATAGGTGACCATTGGAGACCCATAGGATGACCTTGTGGCATTGAATGTGAGACAACGATAATGAATATTGACCTAAGGGAATGTATGCTTCAACTTGTGCCTTAAGAGATGTTTGACCCTTGAGGATTATATATCGGCCATAAGTGGGAATTACAATCATAAGGTAAGACTTGAGTGTACCTATAGTCGGGTAGCTAAGTAACCTTGAATGTTGCATAGAATTATACCCTGACACGGGTAATCGATAGTGGGTGACGTCGGATTGTATCTTTTAGAAAAAGATGAATTGCCTCGGTGAGAAATATTGTTGGATTTGGGAAGGAATGTGATTGCATGTTGTGAACCCTTATATGTTTGGCTCTAAGTTAGACCCTTGATCGAATGTTAGAAATGTTATGCTTGGGTAGAGAGATTAACCAAGTTGTCCCTGATATTAAGTATTGTGGCCTGGAAGATAGTGATTGTGGCAAAGTGAATAAAGCAATAAGTCAATTGAAAGGATGCTAAGTCGGATTTAGAAAAGAGAGTTATATCGTGGCTGATCGAATCGCACTAACATGGAAGTTGGCTGAAGTACATATGTTTTGGGGACGCCTAAAATATGTGTATGGATCCAGTCGAAGTGATTATTTGCGATTGAGATAATATTATGGGAAGAGTTTATCGCACTAGCGCGTGGACTTTGGCTGAAATGCATGTGTTTTGGGGACGCCTAAAATATGTGTATGGATCCAAATGATGTGATACGTGCGACGAAGATAGAAATGCAAGGAAAATATTGGCGAATCAATGAGAAGTTACAAGTAATTGAAAAAAGATAGATAGATCGAATCGTTGATGGATTTAAATGGTACAGTTGGATAGCTATTTTAAGATGACCGAGTGTGCTGAATTGAATATTGAATTGAAGCTGAATGAATGACTCGTTGTGACTAAGTGAATCTCGTAGAAGATTTGTTTCTTTAAGTTTCGAGGACAAAACTTTTTTTGAGTGGTATATTATGTAATGCCCCGCTCCGCACGAGGTATTTGGTTGGCTTATTGGATGGGATCAGAATATTGGACCGTGACTTATGTTGGAAATCGGATGAATTGAGACTAATGCAGTCTTTCTTAGCTGGCTAGACGGAATGGGTATTGGAATGTGGCTCGCTGGTGGAGCTACGCATAGTAGAATTGTGTGATCGGAACATGAAGACCCTTTATTGCAAGTGAGTGGAACTGTCCTTCCTCCTCCTTACTCCTTCTTGCTTAATAAATGAAGTATTGAAATGCTATGAATTGTCCCTAAATGTCCCATGTTTCAGTTGCTGAATAATAGAGATGTCTATATTGAGAATTATTGAAATGTACAACACATTGAACTGCTAATGTGATTTGAGGCCTGAGAATGAATTGATAACATTGTCCCTTATGCTTAACGCTGCCGGAACAAGTAGACACTTGAAGAATGAGATGCCTTATGAATGATAGAATAATAAATGAACTGGCTATGCTAACGAACCAATGAACTGAATGAAACACTAGAACCATGTACTCTCTGTATTTCTGTTGCAAGAATATGAAATACTGCCTGTCCCTTATAAGAAATAAATGAATGAATAAATGTCCCTATGGAATGAATGAATATTACGTTCCTCTTAAGAAAGGAATGATATGAGATATGTTGCAATGAAGCAATAAATGAGAAATGATAAAGCTGGGATCGTTGAGATCACCAAATGAAATGATGGTAATGATGAAATAAATAAGTCATTGAATATGACTAATGATGCACTGTTGCCTTTACTTTCCTTAATATATTTTACCATGCGATTTTATTCACAATCGAGTCGGACACGCATTCGCATGGTCATGGACAACTTGTATACAAGGTTTGAGTAATAATTTCCTCGAACGATTCCTAGGGCCCTGGGGACCGATTCGGCCTAGGAGGAAATAATGATGAGTGCTATGGGAGCACGGATAAGGCGGGATGGCATAGAGGCTCGCCACCTACTATGCTGACCGCATTATCTTAAAATGAAATGAAATGAAAAGAGTCCATATGGTTTAACAACACCAATGACCATGTAGTCGGGATGCATGCTAATGAATATTTTGTGCAGGCAGAGTAAGTATATCGGATAACCTGTATTTGATGCAGGTACGAAAAGTCGGCTATCGGTAAGACATCACATAATTATGATATTGTATAAGTTGGTTTAACTTGCCTGCTTAATATGTTCCACTAAGTATGCTAAAAGATGCCTTACTATAAATAGTGCTCAAACATAACATCCATGCTAAGTGATGCTTGAAGTGAGAATTATCATAACATGTTTAAGATGTTAATGTTAACGACGCCTCAATGACGCCTTTGTATGATAACACCAAGAATACTATAATGATATGTCCACATGAATATTGCTAAGAATATGTTTACATGTTTCACCATGATTATTGCCCATGAACTGTAAACTGATGCTAGGCCCAAATAGAAAAGACCATTCTATTAAATGCTTGCTAAAATTGACCAGTTGGTGTTGGTTTAGGCGAGTGGGTTGGATTCTGCTCGCCAGTACATAGATGATGTGCTGACCCACGTTTTGTGGGCTGGTGCTCGTGCTTGGAATGTTCTACACACGAAAATTGGCTTGATTGGTCCCGCGGCATCGAAGATTTGTTGGGCATACAGAAGCTCTCCTTGCGCAAGATGATATCTTCTGTTATAAAGGGCATAATGTATGGAACATTGTAATCAGTTGTACCAGTGAGATTGTAAACCAAATCGGTATATCGAGTTATAATCCAATGTATCCAAATATCAAATGTAAGCTGTATAGCATTGTTCAGTTGGTTTTCAATGTAAAGTGAGATGTGTTGTAAACATTGTACTTCAATACAAGTCTTGTACTCTTCTTCAATTATCAATAAAGAGAATATAGTTCTATATATCTCTGTGTGACTTTAAGTTATTCTTTTGTCTCCGCTGCTATAAAGAAGTAATGTATTTCTATTCAATGAGAGAGATTGTCCTTATTAACTTCAATTTGTCTGCTTCTGTCGCTGCGATGTGTCCCTATTTGAAGATTATCGATTATGTACCATCTTTGCCTTGTACAAGTGCAATACCAGACTTGTACGGCATCACGTCCAAGTGAGGACGATCAATTCCAAGAGATAAATTATGTGAATAAATGACTCTACGAATCGGGGCGTGACACCCCCTCCCCCGCTCCCCTACCCTCTGCTCTGCCGACCCCGACCCCGACCCCGACGCCTCCTCCGCCTCCCGCCCCTCCTCCTCCTCCTCCCTCTTGATCCTCCTCCTCCGACTCTACCTCCTCCCTCCTGAGGGGGCGGGAGGAGGAGGAGGAGGAGGAGAAGGAGGAGGAGGAGGCGGGGGAGGAGGAGGAGGAGGAGGAGGAGGAGGATCGGAAGGAGGAGGATGCGGAGGAGTCGGGGTCGGCGGAGCGGCGTCGGCGAAGCGGGGGGGGGGGTTGGGAGGGTAGAATAGGATTTTTTTTTTTAATTTGGGGTGTGTAAAGTAAGTGGTGGGGTGTGTTTAGCCGGACCCTTATTTTTTTTATATGTATATAGGTTTCGGGTAGATCCCGGACCTGGTCGAGCCTGTGGATCTGAGAGAAAAATCTGACTCAATCCATTAGAGCGAGCGGACTGGGCCGGGCCGGGGCGTGGCTTCCCCTCTGGTGTGGAACCAAAAATCTGGCCTGATTCATTATAGCGCCTGGGCCAGGCTGCAGCCATGACGGGACCTGGACCTGGAACTGTACTGTGTAGGTTTGACCGAGCTGATCGTAGGACACCGGCCCACGACGCAACCACATGAATTGACTGCTCTTTTCGGCCTACGATGGATTTGGCGCTATCTAGTATTGTTATTTGGACCTATCAACCCAGACTCAGCTTTGGACTCCACCAACTCTTGTTCGAAAAGTAAACATGGTTCATAGGTTAGTAGTATAGTAAATAATAATTTTTTTTTAATTTCTGGTGTATAAATTTAATTGGAATATCAAGTTAACGATTGATTGAGCTTTAGGGGTTATTTGGAACTTAAAAAATCTAATGAACTAAAGGTGCATTTGATTACAAGGTAAAAAATATGTAAAAACTAAATTAATTTTATGGAATTATTTTACTAGTATAAAAATTCATGGAAAAAATTTCACGAAATTTATTTGGGTGTTTGATTGTCGTTATTTTCTATGGAAAATAATTATTTTCATGTAAATTGATTTTATTTCCTATGGGCTGGATTAGTTTTATTTTCCACCATTTTGGAGAAAAATATTAAAAATGATAGATTTTGGAAAATAATTCCACGAAAAATATACGCTATCAAACACTACAATTGGTGAAAAATTGTGATGATTTTTTTACTTTCATGCCACTTGTTAATATGAATTTGTACTTACATCCCACTTTTTAATTTTTTTTATACTTACATCCCACTTTTCGTAACGAAAACATTCATTTTGTCACAAAAAATATTTGTTTTGTCACGAAAAATATTTTTAGTGACGAAAAGTGGGATGTGAGTCTAAAAAAATAAAAAGGTGGGATGTAAGTATAAATTCATATTAATAAGTGGGATGAAAGTCAAAATATTTTTCATGGAAAAAATGCTCAATAACACAACCAAGTGATCAATCCTACCATAAAGTTTCTCCAAGGTTTTGTTCAAGGAGGAGAAACTTCAGGTAGGGACATCAGGAAAAACTTTTACCAAAGCCACCACGGCGGGTGTCACGACCCGCACCCTGAAGAGGGGCACGAGCACGTGGTTACGTCCAGCCTACGCCGCAGAATCGGCGGTAGAACGCTGTATATAGGGTCTTTAACTACTACGACTAAAACAGATAAAGGTACCTGTACAGTATATACACTCCGAATGGAGGTGACATAGCAATACAGTCTCAATCACAAAGTAAAACTAAGGTAGATAGTGCGGAAAGGAAAATACGATAGATGAAAACAGGAAATAAGTCCAAGATCCACACAAGTCCAGAGCTATACATAATATCACAGAGTCACATAAATATATATAACTACTACAGTCTGAAAAGTACTAGCTGGCTCGCAGGCCAGGCAAACCTAACTAAGCTACACTACTCAGGGTGAGCAAAATCTAGTGGCTCTACTAACAAACCACAGTCCGGATCTACTCCATCAGACTCGACCCCATAATAGGTCGGGCAATCTGCCTCAGAATCATCTGTAATTTATCAACGATATCCTGTCAGGAAAATGAGCAAGTACAAATACCAACAGCAGTTCCATATGAATTGACAAATTCTATAAGAGACAGTATAATAAAATACAAGACAAAATCAACATGAAATATGTATATCAAGATATGTGTACTGAATAGGACAACAATATATATATATATATATATATATATATATATATATATATATATATATATATATATATATATATATATATATATATATATATATGAGGACTTGGGAACCATTCGGAGGCCGAGTTACAACCCTTAAAACCAAACAAGGACCGAGGTTGTAACCCTTCTCCCGAACATAACTTAGCTTCCTATGATAAATAAATATAAAAGGTGCCTTGAATTATTAGTGCGTTATGTGATCGGCTTGGAAAAACATGTTCAGGCTTTCCATCTGACCGGCTACGAACAAGTAACAAGTGTGAAGCAACAAGTGTGAAAAATAAGGCCGGTCACCATGGAAAGTTATGAACAAGTAGCTATGGACAAGTGTCGAGTACAAGTGTGAAGAACAAGTGGGGATTTTGATCACACAACCACTAATAACTCCCCATCCCCGAATAGTATAAAGGATCTAGACATAACACGTCATGACACGGAATTCAAAGCAGGTGATCAGCCCACTCCCAAGTCCATGTCTATACAAGTACAAGTAACAAGTCGAGTCTTGTACCAATATACCAAGTAATCCGGGAACAACATCTCATGACAGGATCCGACATATACTAGTCCGTGAACTATCGTGTCTGGAAATCAAGTAAGACACTACAACTGAATCGAATATAGCAGATATCAAGATAATAAAAACTATCAGTGAATGTACTCGCCTGTGGTCCTGAGCTGATAAGGTGAACAGACGCTCAGAGTAATCACAGACCTAAAATAAGATACTATGAGTCAAACAGGGTTTTCTACTGAAAAAGAAAACTGATTTAAGTCATGAATGCAAGTCTAAGTCAAACTAGGTCAATTTAGGTCAAACTGAGTCACACTAGGTCATACTGGTTCATACTAGGTCATACCAGGTTACTGGAAGTCAATCCAAGTCAAACGGGGTCAAAGGTTGACTTGCTCAACCCTGGTCAACTCTGGTCAACTCTAGGTCAACCCTATGTCAAACTAGTCTAATATTGACCAACTGTTGACTTTCAGTCAACTGGTCAACTCTGGTTTGGTTTCGGTCAAATCTAGTCGTTTAAAGGCTAAGTTTGACTCTCGGTTGACTTTTGTTGACTTTTGGTCAAAATGGTCAACCGAAATCAAAACTAGTCTAGGAGCACTATATTTGACCATTACCAACCAAGGGAACCAAGTTCTAACCATATCTTAGACTCTAAACTCAAATACCTTAGTTCTAGGTAAAACCTACATTACCCTTACCAAGGTAATCCCAATACCTTGTCCAATACAAACCCCGCTAATACCCAAAATACTAGCCTAGGCTCCTTAGGGTAGCTAGATACTATCCTATCTAAGGTTTACCTACCAAGAAATATAGGTATCCTAGGTATCTAATCTATCTTGGAACACATGTGGTTTACCCTTATTACCTTACCCTTACCCTTGTACCATACTCATATTTACCCAAACACTCACATACACACCAACTCACTCACTCTCTCACTCACTATCATACTCTTATATTACTATTATTATTATTATTATTATTATTATTTGCTTCAAAAATATATTAATAATCATTAAATGAAGAAGATTGGAGAAGGAGAGGTGTCCCCCATGTATTTAATGGGGGGGGACACCTCACCATCTCACCCCTCTATATAATCTCCCCTCCCTTTCCCTATATAAACACACACACACACTACAAAGAGAAAGAAAAAGGAAAAAAAAAAACACTCACACCCGACCCCCCTCCCGACCCCAACTGCTGCCGCTGCCCCGCTGCCGCCCGCTGGCCGCCCCTCCCGGCCACCTCCACTTCATCTTCCACTCCATCTTCTTCTTCATCCTTTTCTCCATCAATTCCAAAGAGAGCAAACCTTGGGCTTGTGGAGAAGTCTAGGGCATTCCTAATCCAAGGCAAGTCCTCCTCTCCTCCCCTTCTTCCCTAATCTTTTCCATCTAGAATTTAATAGGAATTATTATAAATGATGTTAGATTCCGAAATTTTATTATAATTACACAAGTTTTGTCCAGTTTTGGTAATAATAGGAATTTAAAATTGTATCGGTTAATCTTTTAAAATCTGAATATCATGCTACATATAAATTTCTCCTTCTCATAATATTTAGCTTGGAATAAAAGTTAAGGGAATATTCCTAATCATGGTTAATTAAATTCTGAAATTTTGATAACATTTAACCCAATTTGAGATATTTTAAAATGTTACAACTTTGATTTTTGCAAATGTTTAATTTTTGATAGACATAGACAAAAGTATTAAATATTTATTGTAACGTATCACGAACAAGTGACAAGTGGATAAACGTTGGACACAAATAGAGGAATCAATTTCGGACACGGATTTTGGACTTGCAATTGTGGACATGAACTATTGAACTCTTCATGAACAAACAAACACATATGAACATATGGGACTCTCCAATGGTAAGTTGTCATAAACGTTGAAACTGAACGACTGGACCGTACGCCAGGAAGGTAAAAATACAAGGACCCTATTTTCTCTACTCACTACATTTTTACTCAATTTTGTGTGTGTCCATAGTTAGAAATAATTCCCGTTTATTTTTCATTCCCCTGCTTCATGCATGTGTTACGGAAGAGTTTCATTTGGTTTAATTTTCGTTATACTATCTACATATATATATATATATATATATATATATATATATATATATATATATATATATATATATATATATATATATATATATATATATATATATATATATATATATATATATATATATACACATACATATATATGTACATATATCTTTATATATATATATCTACACATACATATATATATACATACATATATATATCTTTATATATATATATATATATATATATATATATATATATATATATATATATATATATATATATATATATATATACATATATATATACATACATACATATATATATACCTGTTATACATTAAAAAGTCTTGCATAGTTGAATACATAATTACTTTATTTGACAAACTGCAAAGCTATTAGCAAGCCGCGACCCGACAAATTGCCAAAAGAAAGGTAATCATTGCTTGCTCAGGTATAAATCTCCAGTTCTTTTGTTCTTTTATTCCTTGTGTGGTTCCGGTGTTGAGAGTTGCTCCACCGAAGGGGTCGGCGAGCCCAATTATTTACTTGCGTAGTTCCGGTGTTGAGAGTTGCTCCACCGAAGGGGTCGGCGAGCCCATATTTTACTTTCATTATATATATGTTTTCTTGTAAATTTTCGGGGCTCCAAAATACAAAGGAGACTCTGCCGAAATTTTTGAGAAATTTAGGATATAGACAAATTTCCGACCTTCGAAAATTTCTTATCTAAGGAAGCATTTGGGAGGGGAGAACAACTGAATATCCCTAGATATTCCGTAACATAAATAACAAAAAAGCTGATCAGTATTTCGTGAATCTCGTGAATCAGTACATCTAGTTGTGACTAGGGTGTACTAGCCCAAGGGAGGCTCTTGAATCAATACTACATCTATCTGACAGTAACATCAATAGATGTCTTTTTAGCCCAAGGGAGGCTCGGAAATCACAACCTGATCCCAGGTTAACGGGATTGTTCACGGGAAATATTTAGAGGATTATTCGGAGTATTGTTCTCAAAACTGCATTTCATTTCAAATCTTACTCCAGAAATCAACGCTGTCTATTATAAATAGGCAGTGTCCCTAAATTGCTCAAGGGAAGCAATTCCTATTAAAAGCTCAAGGGAAGCTCGAAAATCTTATTATTCATGGAGTAGGACATTGATCTTCATTCCTGTTTTACTAAAGCATGTATATATATAGTAGTGCAATTTCGTATACCGTGTCTCTTCTTTAAAAACTACATATTCATTATTTTGTCTAACTTTTACCGTTCTTGGCCGAGGACTTGCTCGTCGTTTTCTAAACGACCTAGTATTTGTTCACTAGGTGAAGAAGAAGAAGACGCCTCCGCCGAAGTGTCGCCGCACTACAACGAGGAATAACTGTCTGGACTACCCACAATTATAACCAGCAGTATCGTTGTCATTTTGCAAATCTATTTTTGTAATAATCTGTAATAGAATTGTTGGAAAAGTTCCCTGTAATATAGCTACACTATATTTTAATGCCATGAGAATTTTTTGTATTTTCCATTCTGCTGATGATTACGGGCGACAATCGCGAATTTCGGCGCGTAGCCTGGGGATGTGTTTATGACGTCACCCTAATTCCATCCGGGAAGCGGGACGTGACACGTCCTTTAAGTGGTGGCCCATGCAGGTCAGCAAGAATGGAAAATCTAGATAGAACATAGGTTCGGATAAAACGTAGGTTCTAGAATCGTAGGGAGCACTACGAGTCCCAATCACACTTTAGGAATCCCTGAGAAGGAAGTATCAATAGTAAATAGATGATTACCTCTTTTCTAACCAACTGTTTAATCCTAGTAAATGGATAGTGACTCAAGAAATTCTTGATGTAGATAATGCCCCGATTTGCACCCTTCGCAAGACTGAACAATGACAGTCATAGCATGGATGAGTATTATGCTTTTGTGAAGAAGATGTGGAAAGTAGCGCCGAAGGGAATGATAGAAGCTTATAGAGTACACTACGAGATGAAATACCCAGTGGTGACAGACATCGTAGATGAAAGAAAGATATATTATAATACGGTACATTATTATGTACTAATCAAGGCAGAACCCTCCGAAGGTCCGGAGAATGAACGCAATGGTACACTAGAAGAATGGAAGCAAGCATACCCAGAGGCGAGGATCCTTAATATAAGACGTATGTGGATTTAGACCCCTAGGATGATGATGATGTATAAATATAGATATGTAAATATTAAATCCTTAATTATGTAAGGGATGTATGTGAATAAAGGTAGTGAGATATGTAAAATAAGTATTAGAACCCCAGTATGTCGAAGGATCATGAATGTATGTAATATAAGAATGTATGTAGTAGGAACATGTTGTATAAATAAATATGCTTTTTCTATATTTTCTTCCTGGTAAATATTTTCTTAAGAATATTATGAATGTAGGTATGGATCTATTTATGCCAAGTTTGGAATGGGACGGAAGTGATTACACTATATACTTATACCAGCGCTATGCCAGACTAATGTGGAACGCACCTGACTGGTACGATATCCATGTCTACCAAGTATTCTATGCAGTCATGCGTCCCATTGTCAGGGACATTAAAGATGAAGACGAAGTATATCAGGAAAATACAACTTACTGCCTGCATGTCCGAGACCCAAACCGTATTTATATCGGACTACATGGATATGAGGGTACCTTAGATGATTTTGAAAGACTCCATCCAGAAGTTGACATCCTCACTGAGGACAGAATCATCATCGAGGCCATAGAATAAGAAAAAAACCTAACCAACATATGTACAGTAAGGAAGGAATCTTTTTGTCTGCTATGTGGTATTTTGAAAATCGGCAGATATGTATACAAGTAGGGACAGATAGAGATGGATACTATGTCACATTTTGGGGAAGTGGAGTGACATGAGTAGGTTAGATGAAAAGGATGTAAACAAATGTAAAGTTGAGAGTGAAAACCACTTTTGTAATACTCTTATTTTAATGAAATATATATGACTCTGTTGTATACCTTGTTATGAATGAACATTGTGAGCCAAAATATTTCCTGAGGGATTGTGACTTTTATTTCAGGATATGGACAATCACGATCGATCAAACAATATGCAATCTCAAACGTCGACTGAGCCAACCGTGGCAGACATGTTCCGATTATTCCAGCAACTATTGGAATCCAATAGTCAACAGGCCCATGCTGCCCATGCCACAAATGCCACGATACTAGAACAAATGCAGAATTCAAATAATACCAAGGATAA
This sequence comes from Iris pallida, assembly GCA_029216955.1. Taxonomy (NCBI): domain Eukaryota; kingdom Viridiplantae; phylum Streptophyta; class Magnoliopsida; order Asparagales; family Iridaceae; genus Iris; species Iris pallida. The sequence continues at coordinate 21,822,917 of JANAVB010036419.1, read as the reverse complement.
AACCCTAAAAGAATTCAGGGATCTTAGGCCGCCCAAGTTTAAGGGGACTGAAAATGCGATGGAAGCAAGTCAATGTCTGAGAACCATTGAAGGCTTAATGAAGGCTGCCAAAGTTAAGCCCGAGGACATGGTGCCAGCAATTCGCATCCAGCTAGAGGACATTGCTGGATACTGGTGGAGCGCTGAGTACCCCGAAGATTCTGACGAGGTTATGTCATGGGCGGAATTCAAGAAGAAATTTGAAGACAGGTTCTATCCCAAGTCTGCGCGGATAGAATTAGAACGACAGTTCAACTACCTGAAACAGGGAAGACGTACAGTTGATGAGTACGTTACAGAATTTTCCCGGCTTAGTCGATTTGCCCCCAACATGATAACAGATGAAGACACAAAGATATCCAGGTTCGTAGAAGGACTTGGGACCCAACTGAAAAGTAGGGTCGCCTCTTATAGGTGCCGAACATTTTCAGAGGCAACAGAAGCAGCTCGAGACCAAGAAAGGATACTAAAAGAAGAACAACCTTTCCGGTCTCCACAACCTAAGAGGACTTTTGAGGAGGGGGCATCCTCCAAGAATCATTGGCAGGGACCGCCTAAGCGTCCTCAGAATGGCAACCCAGACAGACCCGTTGTCTGTAATTACTGCCACAAACCGGGCCATAGAATAAATGCATGTCGAAAGAGATTGGGACTTTGTTTGAAGTGTGGAGCAGGAAACCATCTAACAAATCAATGCCCTCAAATACCTACAACTGGGGCAATCACACAAAGCTTCAATCAAGGATACCGACCTCCAATTCAAGGAAACCAACCACGACCTATGATGCAGGCACCAATATCACAAGCAGGTATGGTTTATGGAAATCAGCACAGGCCGCCCTATGCACCTCAGGCATATCAATTTTAACAGGCACAACGGGCGACTCAAGCCCAAAATAATAACAAGAAAAAGAATAAGCAAGGGCAAGCATTTGTGATGGGAGCCGAAGACGCTAATATTCCCGGAGAAGTAATTTCAGGTACCATTTTAATTTCTGCATATCCAGCATCAGTATTATTTGATTCCGGGGCTACCTATTCATTTATATCATCTTCTTTTATATCACAACGTGAAATAGAGTCACAACCTCTACCTAAATCACTAAAGGTCCTCACCGGTAATGGAGTAGTAGAAGTCAGTCGGGTCTGTAGTAGATGTCCTATAAAACTGGGTGGAGGAGCTTTTCGTACCCGGTTGCTCGTATTCCCAAGAAGCAACTATGATATAATATTGGGTATGGATTGGTTAACTGCAACATTAGCCAACATAGATTGCGGTCAAGGAAAAGTTTCCTTTCAACTCCCTGACGGAGAATTTTGTGAGTTTGTAAGGGACCAGAATGAATTCAATGCAGAAGAATTAGAGAAATTTGAACTACCAGTACTGCTGCAAGGAGTGGCAGAACAACCATTCCCAATAGTAGTAGAAGAATTTAAGGACGTATTCCCAGAAGAATTGCCAGGGCTACCCCCAGATAGAGCGGTAGAATTCTCTATAGATTTAATACCTGGAGCTGCACCCATAGCCAAAAAGATATACTCAATGAACAAGGAGGAGCTGGCTGAGTTAAACAAACAAATAAAAGAATTATTATCCAAGGGATTTATTCAGCCTAGCGCTTCGCCATGGGGTGTGCCGGTATTATTTGTGAAAAAGAAGGATGGTACCCTACGCCTAGTAATTGATTATAGGACTTTGAATGAGGTTACCATCAAGAACAAATATCCCTTACCTAGGATCGATCAATTGTTTGATCAGTTAGGAGAAGCAAGGGTATTTTCAAAAATTGATTTGAGATCCGGATATCATCAAGTAAAGGTAAAAAGGAAAGATATTCCAAAGACTGTATTTAGAACTTGGTATGGGCATTACGAATTCTTAGTTATGCCATTCGGGTTGACAAATGCACCAGCTATATTTATGGACCTGATGAATCGAGTATTTTATCAATATCTGGACAAATTTGTGATTGTATTCATTGATGACATTCTTATATACTCCAAAAGTGAAGAGGAGCATGAAAAACACTTGAGGATAGTGCTGCAAACTCTACGGGAAGAACAATTATATGCTAAACTTAGTAAATATGAATTTTGGCTGGATCAAATACCGTTTTTAGGGCATATTGTCAGTGGAGAAGGTATCTCGGTAGACCCAAAGAAAGTGGAAGCAGTTAAGTCTTGGCCGACACCTAAGTCTGTAGCAGAAATCAGAAGTTTCTTGGGGTTGGCTGGTTATTACCGAAGATTCGTAGAAAATTTTTTAAGGATTGCAGAACCTTTAACCCGTCTTACCCGAAAAGAAGAAAAGTTTAACTGGACAGAGAAATGTCAAGCCGCATTTGACGAATTAAAGAAAAGATTAATTTCAGCCCCAATACTGGCATTACCATCTGGTTCGGGTGGATATGAGATATATAGTGATGCATCAGGAAAGGGTATAGGATGTGTACTGATGCAGCACGGAAGAGTCATAGCATATACATCCTGACAATTAAAGGCACATGAAAGAAATTATCCAACTCATGATCTCGAACTTGCAGCAATGGTGTTTGCACTCAAGTTATGGAGACACTATTTATACGGAGAAAGAATCAAAATCTACACCGATCACAAAAGCTTAAAGTATGTCTTCACACAAAAGGAGATCAATATGAGGCAAAGAAGATGGTTGGAGTTACTGAAGGATTTTGATATGGAGCTAACATATCATCCAGGCAAGGCTAATAAAGTGGCCGATGCCTTAAGTAGAAGACCTGAAGCTTTCTTTCTAAATACACCCAAGAAAATCCTTGAGGATTTGAGAAAAATGGAAATTAAAGTAATATGCCCGATAACCGAAGGGATATGGCAAAACTTACAAATACAATCCTCCTTAATAGATAGAATTAAGGAAGCCCAACAAAGTGATCCAAAACTTCAAAAAATTTGGAAACAAACAGAAGCAGGGCTCCAGACCGGGATAAGGAAGCACCCGGATGGATCGCTAAGATTCGGAGATCGGTTATGTGTGCCCAGTAGAGATTTAAGAACGGAGGTCATGACAGAAGCCCATAACTCACAATATTCTATTCATCCGGGCAGCACTAAAATGTATAAAGATTTGAAACAGACATTTTGGTGGCACGGAATGAAGAGAGAAGTCGCCAGATTCGTATCCAGATGTCTCGTCTGTCAACAAGTGAAAGCAGAGCATCAAAGAACAGCAGGACTTCTTCAGCCGTTGCCCATACCAGAATGGAAGTGGGAGCATCTCACGATGGATTTTATTACAGGACTGCCTAGGACCCAAAGGGGTAATAATGCTATTTGGGTCATTGTGGATAGACTTACGAAGTCCGCTCGTTTTCTTCCTTTTCGAGTTGGACAGTCAACAGAGGTACTGGCAGAAACGTACATGAAACAGATTGTCAGTCAGCATGGAGTACCAGTGAGTATAGTATCAGATAGAGATACCCGGTTTACTTCACACTTCTGGAAAAGCCTGCAAGAAAACCTTGGCACTCAATTGAAATTTAGCTCCGCCTACCACCCCCAAACGGACGGCCAGTCTGAAAGAACCATTCAGACACTAGAAGACATGTTGAGAGCTTATACTTTAGATTTTGGAGGAGCATGGGATGATCATCTACATCTGGTAGAATTTTCATATAACAACAGTTATCACGATAGTATCAAAATGGCCCCTTTTGAAGCACTATATGGTAGAAAATGCAGATCGCCGGTATGTTGGACCGACGTAGGAGAAAGACAATTGTTAGGGCCAGAACTGGTGACGCAAACTGTGGACATAGTCAAGATAATAAGAAGTCACTTGCAAGCAGCCCAGGATAGACAGAAGATGTGGGCTGATAAGCACCGAAGAATACTGGAATTTCAACCTGGAGATCATGTTTTTCTGAAGATTTCACCAACCAAAGGAACCATCAGATTCGGGACCAGAGGAAAACTGAGTCCGAGATACATTGGGCCCTTCGACATATTGGAGAAAGTAGGGAATGTATCATATCGGCTTGCTTTACCTCCAACACTAGAGGGAGTCCACAATGTATTCTATGTTTCCCAATTACGAAGATATGTGTCTGATCCGAGCCATATACTCGACCATTCAGAAATCACCGTTGGACCTACACTACGGATCGAACAGAAACCTGTTGGGATCTTGGATCGAAGAGAGAAGGTACTCCGCAATCGGATCATTCCATTAGTACGAGTTGCATGGAGCAAGGATTCGCCTGCAGATTCAACTTTGGAGAAGGAAGAAGATATGCGAAGGCAATATCCGTATCTATTCCCTAAACCAGGTTAGCAATCAATCATTGTACTAGTTATTTCCAATTCCGAGGACGAAATTTTTCTAAGGGGAGTAGACTTGTCATACTCTTATATTATTATTATTATTATTATTATTATTATTATTATTATTTGCTTCAAAAATATATTAATAATCATTAAATGAAGAAGATTGGAGAAGGAGAGGTGTCCCCCATGTATTTAATGGGGGGGGACACCTCACCATCTCACCCCTCTATATAATCTCCCCCTCCCCCTTTCCCTATATAAACACACACACACACTACAAAGAGAAAGGAAAAGGAAAAAAAACAAAAACAAAACACTCACACCCGACCCCCCTCCCGACCCCAGCTGCTGCCGCTGCCCCGCTGCCGCCCGCCGTCCGCCGGCTGCCGCCCGTCGTCCGCCGCCGCTGCCAGCCGCCGGCCGCCCCTCCCGGCCACCTCCACTTCATCTTCCACTCCATCTTCTTCTTCATCCTTTTCTCCATCAATTCCAAAGAGAGGAAACCTAGGGCTTGTGGAGAAGTCTAGGGCATTCCCAATCCAAGGCAAGTCCTCCTCTCCTCCCCTTCTTCCCTAATCTTTTCCATCTAGAATTTAATAGGAATTATTATAAATCATGTTAGATTCCGAAATTTTGTTATAATTACACAAGTTTTGTCAAGTTTTGGTAATAATAGGAATTTAAAATTGTATCGGTTAATCTTTTAAAATCTGAATATCATGCTACATATAAATTTCTCCTTCTCATAATATTTAGCTTGGAATAAAAGTTAAGGGAATATCCCTAATCATGGTTAATTAAATTCTGAAATTTTGATAACATTTAACCCAATTTGAGATATTTTAAAATGTTGCAACTTTGATTTTTGCAAATGTTTAATTTTTGATAGACATAGACAAAAGTATTAAATATTTATTGTAACGTATCACGAACAAGTGACAAGTGGATAAACGTTGGACACAAATAGAGGAATCAATTTCGGACACGGATTTTGGACTTGCAATTGTGGACATGAACTATTGAACTCTTCATGAACAAACAAACACATATGAACATATGGGACTCTCCAATGGTAAGTTGTCATAAACATTGAAACTGAACGACTGGACCGTACGCCAGGAAGGTAAAAATACAAGAACCCTATTTTCTCTACTCACTGCATTTTTACTCAATTTTGTGTGTGTCCATAGTTAGAAATAACTCCCGTTTATTTTTCATTCCCCTGCTTCATGCACGTGTTACGGAAGAGTTTCATTTGGTTTAATTTTCGTTATACTATCTACATATATATATATATATATATATATATATATATATATATATATATATATATATATATATATATATATATATATATATATATATATACTTTTTTTTTTTTATTTTTTTTTATTTTACATACATACATATATATATACATACATATATATGTACATATATCTTTATATATATATATATATATATATATATCTACACATACATATATATATATATATATATATATATATATATATATATATATATATATATACATATATATATATATATATATATATATATATATATATATATATATATATATATCTACACATACATATATATATATACATATATATATATATATATATATATATATATATATATATATATATATATATATATATATATATATATATATATATACATATATATATATACCTGAAATATATATATATATATATATATATATATATATATATATATATATATATATATATATATACCTGTTATACATTAAAAAGTCTTGCATAGTTGAATACATAATTGCTTTATTTGACAAACTGCAAAGCTATTAGCAAGCCGCGACCCGACAAATTGCCAAAAGAAAGGTAATCATTGCTTGCTCAGGTATAAATCTCCAGTTCTTTTGTTCTTTTATTCCTTGCGTGGTTCCGGTGTTGAGAGTTGCTCCACCGAAGGGGTCGGCGAGCCCAATTATTTACTTGCGTGGTTCCGGTGTTGAGAGTTGCTCCACCGAAGGGGTCGGCGAGCCTATATTTTACTTTCATTATATATATGTTTTCTTGTAAATTTTTGGGGCTCCAAAATACAAAGGATACTCTGCCGAAATTTTTGAGAAATTTAGGAGATAGACAAATTTCCGACCTTCGGAAATTTCTTATCTAAGGAAGCATTTGGGAGGGAAGAACAACTGAATATCCCTAGATATCCCGTAACATAAATAACAAAAAAGCTGATCAGTATTTCGTGAATCTCGTGAATCAGTACATCTAGTTACGACTAGGGTGTACTAGCCCAATGGAGGCTCGTGAATCAATACTACATCTATCTGACAGTAACATCAATAGATGTCTTTTTAGCCCAAGGGAGGCTCGGAAATCACAACCTGATCCCAGGTTAACGGGATTGTTCACGAGAAATATTTAGAGGATTATTCGTAGTATTGTTCTCAAAACTGCATTTCATTTCAAATCTTACTCCAGAAATCAACGCTGTCTATTATAAATAGGCAGTGTCCCTAAATTGCTCAAGGGAAGCAATTCCTATTAAAAGCTCAAGGGAAGCTCGGAAATCTTATTATTCATGGAGTAGGACATTGATCTTCATTCCTGTTTTACTAAAGCATGTATATATATAGTAGTGCAATTTCGTATACCGTGTCTCTTCTTTAAAAACTACATATTCATTATTTTGTCTAACTTTTACCGTTCTTGGCCGAGGACTTGCTCGTCGTTTTCTAAACGACCTAGTATTTGTTCACTAGGTGAAGAAGAAGACGCCTCCGCCGAAGTGTCGCCGCACTACAACGAGGAATAACTGTCTGGACTATCCACAATTATGACCAGCAGTATCGTTGTCATTTTGCAAATCTAGTTTTGTAATAATCTGTAATAGAATTATTGGAAAAGTTCCCTGTAATATAGCTACACTATATTTTAATGCCATGAGAATTTCTTGTATTTTCCATTCTGCTGATGATTACGGGCGACAATCGCGAATTTCGGCGCGTAGCCTGGGGATGTGTTTATGACGTCACCCTTCCATCCGGGAAGCGGGACGTGACATTCACACATGGTCACATATAGGTTCTACCTATAGGTTCACAATAGGCTAATCCCTATAGGCTACTAGCTAACTTCTATAGGCTTACACACACATAATAGGCTCATAACACACACACACACACACACACACATAGGCTTATAGGTTCACACATATATATACACATATGGGCAGGTAGTGGACTGATTTGGGGCCTAATATGGGCTGAATCTAAGGCCAATATAGTGGCTAATAAGAGGATTCAATGGGCTGATATGGGACTAAAAAATGTAGGTTGAAATGGGCTTGTATAGGCTGGTTAGAGCTGTCCATAAATGGATTGGATGGGGACAGCCAAGTGCTGAATTTAGGACTGCATATATGGGCTAAAAGCTGTCCTAATTGGACCGATTTGGCAGTGCTTATATAGCAGATTTGAGGGACTGAAATGGGGTCCTACATGGCTATTTTGGGACAGCCCAGATATTGTCAATATATGGCTGAAATGGTGGGCTATGGGGACTGAATTGTAGGCTGCCATAGGGATGAAATGGTGGGGTGTTTAGGCTGGAATATGGGACAGCCAAGGACAGGTTTGGGGTTGCTAATTGGGACTGTTTTGGGACAGGTTATATGTTGAGTTTAGGGGCTGCTAAGGGGTGCCCAATGGGGCTGGATTTAGGCTGCTTGTGTCAGATTTTAAGGGGCTAAAAATGGGTGAAATGGTGGCTGAATCTATGGGGGTTAATGGGGCTGAATAGTACTATTTATAGGCTGATTTTGTAGGTGTTAAGGACTGGTTTATGGGGTTCCTATAGGGCCTGTCAAGGCTGGACAAAGGGGACAGCTAAGGCTGGTTTGGGTTTGCCAAATGGGGCTGCTAACAGCAGCAGTACACTGGTACTGCCCTGCTGCTCAACAGTCCCCTGTGTGGGGACTGTTCCTCCACCTCAGTCCCCTGTGTGGGGACTGATTTCCCCCACAGTTGCTGCTAATGGCAGCAGCTCAACCCACACTGCTGCAGTGAACAACAATTCACTTCCTCCTCCTTCCCTCTCTCGAAATCTCTATTCCCCCATCCCACACACACAAACTATAGAGACAAAATCACACACACTCATACATATATATATATATATATACACATATGCACACACACACAATAATTACTCACTTACACACCATAATATATATACATATATATATAAGCCACAAATATATATACAATATATAGGTAACTAATATGGTACAATATGATACATAGTAAAACTCATCTCTAAACAATAGAAATCTGGGATTAATCTCTAATAAATCATTTGGACAATATACATTAAATATACATGTGTCCAAATAGGGATTTTTCCCACTAGGACACAACCACAACACAAGGACACTCCTATGACCTCCAAATGGACACGAAATGGACACAAATGGAGATACAACCATAGGGGTCATTCCTACGGGTTCAAAATATTTCTATATGCATGTAGGGATGGATTAGAGGAGAGATTATACCTTCCGGGAGAGAGATTCAAAGGAAAATCCTTCCGACACGACACCGACACGTAGAGATTCCAAAAGGACACGAACGAGCTCCGAATCCTCCCAAACTTGGCTAGCACCTTCTAACCATGGAGTAGAGGAGAAATGAAGAAGATTTGGTAGAAGAAGGGGTTGATTTGGAGATGAAATCAATGGAGGTTCCTCTCTAAATTAATTTGGGAAAGAACAAGAGAGAGAAAGTGGATGAGAACAAATGAATGAAGGAGTGACTCACTCCTTATCCCCCCATAGGTGGCTGCCCAAAAAGAGTGAGGTGTCCCCATTAGAAAAGTCAAAAATGCCCACACTAATCTATTTGATTTAAATTAAGAATGGGTTAAAGGTTGAGGTCAATTTAGTCTAGTTTTAAGTCTCTAATTAAACTAAACCTATCCATAAATAATTAGTCTAACTACTAACTAAAATTAATATCATGTGGACCATGCCTAACTAGTGTGTGGATCCCACTAGAGTCAATACTATCCCGATTTCCCGTTACAAGTCGGATTGAGTTGAAATTTGGACCCGACTCAAATAACCCCAAAACAATATCATAAATAATAAAATAAATTTCAACTCCAAAATAATATCATAAATAATAAAATAAAATTTAAAAATATTCAAAAATACAAAATGACAAAAATATCCTTATTTCTGAAAACTGGGGGTGACAAATCTATCCACCTTAAAAAATTTCGTCCTCGAAATTAAAACCAAGCAATCACCAATGCAAAATATCAAAATAAATTAAAGAGGTCCAATGACCAAAATACCTTTGGGCCATAAATGACACTGAAAGCATCCTAATCACATGGTTAGGCTCTAGGTCAAACAGTCCCTAGGGTTTCACTAGTAAAATATCAAAATCTCAAGTCATGGCTTAAAAATTTAAAATGATTAAAATCTCCAAAATCAAAGCATGAATTAAATGATAATAATTAAATGACTAAAATTATAAAATTTAAAATTACTCTCAAATAGAAATTGGGTGCTATAAGTCTATCCACCTTAAAAGAATCATCCTCAAAATTAAAACAAAGTAAACACAAAAAAATTATGCAATTCGATAATCGTATGCGTCTGTCCAAAATTATGATACTCAGAATCTCCGTCATACTAGTGAGCAAGGCTACGATAATCACAGAGTCCTCGATCATGGTACATACGTCTAGAATCATGGTATTTAAAATTTTTGCATTGCCGCATGCTTGGCAGCGAAAACCTTAAATTCCCACACCCGAGAAATACGACCATAATCCGACTATATGTCCTTACTATGCCTGCTAGCATGACCCTAGTGGATTCTAAAATCACATAATCGAGACGACCTAGCCCATACGACTTATCTCAGAAGAATATTACATCACAAGAACAAAATTTATCAAACGATCAAGGAACAGATGGAATCGAATTTCAAGACAGTTTATAAGAAGGCAAATACGGAAATGAGATCGAAAGATTGGAACCTGCTATCTGCTCTGCTACTGCCTGAGTGGGCTCAACTGCCATGGCAAAAGCTCGCCCCTGCTAGCCTCCTCTAGCCTGCTGTACTCTGTCCTGGCCTGCCTGTCTTGCTGCACGGGCAGCACAGTTCTTCATCTGGTGATCTGGAGGTCCACAGAATAAACAAACTCCCAGCCTCATCCTGCAAACCTCCTGGATGTGCCCCATCTTCTTACAGAAGGCACACTGGATGGCCTGCCTCTGGCCCTAATCCTGCTGGTGGTGGGCACGCGCTGGTGCCTGCTGAAACTACAACTGAGGCTGCTGTTACAGAAACTGCCTCTACTGGAAATGAGGGCGCTTCGCCGGCCACGCACTCGAGCTAGCTCCGAGAACGTCACTGCCCCTCTTCGGCTTGAGGCCGAAGTCCTTCTCTGCAATCTGTGCCTCCATCAGGATCTGCTCGAAGGTCGCATCACGTCTCCCAGAGGTACGAGTGTGCACTGCATATATAAGACCCCTTCGGAACTTTCGGGCCTTGTACCCCTCATTCTGGATCAGACTAGGTGCAAACCTGCTCAGGCGGAAGAACTCCGCTGCATACTCGTCTACCGACGAGTTTCCCTGTACCAAACTGGCAAACTGTCCCTCCAAAGCTGTCAAGGCCACATCTGGGTAGAACTTCTCCTTAAAGAGCGTCTTGAAGCTCTCCCATGTCAAACCCCTCACTGATACATGCGGATCCGTGTAAAACCAAGTCAGCGTTATATCGAAAAATTGGCTCGCTGCAGACGTCATCCAAAGTCCTCTCGGGACCTCTGCCAACTCCAGACTCTGCTGGACATCCTCCAACCAGTCGTCCGCATATAGGATACCCTCGGTACCTTTGAACTCCCTCAGTCTCATCTTCCTGAAATCTAGGTGCGTACCGGGCCTCCCCTGACCCTGCTGCTGAACTGGTGCTCCCTGAACTGTACCCGGTGCACCCCTCTCTACTGCTGCTATCGCCAGCTGATGTGAGTTCTCCATAGTCTGTCGCATCACCTCTGCCTGGCGGTGCTGTGCCTCGGCCTGTGCTCTCTGGGTTTGCAATATCTGCTGCAGAAGGGCCATCATCCCCTGAGTATCAGTCGGTAACGGAGGCGGCTGTGAAAGAATATCAGGAATGACTATGGACGGTCTCGCTGCTGGAGGTGGAAGACCTCCTGAAACCGTCGCTGCTGCTCCCGCCTGAAGGGCAGGGACTGAGGTGGCTGCTCCCTCAACTGCAGCTCCCTCAGCTGAAGGTGGAAGACCTCCGGAAACTGTCGCTGTTACTCCTGCCTGAAGGGCAGGGAGTGAGGCTACTGCTCTCTCGACTGCTACTCCCGTAGCCGGAGGTGGAAGACCTCCCGGATCTGACCTCTCTGGAACTGTACTAGGCCCTGCTGCCTGAGAACGAGTCACTGTCATCCTGAAGATGAATTGAACCCAAGAGATCAATATGGCACAAGATAAGATATTATCAAAGGAGGACAATTAAATTCAAATGCAAGAAGAGTTGTCATGGTAATCAAAAGATCAAAAATTTTCTAAAATGTGATTGAGTAACTCCTATCATACCCTAGATCCTACGTCCTAGTCGCAGGCTCGTAATTAGCACTCTAAGTCGAGCACCATTACGAGATCGTACTATTTGCGACACTGACCTGCATGGGCCACCACAAAAATGTGTCACGACCCGCACCCTGAAGAGGGGCACGAGCACGTGGTTACATCCAGCCTACGCCGCAGAATCGGCGGTAGAACGCTGTATATAGGGTCTGTAACTACTACGACTAAAATAGATAAAGGTACCTGTACAGTATATACACTCCGAATGGAGGTGACATAGTAATACAGTCTCAATCACAAAGTAAAACTAAGGTAGATAGTACGGAAAGGAAAGTACGATAGATGAAAACAGAAAATAAGTCCAAGATCCACACAAGTCCAGAGCTATACATAACATCACAGAGTCACATAAATATATATATACTACAGTCTGAAAAGTACTAGCTGGCTCGCAGGCCAGGCAAACCTAACTAAGCTACACTACTCAGGGTGAGCAAAATCTAGTGGCTCTACTAACAAACCACAGTCCGGGTCTACTCCATCAGACTCGACCCCATAATAGGTTGGGCAATCTGCCTCAGAATTATCTGTAATATATCAACGGTATCCTGTCAAAAAAATAAGTAAGTACAAACACCAACAGCAGTTCCATATGAATTGACAAATTCTATAAGAGACAGTGTAATGAAATACAAGACAAAATCAACATGAAATATGTATATCAAGATATGTGTACTGAATAGGACGACAATATATATATATATATATATATATATATATATATATATATATATATATATATATATATATATATATATATATATATATATATATGAGGACTTGGGAACCATTCGGAGGCCGAGTTACAACCCTTAAAACCAAACAAGGACCAGGGTTGTAACCCTTCTCCCGAACAGAACTTAGCCTCCTATGATAAATAAATATAAAAGGTGCCTTGAATTATTAGTGCATTATGTGATCGACTTGGGAAAACATGTCCAGGCTTTCCATCTGACCGGCTACGAACAAGTAACAAGTGTGAAGCAACAAATGTGAAGAATAAGGCCGGTCACCATGGAAAGTTATGAACAAGTAGCCATGGACAAGTGTCGAGTACAAGTGTGAAGAACAAGTGGGGATTTTGATCACACAACCACTAATAACTCCCCATCCCCGAATAGTATAAAGGATCCGGACATAACACGTCATGACACAGAATTCAAAGCAGGTGATCAGCCCACTCCCAAGTCTATGTATATACAAGTACAAGTAACAAGTCGAGTCTTGTACCAATATACCAAGTAATCCGGGAACAACATCTCATGACAGGATCCAACATATACTAGTCCGTGAACTATCGTGTCTGAAAATCAGGTAAGACACTACAATTGAATCGGATATAGCAGATATCAAGACAATGAAAACTATCAGTGAATGTACTTGCCTGTGGTCCTGAGCTGAAAAGGTGAACAGACGCTCAGAGTAATCACAGACCTAAAATAAGATACTATGAGTCAAACAGGGTTTTATACTGAAAAAGAAAACTGATTTAAGTCATGAATGTAAGTCTAAGTCAAACTAGGTCAATCTAGGTCAAACTGAGTCACACTAGGTCATACTGGTTCATACTAGGTCATACCAGGTTACTGGAAGTCAATCCAAGTCAAACTAGGTCAAACGGGGTCAAAGGTTGACTTACAGTTGACTTTTGGTCAACTGCTCAACCCTGGTCAACTCTGGTCAACTCTGGTCAACTCTAGGTCAACCCTAGGTCAAACTAGTCTAATGTTGACCAACTGTTGACTTTCAGTCAACTGGCCAACTCTTGTGACGCCCCAGAACCAGAACACTGGAGAGCGGGGGCGAACATAGCCAGCTACGTATATTGAAATAAAATCCATCTCGCTATACGGTCACGGCTGTCTAGATATGAGGGTTTACTACAAGCCAACGGTCTCTTAAAGTCAAGCCTATTGTCTCAATCTCAAGCAAGTAATATAATTAAAAGATGTTAGATCACCAAATATACAATAAAAGGCGTCCCAAATATTACATATTCAGTTGATCATGAAGCTAGTCATACAAAATGCGAGGACTAGCAAGAGTTAAGTCATACATGATCAACCCTAGGATTTGTTAATCATGTTACAGCCCGTAGGCAGACAGTAAGTAAAGATGCATCGAGCTAACCGGTGCTCGTCGGCTAAATGCCTCAAAAGAATAAATTTACAATGTAGTGGGTGAAACAAAATGGAAAACTCACTCGTAGCCCGGGTTCCTTCTAGTCGCCACCATCGGGCTGGAGGTTCGGTAGATCCTCGGGTGCTGCTCCGAAATCTGGCCACACAAAACCAGCTGGGTCAAACCCCAGAAAGAGCAAGTGCCACAAAGGAGGCCACGAAATAAGAACAAAAGCCAGCATATCAGAACATAAGAAAATGGAAGAAAGTACTAGTAAATAAGAGTACAACAAGACAATAAATGACTAGGGACATGGAACCATTCCGGAAGCCAGGTTACAACCCGTAAACCAAACAAGGACCGGGGTCGTAACCCTTCGCCTGAATAGCACCTTGTCTCTACCCATTTATTGTTAAAGATAAGTAAAACAATCATGTTCAGGAGTACCAGGTACTGGGACTAGACGAGACTTAGACAATGCTGGACACTATCCATTCACAAACGGCCAAGCAATTTCTACGGCTTACTACTTAACTAACTAGGGTTATCACAAGCCTAGTTACTAACAAGATACAGACGAGAAATTCCCAGTCCCAAGCCCTGCAGACTATCCAGTTATCCTTCCGCGGGTTGAGAGTATGATTGGGTACATCGCCCTGGAGACGATATACCCTTAGGTGACTTAGAGGGTGCAACACATGACAGTGTGCTGGAAATGTGCTCTACTCGTCGGCAAGCTACAAGTCTATTAAAGCGCCCAGATAACGAGATTGTTTGTGACTGGAAATTCTCCATGTTCTAGTTTGATCTAGTCATTAGCCTAATCCATATTCAGTGTGAATCCCTGACCGTGGTAACCAGGGAGTCATGTCCTAGACATGATACAAGACAAGACAAGTGGATTGCACAAAGCAGCAAGAATGAACACCCACGGAGTCAGAGTTGATTATACGAGTCAAGTTAGCAGTCGCAAAAGCATCAAGTCAAGTCAAGTTACAAGTTACAGGTTACAAGTCAGGAGTGCGCCGCCACGGGCCACTATCAAGTTATCCAGAAGGCACTAGAATCATAAATCACAAAATTCACGAAAATCGTACTAGTCATAAGCAAACACTGAAAACCGTGCCAGGTCGTGTTGGGCTAAGACAGTCGTGTAGTGTGGAACAAGATCTCAAAACTCTAATCCACAAATGAGAAGCCAAGTCCAAGAAATAAGACCAAACCATCATAGACAAGTAGATTGTGCAAAAGGGGGGGTCAGGTTGCGCAGGGGTTGGATTGCGCTAGAGCCAAGCACGCTGGGTCGGGTTACGCCGGGCGAGCTGCGCTGGGTCGGGTTGCGCAGGGAACGAGCTGCGCTAAGTCGAATTACGCCAGAAACGGGCTGTGCTGAGGATGGATTGCGCGGGAGTTCGATTGCGCTGGATCCAAGCGCGCTGGGTCGGCTTGTGCAGGATGAATTGTGCTGAGCCAAGCCGCGCTGGGTCGGGTTGCGCCGGGATCAGGTGGAGCTGGAGGATGCACGGTTCACTAAATTGGGCAAGCTGCGCTGGTCAGCCAGCGCTAAAGAACGCTGGCCGAGGAAGGCTGCGCGTTCAGCCTTGCGCTAAAGAGCGCAGGCCGAGAGGTCTTCTTCTCCAGCTAGGCTGAGAAGATGAACCAAGAACACCAAAAACTTCAAATCTCCATATCTTGGCCAAATCAAAACCAAATTTAGATTTTCAAAGTTCTAACTTGTGTAAAATTGAATTCTTTTCCACATGGAAGCCTCAAAACAAGGAAAAAAAAATCTAAGTTTAATAGATCAAAACCAAGAATATCCAAAAATAGTTAAAACTTAGATCTAGAACAATGGAGACTCCAAATCACAAAATGCCAAGTTCTAATGTTGTTCTCCATGGCCTAATCTAGTTAATGGACAAATAAAATGTGGTGCTTATTTGGTGGCAAGGTGCACTTGCCTATGGTGTTGGTGGAGGAAGGAGGAAGAAGAAGATGGAGAAATTATGGAGGAGAGAGAAAGTTAGGTGGGGATTTAATGAGGGTGGTTGTGGTGGAATGAGGGTGGAGTATAGGTTAAAGTGTTCCATTGGTTTAAAATCAAACCAACCCAACTAAAACCGAGCCGAGCCGAAACCCAAAATACGAGAAAAACCCAAAATTCCGCAAGTTGAGAAAAATAAAAATACATGCCAAAATCTAATTATGAGTATAAATACGAAATACGGAAAATAAGGGTGACAACTCTACCCACCTTAAAAGAATTCCGTCCTCAGAATTTAATCAAGGAGCTAGAGACTGCCACGGCAAGCTACACTAAGCACCAACGACTACACTAAGCAGTTCAATCATACAATCACACATGTAAGCAAGGGATGGAAAGCATAAGGCATAAGGAAGACATTATACCTTACGAGTCAAACAAGTCGGGATATCGCGATCGGATGTCGTCCTCACGCTCCCACGTTGACTCACCTAGAGAGTGATGACCCCAAGCAACACGGACTAAACTAATAGTCTTGTTCTTGAGTATCTTCTCCCTCCGGTCCAATATAGACACGGGCATCTCCTCATACGAAAGGTTGGTACCAACAACCAATTCCGAATGGTCTAGGATATGGCTCGGGTCCAGGATATACCGTCGTAATTGGGACACATGGAATACATCATGCACCTCACTTAGCGATGACGGAAGAGCAAGACGATATGATACATCTCCTACTCGCTCCAGGATATCGAATGGCCCTATATACCTAGGACTAAGCTTTCCCCGTATGCCAAAGCGAATGATGCCGCGATTAGGCAAGATCCTAAGGAATACATGGTCGCCGATAGCAAACTCTAAGGGACGCCGATGGGCATCGGCCCAATGTCGCTGGCGATCTTGGACGACTCGAAGATGATCCCTGACTTTTCTGACTACTTCAACTGTCTGGGCAATCATTTCTGGGCCAAGCATCTTCCTCTCTCCAACATCGTCCTATGCTAGCGGGGATCTGCACTTCCTGCCATACAGCGCCTCGAACGGGGCCATCTGAATACTGGCCTGGAAACTGTTATTGTACGAGAACTCTACCAGGTGCAGGTGATCTTCCTACGAACCACCGAAGTCAAGTGTACAAGATCTCAACATGTCTTCAAGTGTCTGGATTGTGCGCTCCGACTGACCATCTGTCTGCGGATGATATACTGAACTGAACTGAAGACGAGTTCCCAAACTCTCTTGCAGGCTACGCCAAAAGTGTGATATAAACCTTGAATCTCGGTCCGAGGTGATACTGACCGGCACCCCATGAAACCTGACGATCTGTCTGAGGTACATCTCTGCTAGCTGAGCCGTAGACTGTCCAACTCTGAATGGGAGAAAATAAGCCACCTTCGTGAGCCTGTCGACTAATACCCAAATAGCATCTCGACCAGCTGGGGATCTAGGCAATCCAGTCACAAAATCTATGGTCGCATGCTCCCACTTCCATTCTGGAATCGACAAGGGCTGAAGAAGTCCAGCGGGCCTCTGATGTTCAGCTTTAACCTGCTGGCAAACCAAACACCGAGAGACAAACCGGGCTATCTCTCTCTTCATGCCATTCTACCAGAAATACTGACGAATATCCCTATACATCTTCGTGCCACCGGGATGAATAGAATATTGTGAACTGTGAGCTTCTGCCATGACCTCCTGTCTGATATCTCTACTGGGTACACAAAGACGAGTACCGTGTCGAAGTGTACCATCTTCATGGATACATAACTCTGGCCTTCTCCCTGCTTCATATTCTGCTCTGAGTCGCTGAAGCTTAGAATCTGTAGACTGTGCCATCCGGATCCTCTCAACTATGCTGGACTGAACCTATAGACTGGCCATCAAAGCCACGTTGGTAGGAAGAACCACTTTAATTCCCATCTTCTGAAGATCTGCCAATAATTCTGGTTGTACCGTTAGAAAATAAATTTTGGCTCTCCTGCTCAACGCATCTGCTACAACATTGGCCTTCCCTGGATGATACTGCAAGTCCACATCGTAGTCCACCAGTAGCTCGAGCCATCTCCTCTGCCGTATATTAAGGTCCTTCTGGGTGAAAACATACTTCAGGCTCTTGTGATCAGTAAATATCTCCACTCTGTCTCCGTACAAGTAGTGCCGCCAAAGCTTAAGTGCAAACACTACTGCTGCCAGTTCCAAGTCGTGGTCGAGTAATTCTTCTCATGATCACGAAGTTGACGTGATGCATAAGATATTACCTTCCCATGTTGCATCAAGACACATCCCAATCCTCTGCAGGAAGCGTCGTAATAAACTGTGAATCCTCCGGTCCCATCTGGAAGTGTGAGAATGGAAGCCGTTATCAAACCTCGCTTCAACCTCTCAAATGATTCCTGGCACTCTGCTGTCCAAGCAAACTGCATATCCTTGCGGGTCAATTGGGTCATTGGCGCCGAAATCCTTGTAAAATCTGATATGAATCGCCGGTAGTAGCCGGCCAATCCAAAAAAGCTGCGAACCTCTGCCGCTGAACTAGGTACTGGCCATGACTCGATAGCCACAATCTTTTAGGGATCCACTTCCACTCCTCCTCGAGTAATGATGTGACCCAAGTACGAAATGCGATCGAGCCAGAACTCGCATTTACTAAACTTGGCGTACAACTGATGCTCTCTAAACGTCTGAAGGACGATTCTGAGATGATGCTTATGCTCCGCTTCGCTCTTGCTGTAGACCAGGATATCATCTAGGAACACGATCACGAACTAATCCAAGTAAGGCATAAAAATATGATTCATGAGGTCCATGAATACAGCTGGCGCATTGGTCGCTCCAAAGGGCATAACAAGGAACTCCCAATATCCATACCTCGATCTAAACGCTGTCTTTGGGATGTCCTGCTCTCTGACTCTGATCTGGTGGTACCCTGATCGTAAGTCTATCTTCGAGAACACTGAAGCCCCTTTGAGTTGATCAAACAAGTCATCTATCCTCGGAAGAGGGTATCTGTTCTTGATTGTCACTGAGTTCAAGGTACGATAATCTACACATAACCTGGACGTACCATCC
This sequence comes from Iris pallida, assembly GCA_029216955.1. NCBI lineage: Eukaryota > Viridiplantae > Streptophyta > Magnoliopsida > Asparagales > Iridaceae > Iris > Iris pallida. The sequence continues at coordinate 21,803,722 of JANAVB010036419.1, read as the reverse complement.
TTCTTTTTCACAAAAAGTATCGGGGCTCCCCAAGGCGATCCACTTGCACGAATGAATCCTTTGGTCCTTAATTCTTCAATCATCTTGTACAAAATCTCCAACTCTGAAGGCGCCATCCTGTAGACTCGTTCTGATACTGGTGCTGTCCCGGAGATCAAGTCTATAGTGAACTCGATCTTCCGCTCTGGCGGCATCCCTGGAAGCTCCTCTGGAAAGACATCTGGGAACTCTTCAACTATCCTGGATAACTGTACTGCTGCTACGGCCATCCACAATACTGGAGAAGATGGTTCCACTGCGTCTCTGAAAAATAAAAACTCTGGCTCGCCAGGAATACTAAAGATTACCCTGCCAACATGGCAGTCTATCCTAGCATACTGGTTCCTCAACCAATCCATGCCTAAGACTACATCATAGTCTGCCATAGGGAATTCTATGAATCTAGCGGGGAACTCTCTACCGCTAACTACGATCCGACACGAGAAAAACACTCGATCTACTCCCACAAGACCATTACCAGTAAGTATATTGAGCCTTACTAATAATGACTCGGGCTCCAATCCTATCCGTGTCGCGAATCGTGCAGACATAAATGAATGTGATGCACCAGAATCAAATAATACCGATGCCGGAGAGGTGTTGACGAGAATAGTACCTGCCACTACCTCACCTGGTGCAACTTCTTCTTCCATAGTCATTATCGTGGCCTGACCTTGTCCTCTTGCTGCGGGTCCTCTCTGCTGGAAACCTCTCTGCCTGCTCTGCACTTGGGCTTGGGTGTACTGCTGCTGGTTCTGCTGATAAAATGCCTGGGCCTGAGGCAACAATAGCCTCGGGTACTGCTGCTGCTGCATATATGCTGGTCTCCTAACCGATGGGCTGGTTAGGTTAGAAGAGGACGAACTACCCCTATTCGGGCAGGCTCCTATCTTGTGATATGCCGCTGTAGTGCCCCGTCCCGCTCAGTCAATCAGAGGAATAGAAATGCCAACGGCGTTCGGACTTAGCCTTGCAACAGCTGCATGAAGACATCGCTCGGTCAAGGCGACCGTTCGCTCAGGTGGGATAGTTTCGGTGAACTTGCCTCATCTTAGCCTTCACATAATAAATCGCATGTTTTCAACTTGCACAAGTAGGCTTAATAATAAAAGAGATGAATCCACATAGCTAAAGGGAGTAATCCCGACGGGTCGAATTGAGATAGAATATGGAAAGGTCCAACGGTCGGCTTAGAGTTGGTGCACGGCGTGCTTTGAAAATAACACTCGATCCTTAGTCCCGTGGCTTGGGAGAAGGAAAGTTGGTTGAGTAGACGAAGTTATGAACGTAGCCTAAGTCATAGGCGTCGCCCGCGTAAATGCTCGATAAAGCATGCACGCTTCAATGATGCAAGGCTTGGCATAGCCTTTGCTCGTCCCTTGAGTTAAGTGGTAGGCTTGAATAAGTTAGGCAAAGTTATGCCGGTCGACCTAAGTCATTCCAAGTGCTGTCCCGCTCATTCTGCGGTTGTCAATTTAAGTAGCCCCATGATCTCAAGGCCCGTCGACTTGGGCATGAGTGTTGCGTAGAACACGGTTGGCTTAAGGCACAGTACACGGACTTAGTGTTTAAGGCACAAGCTACGGTGGGTTTTCAAGTCAAGTTTAGAAAAAGGGGGCCATCAAGGAGATATTTCTACGTTGAGTACAAAGAATATTGCATCAAGGGAGAAGGCTCGCGACCGTGGGTCGTCAAGGGATCTTAATGAGTATCAAGGGAGAAGGCTCGCGACCGTGGGTCGTCGAGGGATCTCAAGGATAGAAGTCTTAAACATGGTTTTGAAAGAGAGAGTAACACTGAAAGAATGATGACTGTGTGAGACGTCAGTTTGAGTCGAGTCTTGCATGGTCATGGACAACTTGTCGACAAGGGTGATGTTTCCTTGAGCGGCAATCCTGGGCCATGGGACCGACTCGGCCTAGGAAGAAACAGGGTATAGTAGTGCATAAGGTTTGAGCACAGGGTTAAAGCGGGGGCTTACAACGGATGCTAGCTATTTACGTTGGAAAGTCCCCGATTTAACAAAAGCTATACGTCTCAGGATAGCTTGTGATGCTAGTGGCCAAGTTCATATAGATGTCGGCAAATAGCGGCTATCCACGTGTATGCCTTTGGATTGAGTCGAGTTAAATGTGTGTACAAGTTGGAACACAAAGTTTGGGCCTAAGATTTGGCTTCAACATAGGCGTCGTGCTTCGGCACGAGATATGGCGTCGAGTCTCAAGTGTGTATATGTGAGTTGCACAAGTTGGATTGAGTCATCTCGGGTTTAAGTCAGGAAATCGTCGTAAGGCAAGTTGGTCAAGTGACACTGAGTTCACAAGTATCGATTGGGTCAGTTGGTGATCAAAGTAGCAAGGGCCGCGAGGCGACAATATGGTTGAGTCGCACATAGCTGCGAGGCACGGCACAAAGGGTTTGTAGCACGGTCACACGGAGGATGGAGCTTCATCGCATAGTTGTGTCTCTGATTTTAAGCCGTAAGGCAAACACGACTCGATAGGTTAACGTTGTTGGCACGAGAAGGGTCTTGAGGCAAGGTATGAGTTAACACTGTCGTTGCAAGCACGGGATGGTCTAGAGACACAAAACAGGCAAGGCGTCGGTCATAAAACTGATCCTAAGGCAAGAATAGAAAGACAATCATAAAGGGGACTAAGTTGCACAAAAGTAAATCAAACGTATTGGGTTTGTATGGGTGGGCGAGGAGCTCATTCCACCAGTACAGTTGAGTACTGACACCCACATAGTTTCCATGTGCAGGTACAGGTAGAAGCTCGTGGCGCGGAGCTCGCTTGGATGCGTCGAGGCACAGAGTTCCTTGGCGATTCGAAGCGTACGACCGCATGGAGTAAAGACTTATATGGGACATAATGTATGGACGTCGTCTTTCGAAGCTTCCGCTGGCTCAAGCAAATATACTTTGAGAGATGAGAGAGAGAGAGCTGAGTGATTGTAATGTGAGATGAGTGGATTTGAGTGATTGTAATCTTGGCCTTGCGCCCCCAATGTAACCGTTGTTTCAATATCAATAAAGAGCTTCTTTGAATAACTTGTGTTTGTTCTTAATTTCCGTTGCTATCATTCAATGTCTCTGCTTGGGACTTCTGTGCGACGACCCCGTCACAGCCGCTGAAATCGGCCGTTATGGAACCCGCCTTGCACGAGCGCAATCTAGGCTCGTGCGGCATCACGCCTTAGCGAGGACGATCGCTCCTACGGGATCGGGGCGTGACATAATGGTATCAGAGTACGGCTTTACGTCCTTGGACTATCAATTGAATTCTTTAACTTCGTTATTTTCACAAACTCTGAATTGTTGCTTCCGCAAAGTTGATATCGTTGGTGCGCTCTTTCTCAAATGTTCCACGGGATGTCCATACAATAAGTCTAACTATTTTGCAAAACATAGAAGAACAGTTTTTGACAAAGAAACAAAAAGATGGTTCGCGTAAGCACGGTTGGCTAAGTCGGGCTGGGCATATACACCAAAGTTGTGTCGACCTTAGAAAAGTCGAGTGCGGGAATTGAATAGTGTCGAGCAAGAATGAGTTGAACTCGATTGAGTAAGTGAGATGACTATCGATAGGGGTGCTATCGAGCGACGATATCGTTGGTGCGATATAAATGAGCGTACTTGAAAATTGAGGAATGGTTCGAACGGGATTCGAAAAGTTGATTTTGATTCGAATGATAAGTTGAGGATTTGTTGAATGACTTCATTCCTGAGTGGTGTATGCGATAGTCTCAGGAATGTCGATCGATCGATTGAGGATTCGGGGTGTCGGTGAGTCTATCAGCAAGCGTCGCACATATGCAAAGCCTTAGATCGGGTGCGATTGAATGAGTCGTTGTCTGGAAGTTTGATAAGTGGATTCGAACAACTTCGAAATTGATGCGCACGGAACGTGCACGGGACTGAGGATTATTGCGAAGTATGAAACGCAAGAATGATTGAGTAGGTGAAATCGAATTGAAGAAAAGTAAGGGTATACGAATGGATGACTTGATCGAGGAAATAGATATGGATGATATACGAAAAGTTAGCACGACAGGTAGACAGCGTGCATGAAGGGTTTGATTTTGAAGTTACGCGAATGACTCTAAGGATTGGGTTGAATGTTGCTCGCTGATTTGAGTTAGCAAGGAATGATGCAATTTGAGGAAATTGATGTTGTGAATGATTCGAGCGATAATGATCGAAATTGGTTTTGAATGTCGAGGAGATTATCCAGTCAGACAATGGCATCATTCGTACGACTCGAAATTGGTTACAAAGGAAGATCGTCAGGTTACGCATATCGTCGATGGTATTGAGGCGTATCAAAGACCGATGTGCGATAAATCGGGGGTACTCTAACTCGGCGAATGACGATCATGCAAGTGTTATTGTTCGGTGGGATGCGATACTTAGGATTTTGATCGAGATGAATGTTGGATAAAAATGATCGTATCTTGATGGTTACGTTGATAGCCACAACGTCGACGATCTTGTCTTGCGCGAGCGCAACTCCAGCCTCGCACATGCGTTGCGTCGGATTTGGGGCGATTGTTCTGCATAAGCGCTGACATGGTGATTCATGTCACGGAAATGATCGAACTCGAAAAATCAGGACGCGATAACGTTGATTGTCTCGACTTGTCGGTTTGACGCGAAGGTGAACTAAAGGATGTTTGGACTTGCGACTGATGAATGAAAAAAACTTGAGGATTTAGTAGGTCCAATCCGTGCATTGAGAATGAACTAGTCTAGACGCAAAATAAGAGTTACGTCCCGATGAGGATGATTATCCCGCGGGAGCGTGCATGGTGATTCATGCCCGCCGTAGAAAATTTGACTCGTATGAGATCGAGGTGCAACATATTGTTAAGTTAGATGACCTCATGATCGAATACGTGAATTGGAATAGATGACTTAGGAAATGGGGATGTGAATTATGGATTAGCGATGAATTGTGTCGTAGCGTGCTTGAATTGAGAAAGATTGATAGGCGATCTACGTCAAACGTGTTCAAAGAGATAGACTATATGAAATGGATTGATAAATGAGTGATGTCGATACGTCAAGGATTTGGTTGAAATGTGAGTTATCGTAAGATGGCTTTGCTGAATGACTCGGACCCCGTGCGACGAACGTTGGGATGTGTGTAGGGAATCGATGCTCGATGTTTAGAAATCGGAGTGATGCGAGCTTGGGTAGAAAACCCCGTACTATCAATTTGGTTTAACCTTAGGATGGGGTCAGTGTTGATATTGTTGTTTGGAAACTATGATTCCAATACTGACGGAAAGACATAGCCTAGCGGTTAGGCAGACGTTCCGGTACGGAGCGATAGGAATGGTGAAGGCACCACTCATGAGGCTCGGTTGACATGCATGTATATCAAGGATGCTTGAATGCGTGCACGATCCAACTCGAGTGGTGATGGCGGTATTCGCTATTACGAGGCTTGGTTGAAATGCATGTATTTTGGGGACGCCTAAGATATGTGCACGATCCATACTAAGTGATACATTGAATCAAGTGAGACTTGAGAAATGGGAAAGTGTCGAGGATTTTGAGATCGTAAGTTTTGAAGAAAGGATTGAGGGTAGTGCGAGCGTGGCTCGGATTGAGAAAACGCATAGGCATAGTTTGTGCGAGAGTCTTGAATGTTGAGTAAAAGTGATAAGTCAATAAGTAAGTGTACTCAGTTAGTTTCGAGGACGAAACTTTTTCTGAGTGGTGTATGATGTAGTGCCCCGTCCCGCTCAGTCAATCAGAGGAATAGAAACGCCAATGGCGTTCAGACTTAGCCTTGCAACGGCTGCATGAAGACATCGCTCGATCAAGACGACCGTTCGCTCAGGTGGGGTAGTTTCGGTGAACTTGCCTCATCTTAGCCTTCACATAATAAATCGTATATTTTCAACTTGCACAAGTAGGCTTAATAATAAAAGAGATGAATCCACATAGCTAAAGGGAGTAATTCCGACGGGTCGAATTGAGATAGAATATGGAAAGGTCCAACGGTCGGCTTAGAGTTGGTGCACGGCGTGCTTTGAAAATGACACTCGATCCTTCGTCCCGTGGCTTGGGAGAAGGAAAGTTGGTTGAGTAGGCGAAGTTATGAACGTAGCCTAAGTCATAGGCGTCGCCCGCGTAAATGCTCGATAAAGCATGCACGCTTCAATGATTCAAGGCTTGGCATAGCCTTTGCTCGTCCCTTGAGTTAAGTGGTAGGCTTGAATAAGTTAGGCAAAGTTATGCCGGTCGACCTAAGTCATTCCAAGTGCTGTCCCGCTCATTCTGCGGTTGTCAAGTTAAGTAGTCCCATGATCTCAAGGCCCGTCGACTTGGGCATGAGTGTTGCGTAGAACACGGTTGGCTTAAGGCACAGTGCACGGACTTAGTGTTTAAGGCACGAGCTACGGTGGGTTTTCAAGTCGAGTTTAGAAAAAGGGGGCCATCAAGGAGTTATTTCTACGTTGAGTATAAAGGATATTGCATCAAGGGAGAAGGCTCGCGACCGTGGGTCGTCGAGGGATCTCAAGGATAGAAGTCTTAAACATGGTTTTGAAAGAGAGAGTAACACTGAAAGAATGATGACTGTGTGAGACGTCAGTTTGAGTCGAGTCTTGCATGGTCATGGACAACTTGTCGACAAGGGCGATGTTTTTTCGAGCGGCAACCCAGGGCCATGGGACCGACTCGGCCTAGGAGAAAACAGGGTATAGTGGTGCATAAGGTTTGAGCACATGGTTAAAGCGGGGGCTTACAACGGATGCTAGCTATTTGCATTGGAAAGTCCCCGATTTAACAAAAGCTATACGTCTCAGGATAGCTTGTGATGCTAGTGGCCAAGTTCATATAGATGTCGGCAAATAGCGGCTATCCGCGTGTATGCCTTTGGATTGAGTCGATTTAAATGTGTGTACAAGTTGGAACACAAAGTTTGGGCCTAAGATTTGGCTTCAACATAGGCGTCGTGCTTCGGCATGAGATGTGGCGTCGAGTCTCAAGTGTGTATATGTGAGTTGCACAAGTTGGATTGAGTCATCTCGGGTTTAAGTCAGGAAATCGCCGCAAGGTAAGTTGGTCAAGTGATACTGAGTTCACAAGTATCGATTGGGTCAGTTGGTGATCAAAGTAGCAAGGGCCGCGAGGCGGCAATATGGTTGAGTCGCACATAGCTGCGAGGCACGGCACAAAGGATTTGTAGCACGGTCACACGGAGGATGGAGCTTCATCGCGTAGTTGTGTCTCTGATTTTAAGCCGTAAGGCAAACACGACTCGATAGGTTAACGTTGTTGGCACGAGAAGGGTCTTGAGGCAAGGTATGAGTTAACATTATCGTTGCAAGCACGGAATGGTCTAGAGACACAAAACAGGCAAGGCGTCGGTCATAAAACTGATCCTAAGGCAAGAGTAGAAAGACAATCATAAAGAAGACTAAGTTGCACAAAAGTAAATCAAACGAATTGGGTTTGTATGGGTGGGCGAGGAGCTCATTCCACCAGTACAGTTGAGTACTGACACCCACATAGTTTCCATGTGCAGGCACAGGTAGAAGCTCGTGGCGCGGAGCTCGCTTGGATGCGTCGAGGCACAGAGTTCCTTGGCGATTCGAAGCGTGCGACCGCATGGAGTAAAGACTTATATGGGACATAATGTATGGACGTCGTCTTCCGAAGCTTTCGCTGGCTCAAGCAAATGTACTTTGAGAGATAAAAGAGAGAGAGAGCTGAGTGATTGTAATATAAGATGAGTAGATTTAAGTGATTGTAATCTTGGCCTTGCGCCTCCAATGTAACCGTTGTTTCAATATCAATAAAGAGCTTCTTTGAATAACTTGTATTTGTTCTTAATTTCCGCTGCTATCATTCAATGTCTCTGCTTGGGACTTCTGTACGACGACACCGTCGCAGCCGCTGAAATCGGCCGTTATGGAACCCGCCCTGCACGAGCGCAATCTAGGCTCGTGCGGCATCACGCCTTAGCGAGGACGATCGCTCCTACGGGAGCGGGGCATGACAGCCGCTCCACAAGCCAGGCACAATCCCTGCGCCCTACGACAATCCGCCACTACATGGCCTGGCTTCCCACAATGAGAATATCCCATCGCGGAAGTCTACTTCTGCTTCTGCTGTTGCGGGTATGTCGGGGTTGAATGCTGAACTGACGTTACTGAGGCCGCCCGCCTCGGAGTTCCAATGGTCAAACCTCTAGCTGCCGGGACTGGAGCTGATGATTGGTGCATCTGACTGTAGGACCGCTTCCTACCTCCGGTCCTATCCACGATCCTCTGGGAGGTGTACTCATGCCTCCTAGCTGCTCTCAAAATTGTATCGAACGTCTGGTGCTCGAACTGCTCGACTGCCAATAAGATCTCCAAATGCAGTCCTTGCTGGAACCGCTGGGCCCTATCAAACTCGGTTGCCACCAAGGTGGGGGCAAACCTACTGAGTCTAAAAAACTCAGATGCATAACCGTCGACCGTTCTGCCTCCTTGCTTCAAGTTGGTGAATCTCGTTTGTAGGTCGTACCGAGCTACAGCATCGAAATACTTCGCCTGAAATCTCTCTCTAAATACTGCCCAAGCAATGGGTGCCACTAATTCCATGGCTTGCGTCGCCCACCAACTGCGAGCTAAGTCCAGCAACTGTAGGCGTACCACCGCCATCTTCTCATTCTCAGGCGTCCTAGCGGCTTCCAGAACCACCTCGGTATCCTGAAGCCAAGCGTCTGCGGCAATCGCATCTTCGCTGCCGTCGAAGAATGGAGGGTTCAAGCGCTTGAAGCTGTTGGCCGCGCTGTTCCCTGGATGACCGCCTCTAGTCAAAGCATCTGCCACTACCTGGTGCAGGACGTCTCCTCTACGGTCCTGGGAAGCTATCAAGGTCCGGATGAGACCTACCAAGGTGCCATCGTCAGTCTCTGCAGGCTGGACGGGCCGAACTGGGGGCTCTCCTCCGGGAGGTATAACTCTGGAGGCTACTCCGGAATGCTGGACTAGATCTCCGGGTTGCTGGTCCACGGGAAGTGCTCTACCTTGCTGATCGGCAGGGTCAGGTACAGTGCCGCTGAAGAAGACGACACAGGGAAAACAATAAGGAAGGACCAGGACAGATCAACGATACAAGCACATGATCAGGGCAAAAGTCCAAAGATTCAGAGGATATGAATGGAGATCAAAGACGAGTACTGATTGAGACATCTATCCGGTAAACCCTCACATATCTTGAATGCCAAGACCTGCATGGCCCACCACTTAAACCATGTGACTCCCCAGAACCAGAACACTGGAGAGCGGAGACGAACATAGCCAGCTACTTATATTGAAATGGAATCCACCTCGCAATACGGTCACGGCTGTCTAGATATGAGGGTTTACTACAAGCCAACGGTCTCTTAAAGTCAAGCGTATTGTCTCAATCTCAAGCAAGTAAAATAATTATAAGATGTTAGATCACCAAATATACAATAAAAGGCGTCCCAAATATTACATATTTAGTTGATCATGAAGCTAGTCATACAAAATGCGAGGACTAGCAAGAGTGAAGTCATACATGATCAACCCTAGGATTTGTTAATCATATTACAGCCCGTAGGCAGACAGTAAGTAAAGATGCATCGAGCTAACCGGTGCTCGTCGGCTAAACGCCTCAAAAGAATAAATTTACAATGTAGTGGGTGAAACAAAATGGAAAACCCACTCGTAGCCCGGGTTCCTTCTAGTCGCCACCATCGGGCTGGAGGTTCGGTAGATCCTCAGGTGCTGCTCCGAAATCTGGCCACACAAAACCAGCTGGATCAAACCCCGGAAAGAGCAAGTACCACAAAGAAGGCCATGAAATAAGAACAAAAGCCAGCATATCAGAACATAAAAAATGGAAGAAAGTACTAGTAAATAAGAGTACAACAAGACAATAAACGACTAGGGACATGGAACCATTCCGGAAGCCAGGTTACAACCCGTAAACCAAACAAGGACCGGGGTTGTAACCCTTCGCCTGAATAACACCTTGTCTCTACCCATTTATTGTTAAAGATAAGTAAAACAATCATGTTTAGGAGTACCAGGTACTGGGACTAGATGAGACTTAGACAATGCTGGACACCATCCATTCACAAACGGCCAAGCAATTTCTACGGCTTACTACTTAACTAACTAGGGTTATCACAAGCCTAGTTACTAACAAAATGCAGACAAAAAATTCCCAGTCCCAAGCCCTGCAGACTATCCAGTTATCCTTCTGCGGGTTGAGAGTATGATTGGGTACATCGCCCTGGAGACGATATACCCTTAGGTGACTTAGAGGGTGCAACACATGACAGTGTGCTGGAAATGTGCTCTACTCGTCGGCAAGCTACAAGTCCATTAAAGCGCCCAGATAACGAGATTGCTTGTGACTGAAAATTCTTCATGTTCTAGTTTGATCTAGTCATTAGCCTAATCCATATTCAGTGTGAATCCCTGACCGTGGTAACCAGGGAGTTACGTCCGAGACATGATACAAGACAAGACAAGTGGATTGCACAAAGCAGCAAGAATAAACACTCACGGAGTCAGAGTTGATTATACGAGTCAAGTTAGCCGTCGCAACAGCATCAAGTCAAGTCAAGTTACAAGTTACAGGTTACAAGTCAGGAGTGCGCCGCCACGGGCCACTATTAAGTTATCCAGAAGGCACTAGAATCATAAATCACAAAATTCACGAAAACCGTACTAGTCATAAGCAAACACCGAAAACCGTACCAGGTCGTGTTGGGCCAAGACAGTCGTATAGTGTGGAACAAGATCTCAAAACTCTAATCCACAAAAGAGAAGCCAAGTCCATGAAATAAGACCAAACCATCATAGACAAGTAGATTGCGCAAAAGGAGGGGTCAGGTTACGCAGGGGTTGGATTGCGCTAGAGCCAAGCGCGCTGGGTCGGGTTACGCCGGGCGAGCTGCGCTGGGTCGGGTTGCGCAGGGAACGAGCTGCGCTGTTTGCCATTAAAATCTTTTGATTGCAAATTTCAATACAAACAGAACAGTGTTACAATATAGGACTTAGACGTAGTCCTAGGAGTACACTTTTGTTTATCTGGGTTCCTTGTGCCGATGGAGCGAGTGGTAATGCGTTGACTCCGTTGACGATCTGACGACGGTTATCGGTTCTCTGAAGGTTTGGATTGCTCTGGGTACCAGAGCTTGCTGAGAGGAGGAAGACGTTGAGTGTCTGTATCTGCCTCTCTGGTTGTGCGATGTCTCTGTCTGTCTACGAATGTTCGTCTGTGTGTGTGTGTAGGTCTGGAAGAAGGAAATGATCCCTCTATTTATATAGTCTGCAGGCTGGCTGCTCATGTGTGCATATATAGGATGCGTCTGGACGCGGGGACGCCACGTGGTAATTACTGATGGAGGCGCATGGACGATGCGCCCTGATTGAGGGGTTGAATTCTTCATACTGCTGTTGTGGGCCGGCAATTAGCAGAAAAAAGGATTTTTTTGTTGCTGAGATCTTGGATGAATCGAGTCAAAGGACACGTGTCATCGGCCCATGGCTCGGAGATCTCGAATTTGGTAGGGAATGATCTGGTAGGATGCACCTGGGATTGGGCGCATGAGGAGACTTTGGCTCGTAACCTTTGGGAGTCATGAACCATTCAGGGCGCATGGCTTTTGAGGCGCATGCGAAGCTTCAGTAGTGACTTTACTTCTGTCTTTTGGGATTAGAGAGAAGTCTGGGACGCATGTCTTTTGAGGCGCATGCAGAGCTTCAGTAGTGACTTTACTTCTGTCTTTAGGGATCAGAGAGAAAGACTGAGACGCATGGCTTTTGAGGCGCATGCAGAACTTTGGACGCATAGCCGCGGAGGCGCATGCAAGTGGTTGGGCGACCACGTGGCTTGTAACCGCCGGAAGAAAGTAATGATGATGCTGACATTGGCGACGCTTCGTTTTCTGAAAAATTTGTCAACTGTTCAGTCTTCGAGAGGATAATAGAGTGCATGTCAAAATCTAAGTCAATCATGGCCATTCAAACAAAATTAATTATCCATTGGATAATAGAGTGCATCTATACTATTTACAAAAATATTTTAAACACTATTCACGAAAATATCTAAACACTATTCACGAAAATATCTAAACAATATTCACGAAAATATCCGAAATACTATTCATGAAAATATCAGAAACCAAAAATATCTAAAGTGTAGAAAATCTGTCCGGGCGGTATGCCGTCGGTATACACCGGTACACCGGCGGTATGCTGGCCAAGGAAAAATCTATAAGTTAGGAAATTTTTTAAAGCATTACGAAAACCAAGAAAATACGAAATACGCTGCAAAACATGTATTTAAATTAAATGCTATTGAAAATTATAAAAAACTATTTTTTTTTGAAATCTAGGGGCTTAAAATCTCCCCTCCTTGAAAAATTTTGTCCTCAAAATTTACAAGGATAGAAGACTCTACAAACATTCTAACATAGCAAGCAATGCAACAAATGACTAAGGCTACGATCAAAACTAACCTCCCGAAACCTGCTCCGGCTCCGGCTCAAGAGCTAGACTATAAGCCTTCCCTTGGGGTCCCTTGCCTACTGGGCAGTCCCGAATTTGATGGATGGCAGACCCACAAGCGAAACACTGCCCTAACCTCTTCCTACAAACGAAAGCGTCGTGGCCTACCCTTCTACAGAATGAACACATAGACCCCTTCTGCTGCTGCTGAGGTCCCGGGGCTCTAACTGGCGGGGTCGGGTGATGTGATGTAGGGGGACGGTAAGTCTGCTGGGGTGGCGTCGGTGCTCTCTGCTGGAAAGCCTGACGCTTGGACGGTCCCTCATGATGTACAAAAGCCGGCCTCTTGCTAGACAGAAGACGCTCCTCAATGCTCCGGGCCAACTCTAGGCTCTGGTAGTAGTCAGTCGTACCGTTCGCCACTATAAGGATGCCAATGTCTGGAACTAGACCATGGCAAAACCTACGGGTCATCTCCTCTGGATCTGCAACCAGACTAGGAGCAAAACGGCTCAGGCGACCAAACTCTGCCGCATACTCATCAACAGAATGGTTCCCCTACTGGATGTTCTGGAATCGTAGCCCCATGGCTACTCTAGCAGTGGTCGAGAAGAATTTCTTCTTGAACTGGGTCTTGAACTGGTCCCAAGTGGCCCTCTCTCTCGCAAACAACGGCTCATTCCAGAACCAGACTCCCGCCAAGTCTATCAGCAGAAATCCCGCTGCCTCGACCTGGAGGTCACCCGGCATCCCAACTCCAAGGAGCTTCCTCTCTACCGAATCTAGCCAGTCATCTGCTACTACTATGCCCTCAGTCCCTGAGAACTCCTTGGGATTCAAACCCATGAAGTCCTTGATCGTCCCCTCTCTCTGCCGTGGCTCTACAGGTGGTGGGACCACGCGACGTTCCCAGAACGCTCCATGCTCTGGCGGAGTAGGGCAGTCTGCTCCTGATGGGTTGTTAGGAACCCCTGGATCATAGTGAGCAGTTGGTTCCCGTCGAGTGTGACGGAAGCCTGGGTAGGTATAGTGATAGGGGGTGGTGGAAGTATTGGGTCCTGCTGGACATGGGATGTGGAAGGTGGTGGAGGCATCTGGGTTGGTGGATTTGTGGAGTGGGGGAATGTGGTAGGTGGAGGTGGGGGTGGGGGTGTATCAGTCAATTGGTCAGCTGACTGGATAGGGAGTGCACCATTCTCAGGTGTAACATACTGGGATGAACGAGTAAGCACCATCTAATTACAATAAAAAGGACTAATAAGGACGTTTTAAAGTAAAACAATCATAGACAAAAAAAAATCTAATTATAATAGCAAGCATGTGATATTTTTCCTATGTTGCAATCCTAGCATTTCTCTAGGTGTTCTAAGCGTCATTCCTAATGTTGTCTAATTACCTTAAGTTCCTAATTGTAGGCATGCTTGTTACAATAACGTACCAAACAATTTAGTCAGGACCTGCATGGGCCGCCACTAAAAACATGTCACGACCCGTTACCCAAATTGTTGGGCCGGGCCGAGCTATGTCCAGCCTACGCTTAAGATAAAGCACAGTAAGCTGTTCTAGAGATAACAAGATAAGACTAAATGTGCTAACAGTTCTATAAGTGAAGAAGAGTCATAAATGCTCCAAACACAAAAGTCATCTCATATATGAATAAGTCCAAGTACAAGTCTGAAATGTAAAACTGGATACATATCCAGTTACAAAATACGTAGTCTAATACATGACTACACTAAGTATCCCAAGTGACTACGCAAACTAGGCGAGTCTTCCTGCAGGAACATCGTATGGCAAAGCTGGGTCCTCGGCAGTAACTCCATAATATGAGTCGCAGAGCAACTCCTCCTCAGTAAGGATACCTACAACGTTATCCTGTCAGGACGGGAGCAAGTACAACCTCTACAACTAAAGTACTGAACATATAATAAAAGAGATGTACAACAAGAAACATGGTGTGATAAGTCTATAAAACAGGAAATACTGGAAAACATGGCCTCATGGTACAACTGGGATCACAGTATCATAGTAACATAGGGAACATGGCATATCATGGTTTAATTGGTTCTTTTTAGAAATGACAACATATAGTTTAAAAGTTTAAAACTGTAGTATGTACGTGAATCGGTCAATAGGTAATCAGGATGTACAGCGGCACATATCAAGTTTTTCTGGCATGCACGTACGTGTACGAACGGCATCGGTGTATATCCATACACAAACGCGAGATCAGAACCTACGGCAAGGTTACATATAGAATATCGCCGAGCGCGGTAAATACATACGGAGAAGGGGGTCATGTTCACGTACAATACTAACAGTTTCCCCTTAACCCGTTATTTAAACATGTGAGAGATATGAGAACAGTAAAAACATATGGGAGATACTGGGAGCAGTATAAGCATGGCAGGTACTGAAAGTAATACAACATGTGAAGACATAACTTGCTACCTCAAGGATCAGTATTTTAATAGGGTTAATACATGTTCTAGCATTAAAAGACAGTAAATGAGTTTGTAGATGTACTTGCCTGGGGTCCTGCTATCAATATGAATCAAGGCTCGGAGTGAAGCCACAGTCCTAAAGATGAGATAATACAATAGCTAATCAGGGTGAAAAGACATACTATAATGTCTAGGTCAACTAGGGCAAACTAAGACAAACTGGGTCAGAGGTTGACTTATAGTTGACTTTGGTCAATTGGTCAACTCTGGTCAATTCCAAGTCCAATGTGGGGTGACACTATATCCAAACTAACATTCTAGGGTCTTTACACTAATGTAGGGGGTGGTCCAATACTACAATAACTCAAAACAACACAAAATATTGCAAGTCGTAACTATTCAATAAATAAATCAAACTGTACATTATGTTCCAATAATTTTTGAGATAGACAAAAAGCTCAATTATACATAAAATAAAGTACCAAAATGATCCTTGTTAATTATAGAAATTTATAATAATTTTTTTGGAATTTATAAACCTTCATAAATATTTATTAAAAATCAACAAACATATCTATCCTGAAAATGGGTTCTGTTTTCCTATTTTTATAAAATACCAAAAGTACTTATTAAATGCTAAAAAAAATTATAATAAATTAGCTAAATTAACATAGTATTTAAATACAATTTTTCCAGAATTTTTACAGCACTTAAAATATATAAAAAAATTTAAAACAGCCTAACCGAATTATCCGACGGATTACAGCGGATTATCGGCGGATTTTTCGTTCTGTCACAGCAAGTTTTGTGGTGAAAGTTCGAATTTTTCGACGGATTTCCGACGGATTTTCCGAACCGTCGCAGAAAGTTGATTTTTGAACTCAAAACTTGTTTCGGCCATAAAAACTTCGTTTTAAATCGAAATTCGGACTTTCAAAAGTCAAAATTGAATAGAATTGAATTTCCTACAACATGGAAGTATTAGTTTTCACAAATCAAAACATTTGATAGATCAAAACCTCAAAATACTCGAAAATCATATCTAGAAACTCAGATCTACGTAATACTGTCGATCAAAACCAAAAGTGCTATATGCTAAACATGTTAAAAATTTAAAGAAGCAAATTATAGGCCAATAAAACTTTAGTTTCTATGGAAAACAAAAATAAAGTATGGTCATGCCACTTTTGAGCAAGATGTACTTGCCTAGGTTAAGCTCCAAGCCTAATCTTCTACTCCACCACCAAGAGGGATACGAAACCACACTCTAGACCTCAAGGCCAAGCTCCTAACAAGCTCCAAGGGAAGAGAAAGGAAGAAGAAATGAAGAGAGAGTGAAGAGAATGAAAAGAGAGAGGAGAGAGAAAGTAAAATGGTATATATAGAAGGGGGAATTAATCTTAGCCGTCGGATCGTGATCCATGTCAAAATCTAAGTCAATCATGGCCATTCAAATAAAACCAATTATCCATTGGATAATAGAGTGCATCTATACTATTCACGAAAATATCTTAAACACTATTCACGAAAATTTCTAAACACTATTCACGAAAATATCCGAAACACTATTCATGAAAATATCAGAAACCAAAAATATCTAAAGTGTAGAAAATCTGTCCGGGCGGTATGCCGTCGGTATACACCGGTATGCTGGCCAAGGAAAAATCTACAAGTTAGAAAATTTTTTAAAGCATTACGAAAACCAAAAAAATACGAAATACGCTGCAAAATACGTATTTAAATTAAATACTATTGAAAATTATAAAAAACTATTTTTTTTTGAAATCTAGGGGCTTACAGAAAGAATGACTCAAATCCGGGAACAACCGCATGGGTTCCTCAAACGGATGATGGAGCGTGGCATTTTGAAATCTGCCACTTCTGATAAAGTGACTTTCCTGAAGCCCGAGTTTCTGTTTGGAGACCGCCTTACTTCTATTGAAGCAAAGGTGTTGAAGGTCAAGGAAGACTGGTTTTTTACAGCAAGAGGAGTGCATATGACCGTTAAGCAATTTGAACGTCAATGGCCTTTGACGGCCTTCTATCGTCTTGCTTGCAAGAGGAGGATGTCTTGGGAATTAACCCCATCCCAGGGAGGAGCGGTAGCAGGTATCCTCAAGATCGACTCTACCTCCGATCAAAGGGGTACTTTGGCCGTCGTACGGTCTGGGCCATCTTTCACCTGGTGGACTCTACATCCTGGGAGCATTTACAGTGATGTTCCCATCAATATATTTGCTTTCGGCGCTTCGACTTTTGCCAATCACATACTGTTGATGGAGCGATCGTACCCGAAAGATGAATTTTGGGTAGAGGGTTGGTGTCATTATGTTGCCAAATGGGACAAGCTGACACTCTGGATGCTGTCACGGTTTTAAACCGAACTCCAAGAGATGGGACTAACTGCCGCGATCTGTGCTACTCAGACAGGTGTTCACATCAACCGTCATATGTTCCTCACCCTCCTGGAGATGTTTAACACCTAGACCGGGACTTTCTTTACCCCGGTGGGGAAGCTGGGATTCGCACTTTATGAAATATACGAAGTGTCACGACTCCCTTGGGGGTCAGAACCTTATGAGGAATACTTTCCGACCAACGAGGAGTTCCAAGTCCTGGGGGACAAAGCTGAAGAGATGATGGCCGTCTTCAAGGAAGTGGTGAGTCATCATTACTATATACAGAAGAGCGATAAGAGCGGGTCGCAACCTCATGTGACCGCCTGGAGGGATTACGTCTTCAAGCAAGACAAGGAGGATCCCTCTCAATTTACCACTCCGCCAGCGCTTTTCCGTAGCGAAGTGCTTTCCGAAATGAGCAGATTAGGTGAGAAAAATCCCCGGGAAAACGAGGATCGGGAGTCGGATGAATGCTCCTATAGCTGTTTCTGGCACCTTACTCATCGGATGTCGTTGAAAGCGGTGTTAGCTGCATATCTGATGGTTTGGCTTCGGGATTACGTTTTCTCGGGCGGGTCAGGCTTCGTAGAGAGGGTGACCCGGAACTTAATCCTGCCAGCAGTGAAGTTAGTTTTCGGCCGGCGCCTGGCTCTTCTCCCCGCGATGGTGTGTAACCTGCTACGAGGTTTACGGGAGTTCGCGGGAAACGTGGTTCATGATCGCGGTAGGAATGACAACTTCCTATGTGCCGAACTGCTATTTTACTATCTGATGGGGTGGTTAATTTTATACCATCCAAATGTAATAAGTCCGGGCTCGGAAGAAGACCATAGGGCCGAAGATGCATTCCTTCGCCGTTTCCACCAGAGGAGCTGGTTGCATTATAGCGTTCCTGTTTGCAGGAAGGTTTTATCCCACCTTCAGGGGTGGGAGATCACCAAAGTAGGTCCTGTCTTTTTGGGTTTTGAGGCCGATGAAGACTTAATGGATTCGGGTGAAGATGCCACCATTCTGCCTCCATGGGGATTCTGCTGGTTGCAAAGTATCCGGCCGTCCCATCTGGTGTACCGGAACAGGAACCAGTGCTACCTGGAACCGTATTTACCGAGCCGTTTTTCACGACAATTCGGCTATGCTCAGTTGATGTTAGATAATTCCAGTATCACCCTGGGGTATGCTGGGAGCTTGCTGGATGGTGCACGAGCTTGGCATTACTATAATGCCGGATGTACCAGAGCTCACTTTACGCTGCCCGTCCAGAATCTACGACTGCCGATTCTTTTCTCAGCCGCCAAATTTTACTGTGTTATGGCTGCCATGCCTCCCGGATATGATAGGGAGACCAGTCTTGTTGTAGGCAGCCCATTAGCGGTGACCGGGAACACATCGGCGAGGGTTCGATCGTACCGTCCGCCAGAGGTGGGTCATCGAGGTGCCCCTACCGCGTCCCCAGGGGGTCAGGCCGAACCTTCGGTTGATCAACCGAAAGGACGTGCAGATACAGAGGCTGGCTCTTCTGCGTCAAAGAGGCAGAAGAAGGCATCGTCACCAACTGTGTCGTCGGACTCGACACCTACGGAGGTAAGGGTGTCCCATATAGTCCAATTCAGGATCCACATTTCGTGTGACTTATGCTTTTCTTTTGTAGGAGTCGCTCAAAAGGAGACCCCGTACTCCAAAGCCTGGTGGCAGCAGGCCAAAGGTGATGGCGGGCTCATCTGAAGAGCGTATTCCGCCGATTATGATGTCTCCTATGAAGGAGAATCCAGATGATGTCGTGGTTATGGAGACTCCGGCATCTCCAGATTTTGTTAGGAGGGAGGCTGAGGATGTAGCAACTTTCGGGATAGTGCAGGCCGCCGTGGGGGCCTTGGACGTTGAGGGTCCTACAGACACGGGGCTTCCTGATGAAGAGGTGGAGTGGAGTTCGTCATCTTCGGAAGACGTTCCTCCAGAGATGCGTGAGTCTGTTGCGGGGACAACAGACGTGATTGCAACCGAGGAGAGGGTTGATTCTCCTCCTTGTCATGATGCGGGGAGGTCGGTTGTAGCGTTGCCGAGCCCTACCCCAGGCTCAGCAATGGAAGCTGAGGTGGCTGCCGGCCGGGAGGTGGCGACAGATTTGGCCACCGTGGAGGGATTCGATGATGAGGGGGAGACTCGTCTGCCGAGCCCGACCCCAGAAGACGCTCCCCGCCAGAAAACGGGAGCTGATCCGGTTAGCGTGCCAGAGGAAGGCTCCGTGCTGGTTATAGATCACGTCTCGGTGGTGGAGGAGGCAGCTTCGGATGCTGATAGTCCCTTTGAACCGAAAAAGGGCAAGGGCTTGCTGATGCAAGAGCCCTTTGTTGCTTCTTCGACTTGGAGGACATATCGGTGCCCCACCCAACTCCTTCTGCAATCTTGGCATCTGGCGCTGGTAGCGGAATTCAAGTTCCTGGTGCGGTAGAGTCTGCTGAGGTCGATGTTCAAACCTCGCAGAATGAGATCGGCAGGTCTTCTTCAGGTCCGCCATCCAGGGTAACTCCTCCAACTCCTGCCATGACACCACAAGTGTTGGCGGATGCGGATGAGTATGTTAAATTCATCGTTGAGACAGTGTACAAGATGCTGCAGAAGGGTGTGTCGACAGTGATGACAACCAATGGGAGTTTTGCGATGGCAAAATCTATGGCGCTTCCACATATCAACCTGATACGTCTCCACCAGGGCCATGATCGTATGGCCGAGATTCTGGAGGCCTCGGTGACTGAGCTGGATCAACTGCTTTCCGAGTTTCTGCGTATCCAACGGAATGATCTTTCCGCCCTGATAGACGCGGAAAAGGAGAAGTTGATTGCTGAAATTGAGTCCTCTTATCAGGCCACCGTGGGTGTCTGGGTGCGCGAAGTGGCTGAGACTGAAGCTGCAGTGGAGCGGTTGTCTCAGTCTACGCAGAAGAAGGTAGAGTTGCGAACTGCGTTGGACGCTAGTATCGCAGAGGTTGATGCCCAGATTCGCCATCTTGAGGACCAGCGGGCCCGACTCCTATTGGATGCTGAGCGTGCCCAAGCTGAACATGTAGCATTCAAGAAGGAGAAAGCAGCTTTCATCCACCGGGCTCTTACTCTGGCTCAGCAGCGGCAGCAGCTGGATGAGAAGCATGAGGATGACACTTCTCCAGAGGCCATAGAGGCGATACGTCAAGAAGCTGAACGTTGGGTCCTGGCGACTGTGGAGACTCGAGCAACAGACTTGAGGCGCCGGATTGAAGAGATTTCAGCCAACCCTGGGGATGTTTAGGGATTGTAGTTTCTTCTTTTGTGCTTTTGCAACTCTTGCTGGAGGGGGTGTAATCCTTTACTCTTTAGAATAAAGAAATACAAATTTTTTGTGATGTGTTCATTTTTGCTGTCATGAACTTGATGATTTGTGTGGACCTATTATCTTTTGCGCACCTTGGTTTTTAGGTACAGATAATAAGTTTGAGAGAACCAACATGTTTGCTCAGAGGTGATGTGGACGTGGCAAATATGGGATTCAAATGATGGAATCTTCCTACTCAGAGGTGTTATGGATGTGGTAGGAATGACTCTGGGGGATATGCGGAACTACTCAGAGGTAATGTGGACGTAGAAGTTTTGCAATCAATGTATGGCAACGCAGGAGTTATCTGTACGGGATGTTTACTCAGAGGTAATGTGGACGTGGTAAAAATGATGGGTAGCGTAGTCTCACGGAGTGTAAGATTCTGCTTTGTAGGGCATAGGGGGACAACTCAGAGGTAATGTGGACGTGATTGTCCTTCTACTGGAGGATGCCACGGAACAGCTGGGTTCCGGAAGCGTCTGATTTTGTGGAAGTACATGTTTGAAAGATGTTAAGAGTAGTACTTCTTTAGGAACTTACCGTTGATGGGAATCATGAACAAGTCCCCATTGGGTTTAGCGAGACGGTAAGCACCGTTTGAGTATGCCGTCTCTATGATGAAAGGTCCTTTCCACTTGGGCTCGAACTTTTCTGGTGTCTTGTAAGTCAACACCATCGGCCTCCTGACTGCCAGAACCAGGTCGCCTTCTTGGAAAGTCCTTTGCTTGACCTTCTTGTTGAAAGCCTGTGATGTACGGGCTTGGTAGAGTTCAATACATTGTTGAGCTAGGAGACGCTTTTCGTCAAGTGCCTCCAGTTCCCGCAGACGACGACGTTGATTGTCCTCTTCTGTGAGTTGGTTTGTGATTGCTACGCAGAGTGAGGGTATCTGGATCTCGAGAGGTAGTATCGCTTTTCTCCCGTAGACCAGGAAGAATGGTGTGTTGCCCGTCGGAGTCCGTACCATTGTGCGGTAGACCCAAAGGCATTCGCCGAGCTTTTCGTCTCAGTCGCATTTGTTGGATGATATGACCTTTTTGAGTAGCCTGACGATGGTCTTGTTGAACACCTCGGCCAATCCGTTTGCTGCCGGATTGTAGGCGGTTGAGGCCATATTTTGGATGCGATTCTTGTCACAGAATCTGCTGAAAACATGGCTGATGAACTGAGGACCGTTATCGTGGATAATCCTCCGGGGTACCCGAAACGGTAGATGACATGGTGCTTGATGAAGCTGATCACCCTAGAGCTCTTCACTTCCGCCAGTGGGACTGCTTCTGCCCATTTGGAGAAGTAGTCGGTGATGACTAGGATGAAGCGGTGTCCTCTCGATGAAGGAGGGATGATCGGTCCTACAATGTCCATGCCCCAAGCTTCGAAAGGCCAAGAGGCGACTGTAGGATGTAGTGGTTCTGACGGTGTATGAATGAAGTCTGCGTGAAGCTGGCACGCATGGCACTTCTTAGCATAGTCAACAGCGTCAGCGGCCATGGTTGGCCAGTAGTAGCCCATGCGTCGCAGTCGATCCTGCAACTTAGGGCCAGGTTGATGGGCTCCGCAGGTCCCATCGTGAGCTTTTCGAAGAGCTTCGGCTGTTTCTTCGTTGGACAGACATCGCAGGAGAAGTCCATCGTAGGAGCGTCGGTACAGCATTTTGGTAGCTGTATCGTAGTAGAATCGAAGGGAGCGTCTCTTGACTGAGACGGCTTCTTTTGGGTCTTCTGGGAGAATTTCGTAGATAGCGAAGTCGATGAACGGGAATCTCCAGTCTCAGACATTAACACCAGCACTTGTTGACATGGCATGGGTCACTTGTGAGCACAGGTTGTTTTTAGGACAGACCAAGTCTCGACCAACTACCGTGACATAGTGTTGAGTCCCGAGGGGTGCTGCTAACGAGGCTGCGAGGCCAGCCAGAGCGTCAGTCTCCAGATTTTGTAAATGAGGTACATGTTCGATGAAGAACTCGGCGAAGGTTGAAATGATATTCAACGCAACTTCATGGTAAGGGATCAGGTCTTTATGGCGAACCTCGTATTGCCCTCTGATCTGGTTTACGACGAGTTTTGAGTCGCCGTAGGCTTCCAGATGGTCCACCCCCAGCTGTCGCATTAGCTGGAGCCCCATGATGAGAGCGTTGTACTCGGCAATATTGTTGGAGCACGACTTCAAAAGGGAGTAGGCGAGCTGGATGACCAGCTGATCGGGAGATACCAAGACTACCCCCACTCCTGCTATAATTTGGCCTTTGGGGCCTGTTCTTGAAGCGCCATCGACAAACATCCGCCAGACGGAGCTTTCTTCGGTGACGTTAGATTCTTAGACCTCATCTGGGATGTCTTCATAGAGTCTGGAGGACTCCGAGATGGGGTGTGCAGCTAAAAAGTCGGCCAGAGCCTGACCCTTGACGGCTTTTTGTAGAACAAACACCATGTTGTATGGTGTTAGCAGGATCGCCCACGTAGCTAGCCGGGAGTTTAATGACCCTGGCTTTGTCATGAGAACTCTGAGTGGATTGACTCGGGAGATAACATGAATCGTCTGGCCCGAGACATAATGGCGAGTCTTCTGGATGGCAAATACCAACGCCAAGCACTCCTTTTCAACGGGGTTGTACCGGTGTTCGTCCCCGATCAGTGTTCTACTGAGGTAGTAGATAGCTTGCTCATAGCCTGTATCACTGTTCTGAGCCAGCAAAGCGCCGAGGGAATGATCCATGGCACGGACGTAGAGGAGGAATGGTTTGCCGGCGACAGGCGCCACTAGGACTGGCGGACGCGTCAGGTAAGCTTTGATGTCGTCGAAAGCTTTTTGGCATTCCTTTGTCCAGACGTAAGAGGCTCCCTTCTTCATAAGTTGAGTGAAGGGTCGATATTTTTCGAAAAGGTTTGCTATGAACCTCCGAATGTATGCCAGACGCCCCTGCAGGCCTCGAAGTTCTCGAAGGTTCTTCGGAGGGCCCATGTCGAGGATGGCTTTGGTCTTCTCGGGATCGACATGAATGCCTTTCGTCGTGATAATGAAGCCCAAGAACTTTTCGCTGGAAACCCGTAAGAAGGATTTAGCGGGGATCATCTTGAGTTGGTGCGCCCGCATGAGATCGAAGACTGTCTTCAGGTCTTGTAGGTGATCTCCTTTGAGACGGCTCTTGACTGCGATGTCATCAACATAGCATTCGACTGTCTTGTGAAGATGCTGACGGAAAATGGTGCTCATAGCTCGTTGGTATGTGGCACCGGCGTTCTTCAAGCCGGAGGGCATCACTGTGTAGCAGAAAATTCCCTTTGGAGTCCTAAATGACGTATGTTTTGCGTCATCGGGGAACATCTTGATCTGGTTGTAGCCCGAATATTCGTCCATGAAAGACATGCGTTCGAAGCCACATGTGTTGTTGATCATCACGTCAGTGATGGGAATCGGGAATTCGTCCTTCGGGCAGGCAGAGTTAAGATCCCTGAAGTCGATGCAGACTCGAATCTTTCCATTCTTCTTGGTGACAGGGACAACGTTGGCCACCCAATCCGGGTCTTTTCTTTACGGATGAAGCCGCTGGTCAAGAGTTTGTCCACCTCCTGATCGATAGCGTTCATGATGTTCGGACGAAAGCGTCGCTGTTGTTGTTTGATAGGCTTGGCATCGGGCAAGATGTTGAGCCTATGCATCGCGATCTGAGGATCAAGTCCTGGCATGTCTTCGTAGCTCCAAGCGAAGACATAAATATATTCTTTAGCCAGTTGGATTAAAGACTCCCGGTCTTCTCCTTTTAGGCTTTTGCTGATAAAGATGGGTTTAGAAGAAGATCCATCCCCAAGGTCGATCTGCTCGACTTCGTCTTCGGTAGGGGGTTCGCGTAGCTCAAAATGAGACTCCCATTGTTTTCTTAAGCGTTGCGCCCAGGGTTCTTCTTCGAAGAATTCCGGTGCTTGATCTTCGCATTCATCTTCTTGAGGTTGAGCGGATGTCATGTTGGCTGACAGCACTCTTGAAGACTAAGCCGATACTGGTATCGGAATCCCAAGTTGATGCTTCAGACGAATGAGAATGTTCTGCTTCTTCTGCCTCCGAACTCTCTGGAGTTGACGGCGGCGTGACATAGCCTATCCCCCGTCGAGTCCGATTATTGTAGTCCTGCGACTTTCCTTTAGGTGTTGGAAGTCGAAGAGGAAGACGTCGACCCTTGCCGTAGTTTAGGCCTTTGTTGCTTTTTAGGTCGTAACCCATCTTTTGGATGAGGTACTTTGCCTTGTCCATGTACCGATAGACTTGTATTCTGCCGGTATATGGTTCTGGCTCGAGTGGCGGGAGGTCTTGATGACGCTCAACTTTGCCGAAAATGATGGATTCTTTGTCTCGACTCCGCGGTAGGACTACAGAACAGACCCCTTGGAACGGGACTACTCGATTTACATGATTGACGGTCATTATTTGTGTTTGCAACGACCGTAGAGCGTTATCCAATGTATACATGGCATTCCAATGTGGAAGACTAGAATAATTAAAAGACACTCTATTATTGATGAAATACGAGATTTTATCCCACGGGATTATATTGTCCAGAGAGGGTGCGTCTACATCAGCAGAGATATATTTCCCTAGCTCTTCATCTGTGAGTACTGGGATTGGATCGGGAGAGTCCACCACAGCTTTGATTTCGGGGTCCGAGAGGGCTATGTGGGCCTTCTCTGGCAGTTTGGATTGCGGCGGCTTGCCCTTAAGACGCACCTTCAGAGGTGCCTCAACCGTGCCTTCGGTGATGGGTGCCTTCCCCTGTAGTTTTGCCACGAGGGGAGCCGATGTTTGAGGCGGCTTTTCCTTGAGTCGTATCTTCAAGGGAGCTTCAGGAGCAATTGGTGCTTTCCCGGGTAGCTTGATGTTCATGGAAGGCAACTTCTGAGGCGGTTTGCCTTTGAGTCGGATCTTCAAAGGAGCGCTGGGAGTCATCTCAGGCTCCATGTCCGGCTCTGCTATCGTTTCTGCCTCATCATCAGCATCATTGGCTTCCTCCTCGTCCGGTGATTTGTACAAGTTGGAATCAGTGAAGTAGGCTTCAACCCCTTTGAAAGGGTCAATGTCCGCGAACTCCGTCCGGATGACGTCGTTGGTGGACACGTACTTCATACATTGGTGGAGTGTGGATGGCACCACCATGTACTCATGCAGCCATGGACGACCCAACATGAGGTTGTAGTTGACGTCGGCGTCCACGACGTAACAAGTCACCTCAGTTCTGAGGTTACCGATATGGCACTTTAGACGTATCTTGCCCAGTGGCTCGCTTTTCCTAGCGTTGAAGCCACTGATTATTGTGTTGGATGGCACCAGTCGGTACATTGGGATCCCCAGTATTGAGAGCAGCGTCTTCGGAATGATGCTGAAGGAAGACCCCGAATCGATCTGAATCCGCTTCACCTTGACAGAACCGATATACCATGTATAATACAGCGGCCTATTGTGTCAGTTGTGCTTGAGCAGCATGTCTTGTTGGGTGAAGGTTATATTGGGGGTAACTTCATCCGCACAATGATAGTACGCACATGCAGTTGGGAGATCTTCAGGCTGCTTGACCTGACTGATGAAGGACTCAGCATCCTTCAGGGCTTCACAGAGAGCTTCGCGAGTGTCCTTGGAAAGACGAAGGAGCTCAAACAGAAAAAGGCGGGCAGGAGTACTGGCAAGTTGTTCTAGTATGTCGAAGTTGTGGGGCTTGGCTAGCCCCGAAGCATTTTCCTTTCACAGAGGCCTGTCGAAACGAGCCTCTGCATGCTTCTGCTTATTAGCTGCTGGAGGCTTGGACGGACCCCCTTCCTCGGTAGTAGGGACGGTGCAAGGAGGCACCACCTCGACGGCAGCTTCGTCGGGTTGGACGTTCTGTTGTGAACGCGTTTGTACAGGAAGCGCCTCTTCTGCAGAGGAAGAGACCATGCGGCAAGACTTGATCTTTCTGCCTTTAGATTTGGAGGCAGAGCGTACCTCCGGTTGAGTAACCTCGGAGACGAGATCAGGGTGAACCTATAAGATCTCTCCCCGAGATGTGGTGAGTGGGATGAGTTCACTCACGTTGTCACGAGTAGGTGGTAAGTTAACCACCTCCATTGTCGCCTTAGGGATGGGGACGATGCCATCTTGTGTTGTAGTTGGCGGCAAGGTACCGAACTGGAGCGACACCATGTTGGCCAAAACCGTCTTCTCCTCGTAGTCGACGGAGATAACATCCGCATTGATCATGCACTGGATGTAGTTTTTGAGGACGTAGCAGTCCTTGGTTGAATGTCCGACAAATCGATGGTAGTGACAGTACCTCGGATTGTCCACTTTTCAAACCTCATCCGGACGCTTCGGGTCCGGTAACTTGATCTTGTCACCCTGCTTCAGTATCTCAAAGAGTTGCAGGATATCTTCATCGTTGAAAGAGTACGCCTCCTTTGGCCTTGGTGCAAGTAGAGGCTTCTGAGTAGGTGCTGATGCACTTTTTGAGGCATTGACAGTCAATGCCTGTTTCCCCTTCGTCTTTTGTCCGGGGTTGTTGGCTGCAGGCCGTTTCCTCTTGTCTTCAAAGGCGGGAAAACTGACTCCCAGAAGACGAGCATTGGCCGCCTTCTTTTCTGCGGCCTCGGCTTCGATGATCAGGGAACTCCAATCGGAAGGAGAAGTAGAGTTGAGCCAGAGTTTGACTGCATGCAGCATATTCATGCTGCAGGAGGAGAGGAGTGCATGTTCTGGCATGCCCGGGGGCAGTCTGAAGCAGGCCTGTCGGAAGCGTTCGATGAATACCCAAACTGTTTCCTTCTCCTTCTGGCGTATCTCTATAAGGGATGCCATTGTCATGTTCTTTCCACCATCGTAGAAACGGTCGAGGAAAAGGCGCGTCAAATCGTCGAAGGATGATATGGAATTGTCGGAGAGGCTGCAGTACCAGTCGTACGCCACTCCTTTCAGTGTGCCGACAAATATGCTGGTGAGTAGCGCATCCTCTTTCGGGAGATGTCCCGTCTGAGACTGGAAATACGTCAGATAGCAATGCGGAGAGTCTTTCCCGTCGTATGGCGTCAGTGTTTGTGGTTTATATTTGGGAGGATAAACCACTTTATTCCATTCGAGGGGATAAGGTTGGGGGATGCCCATCTTTTGGCGCTCTTCTTGTCTCCTCTTGGACTCAAAGCGCTCATACAGGTCCCTGATCATCTCGACCACGTCTTCCGTGGAGCTGGGAGTCGGGGAAGGTGGTACCACCTGGAGTTGAGCATTTGAGGGCTCCGACGTCCGGGGGGCTTCGTGACGATCCGTATCCAAGGATACCCGTTGAGGGGGTACACTTGACTCTCCATTGGCTCCTGGGTCGAGACCGGTAGAAGGTGTCCTGGCCAAAGCTGACCGTATCTCAAACACTGCTTGAGTCAGTATTTGCATAGAGGCAGAGAGGGTTTTGAGTCCTTCCTCCAAGGTATCCATGCGCTGGAGGAGGTCTGGTGGCGGCACATCAGACTCGGTATCACCTCCAGCCATGTAGACTGTTATGACACGGCTGGTGTCGGATGGCTGAGTTGAGGCTTCGCTTTCAGCCTCACTCTCCTGTAGAGGAGTTGTTGTTCCCGGAGCTTCGTCTTGGCTACCCCCAGCTATGTTCCTGAGGTCTGCTTCGTCTTCGAGACTCGGATTCACAGGGGCTAGGCTACCCCCAGATAAGTTTTGGAGGATGCCTTTGTCTTCGGGAGAAGTATCCGTAAGGGCCTGACTACCCCCAGTCATGTCTTGAAGGACTTCTTCATCTTCGAGATGCAGGTCCACAGGGGCTAGACGACCCCTAGCTATGTCGGGGAGGCTGACTTTGCCCTGAGGATGAAGATCGACCCCAGCTGTGCTTTGGAGGACACCCTCATCTTCGGAAGAAGGATCAACAAGGGCTTGACTACCCCCAGCTTCCTCTAAGAGCTTCTTCCTCCCCCGAGTGCCTTCGAACACTCCGGAGGACGAGACGGTTGTTTTGGATTTCCTCGGCTGGCTCTTGGACGAGAAAATGCCAGTCGTCTTTCGGACTGACGAGGAGTTGTAGATTACATTGCATGAAGCAACCTCTAGTTCTGGCTCCTCTATTGTTGATACTTTCTTCCCGAGACGACGTCGGAGGGGTGTCGATGACTGCAGCCGCTGGAACACCGACTGTCTTGGTGGGACTGCTGACTTGCAACAGCAGTTGATGGTGAACACAGCACAAGTGTGCCCTGTGAAAGGTGCATCGTGCTTGACAGTCGACTCTCCTGATCGGCGCTTGTGAGTAATCACGTCACGCAGATCGTTGGAGGAGAGTGCTACCTTCGCACCCCCTTCAGGCGCATGGCAAGGCCAAGCGCCGGGGTGGTCAGGTGAATGCTGTGCCCCCTGGTCCAACACCAAACAGGTACTTAGATCAGTAGTGGGGGAACAACCTTTAAAGTGACTTAAACGAACCTCAGACGCACAACCCGAGGGGGCGCGGGGGTTCAAGACCACTGGGTTTGCCTTACTCGACTTGGTTGCGAACGCAACAGATGCGCCCAAGTGAGATAAGGACTTTGAAGGTTGGCTCATTTATGGCGTCGCCGCACCTGAGTCAACCTTATACAGCTTACCATCAGCAGCGCACGTGATTGTGAGCGCATGCTTCTGGCTTGCTGCTGGTATAGCACGTTTGGAACGCATGGCCCGTGCTGCCTTGGACTTCTTCGTACTAGCCCACTGGGGTGCGTAGTACTCAGAATCCAAATTCTCCTCGCCGCTACAGCGAGTGAGTCTGTCAAAGACAGAGACCATCTGTGGCGCATCGGAGGTGATGCGCGGGGCATTAGCTGCGCCCCTGTTCCGTCGACGCATCTTCCTCGCCTGAGAGGGAGATGGCCGGGGAATGTGATCAGCTGCACGTTTCCCTGAGGGATGCGCTACACTGGTGGGCGCATCTTGGTTGCTGTGGACGTCAGCAGGAAAGGAAGGCTGGATCGGCACATCCCCTTCGGTGGTGGTGCCAGAGGCGTCGACCTTGCGCACCCAGACTCGGCGGGTCTTCTTCGGCTTTGGCAGCCGCTTCGAAGGACTCGCACTTCCTTCAGAGATGAACTCCTCATACGCCTGTTGATTGAGGCGTACGACCAGCGTCTTGTGGGAGGAGCCCACCTTCACATCGTCGGATTGCGACACAGCTTTTTCGGTGGAGGAGAAAGGGGTCCCCAGCAGAGTCGCCAGTTTGTTTGCCATTAAAATCTTTTGATTGCAAATTTCAATACAAACAGAACAGTGTTACAATATAGGACTTAGACGTAGTCCTAGGAGTACACTTTTGTTTATCTGGGTCCCTTGTGCCGATGGAGCGAGTGGTAATGCATTGACTCCGTTGACGATCTGACGACGGTTATCGGTTCTATGAAGGTTTGGATTGCTCGGGGTGCCTGAGCTTGCTGAGAGGAGGAAGACGTTGAGTGTCTGTATCTGCCTCTCTGGTTGTGCAATGTCTCTGTCTGTCTACGAATGTTCGTCTCTGTGTGTGTGTAGGTCTGAAAGAAGGAAACGATCCCTCTATTTATATAGTCTGCAGGCTGGCTGCCCATGCGTGCATATGTAGGATGCACCTGGACGCGGGGACGCCACGTGGTGATTGCTGATGGAGGCGCATGGACGATGCACCCTGATTGAGGGGTTGAATTCTTCATACTGCTGTTGTGGGCCGACACGTAGCAGAGAAGGGGATTTTTCTGTTGCTGAGATATTGGGCGAATCGAGTCAAAGGACACGTATCATCGGCCCATGGCTCGGAGATCTCGGATTTGGTGGAAAATGATCTGGTAGGATGCGCCTGGGATTGGGCGCATGCGGAGACTTTGGCTCGTAACCTTTGGGAGTCACGAACCATTCAGGGCGCATGGCTTTTGAGGCACATGCGAAGCTTCAGTAGTGACTTTACTTCTGTCTTTTGGGATCAGAGAGAAGTCTGGGACGCATGTCTTTTGAGGCGCATGCAGAGCTTCAGTAGTGACTTTACTTCTGTCTTTAGGGATCAGAGAGAAAGTCTGAGACGTATGGCTTTTGAGGCGCATGCAGAACTTTGGGCGCATGGCCGCGGAGGCGCATACAAGTGTTTGGGCGGCCACGTGGCTTGTAACCGCCGGAGGAAAGTAATGATGATGCTGACGTTGGCGACGCTTCATTTTCTGAAAAAGCTGTCAACTGTTCGGTCCTCGAGAGGCGTGCTGCCAACTCTGTCAGACTTCAGCATTTAATGTTCTTTGACAGGTGATGGACTGTTGGAGTGGGCGCATCGATCGGCGTTACACTAGGCGAATGGGGCCGCATGGGGGCGCATGCTTGTGAAGCGCTTGGTGCTGAGGGGCGAGTCTGTGTGATGCGCGGTCTGGCCGGCGCATCCGCTCCGCTTGACACGTCTTTTGGTGCGACTGTTACATTCTTCGAGTGCTTTAAATAGCCGTTTTTGACTTGGCTGAATTCGAAGCGTCAGGTTCATCCATTTAATGCAAATTCATTGCACGGGATTCGGAGAGCCATCCACTTGGCGCATGGGTTTGATTTGCCCGGCCTATAAATAGTGGCATGGAGAGAGTTTGCTTCTCGTTCTCTCACATCTTCTCAAAATGAACTTGTTTACTCGAGTGCATTCTATTGATGAGATGCTCCCGAGGGTGAAGATGCGACGCATTGTCTTCATTGATGCACTTGAAGGTGACTGTTACATCCAAAAGTCGGAGTCGAGGGCTTCTGAGGCAGGCAGAAGGTGCCTGTTGCATCCAAAGATCGGGATGCACGAGCCTCGTCTCCGTCATGTGGGAAGAGCCGCAGATCGGAATTGCGGTTTTGGGGGCTCTTTCTTCCTTCAAAGTGGGTGTTGTCCATTCTGGTTGTATTGATAGCTGCTCCTTTAGCCGCGGTTTCGATTGCGGTCTTCCTTCGCCTTTGGAGGCTCTTTCGAAGCCTCTTCTGGCCATAGGTTGGCTTGCGGTGCTCTTCTCTTCCTCGGTTTGGGGAGCTCCTCCTCCAGCTAGCGGGTTGATTGCCACCCTCGTTCTGCTCAATAAATGCTTCATTAGTCGAAGCATTTGGACGGCGGTGAGCCTGGCTGGAAGGGTGGCACATAACTGAGCTGCTGAAGGGTTGCACATAACTGAGGATGCACATAACTGAGCTGCTGAAGGGATGCGCCCGACTGGGAGCGCATGGTGAGATGCGCCTGTTCGAGAGCGCATGATGATGCTGCGCCTGGCTGTAGACTTAGGGTCTTTTCTTTTTGTAGAAGTTCTCCTTTGTACAGCCCTTTTTAAGACATGTAATAGACTTTTATATGAAATAAAAATCTTCTTTTAATGTCTCTATTCTTGTTTTGCTGTGTCCAAGTACTTTTGTCTGAACTTCCTGGCGCATGTAGTGTTTGGCGCATAGGATTTCTGATCGTGAAATTCCATGCTTCTACATGCGCTAAGTCGGATTACGCAGGAAACGGGCTGTGCTGAGGATGGATTGCGCGGGAGTTCGATTGCGCTGGATCCAAGCACGCTGGGTCGGCTTGCGCAGGGTGAATTGCGCTGAGCCAAGCCGCGCTGGGTCGGGTTGCGCCGGGATCAGGTGGCGCTGGAGGATGCACGGTTCACCAAAGGGCAAGCTGCGCTGGTCAGCCAGCGCTAAAGAACGATGGCCGAGGAAGGCTGCGCGTTCAGTCTTGCGCTAAAGAGCGCAGGCCGAGAGGTCTTCTTCTCCAGCTAGGCTGAGAAGATGAACCAAGAACACCAAAAACTTCAAATCTCCATATCTTGGCCAAATCAAAACCAAATTTAGATTTTCAAAGTTCTAACTTGTGTAAAATTGAATTCTCTTCCACATGAAAGCCTCAAAACAAGGAAAAATCTAAGTTTAATAGATCAAAACCAAGAAAATCCGAAAATAGTTAAAACTTAGATCTAGAACAATGGAGACTCCAAATCACAAAATGCCAAGTTCTAATGTTGTTCTCCATGGCCTAATCTAGTTAATGGACAAATAAAATATGGTGCTTATTTGGTGGCAAGGTGCACTTGCCTATGGTGTTGGTGGAGGAAGGAGGAAGAAGAAGATGGAGAAATTAATGGAAATTATGGAGGAGAGAGAAAGTTAGGTGGGGATTTAATGAGGGTGGTTGTGGTGGAATGAGGGTGGAGTATAGATTAAAGTGTTCCATTGGTTTAAAATCAAACCAACCCAACTAAAACCGAGCCGAGCCGAAACCCAAAATACGAGAAAAACCCAAAATTTCGCAAGTTGAGAAAAATAAAAATACATGCCAAAATCTAATTATGAATATAAATACGAAATACGGGAAATGAGGGTGACAACTCTGGTTTGGTTTCGGTCAAATCTAGTCGCTTAAAGGCTAAGTTTGACTCTCGGTTGACTTTTGTTGACTTTTGGTCAAAATGGTCAACCGAAGTCAAAACTAGTCTAGGAGCACTATATTTGACCATTACCAACCAAGGGAACCAAGTTCTAACCATATCTTAGACTCTAAACTCAAATACCTTAGTTCTAGGTAAAACCTACATTATCCTTACCAAGGTAATCCCGATACCTTGTCCAATACAAAGGAAACCCCGCTAATACCCAAAATACTAGCCTAGGCTCCTTAGGGTAGCTAGATACTATCCTATCTAAGGTTTACCTACCAAGAAATATAGGTATCCTAGGTATCTAATCTATCTTGGAACACATGTGGTTTACCCTTATTACCTTACCCTTACCCTTGTACCATACTCACATTTACCCAAACACTCACATATACACCAATTCACTCACTCTCTCACTCACACATGGTCACATATAGGTTCTACCTATAGGTTCACAATAGGCTAATACCTATAGGCTACTATCTAACTTCTATAGGCTTACACACACACACAATAGGCTCATAACACACACACACACACATAGGCTTATAGGTTCACACATATATATATACATATGGGCAGGTAGTGGACTGATTTGGGGCCTAATATGGGCTGAATCTAAGGCCAATATAGTGGCTAATAAGAGGATTCAATGGGCTGATATGGGACTGAAAAATGTAGGTTGAAATGGGCTTGTATAGGCTGGTTAGAGCTGTCCATAAATGGATTGGATGGGGACAGCCAAGTGCTGAATTTGGGATTGCATATATGGGCTAAAAGCTGTCCTAATTGGACCGATTTGGCAGTGCTTATATAGCAGATTTGAGGGACTGAAATGGGGTCCTACATGGCTGTTTTGGGATAGCCCAGATATTGTCAATGTATGGCTGAAATGGTGGGCTATGGGGACTGAATTGTAGGCTGCCATGGGGCTGAAATGGTAGGGTGTTTGGGCTGGAATATGGGACAGCCAAGGACAGGTTTGGGGTTGCTAATTGGGACTATTTTGGGACAGGTTATATGTTGAGTTTAGGGGCTGCTAAGGGGTGCCCAATGGGGCTGGATTTAGGCTGCTTGTGTCAGGTTTTAGGGGGCTAAAAATGGGTGAAATGGTGGCTGAATCTATGGGGGTTAATGGGGCTGAATAGTACTGTTTATAGGCTAATTTTGTAGGTGTTAAGGACTGGTTTAAGGGGTTCCTATAGGGCCTGTCAAGGCTGGACAAAGGGGACTGCTAAGGCTGGTTTGGGTTTGCCAAATGGGGCTGCTAACAGCAGCAGTACACTGGTACTGCCCTGCTGCTCAACAATCCCCTGTGTGGGGACTGTTCCTCCACCTCAGTCCCCTGTGTGGGGACTTATTTCCCCCACAGCTGCTGCTCATGGCAGCAGCTCAACCCACACTGCTGCAGTGAACAACAATTCACTTCCTCCCCCTTCCCTCTCTCGAAATCTCTATTCCCCCATCCAACACACACAAACTATAGAGACAAAATCACACACACTCATACATACATACATATATACATATATATATATATATATACATATATATATACTGCTGCAGTGAACAACAATTCACTTCCTCCCCCTTCCCTCTCTCGAAATCTCTATTCCCCCATCCAACACACACAAACTATAGAGACAAAATCACACACACTCATACATACATACATTTATATATATATATATATATATATATTTATATATATATATATATATATATATATATATATATATATATATATACACACACATATGCACACACACACACACACAATAATTACGCACATACACACCATAATATATATACATATATATAAGCCACAAATATATATATATACAATATATAGATAACTAATATGGTACAATATGATACATAGTAAAACTCATCTCTAAACAATAGAAATCTGGGATTAATCTCTAATAAATCATTTAGACAATATATATTAAATCTACATGTGTCCAAATAGGAATTTTTCCCACTAGGACACAACCACAACACAAGGACACTCCTATGACCTCCAAATGGACACAAATGGAGATACAACCATGGGGGTCATTCCTACGGGTTCAAAATATTCCTATATGCATGTAGGGATGGATTAGAGGAGAGATTATACCTTCCGGGAGAGAGATTCAAAGAAAAATCCTTCTGACACGACACCGACACGTAGAGATTCCAAAAGAACACGAACGAGCTCCGAATCCTCTCAAACTTGGCTAGCACCTTCTAACCATGGAGTAGAGGAGAAATGAAGAAGATTTGGTGGAAGAAGGAGTTGATTTGGAGATGAAATCAATGGAGGTTCCTCTCTAAATTAATTTGGGGTAGAACAAGAGAGAGAAAGTGGATGAGAACAAATGAATGAAGGAGTGACTCACTCCTTATCCCTCCCATAGGTGGCTGCCCAAAAAGGGTGAGGCGTCCCCATTAGAAAAGTCCAAAATGCCCCCACTAATCTATTTGATTTAAATTAAGAATGGGTTAAAGGTTGAGGTCAATTTAGTCTAGTTTTAAGTCTAACTACTAACTAAAATTAATATCATGTGGGCCATGCCTAACTAGTGTGTGGGTCCCACTAGAGTTAACGCTATCCCGGGTCCCCGTTACAAGTCGGATTGAGTTGAAATTAGAACCCGACTCAAATAACCCCAAAACAATATCATAAATAATAAAATAAATTTCAACCCCAAAATAATATCATAAATAATAAAATAAATTTCAAAAATATTCAAAAATGCAAAATGACAAAAATACCCCTGTTTCTGAAAACTGGGGGTGACAGCGGGAGAAGCTTTTTGCAACCGTCCGAGAAGAAACTTCATTGATTTGAAATTTGGGAAAATAAAAGTGAAGAGAGAAATAAGACTTTTAAAGTATATATAATATTTAAGTTAAATAAAATAATTAGCTAATAAAAAGTGATTATGAATTCTTAAGCTAAATAATTAGTTAATATTTTTTTGTGATATTGATTGTTAGTATAGAAACTAAAAGAAGTTAAATAACAGTATGAATAAATAATTTTAATTTTTTCTTTGTTATTGTTATAATGTACTTTTTATTTTACCGCTACTTTCATAGCCATCCAAACGCAAAAATGTGAATTTCTAAGTTACATAATATTGCATATATCCAAACATTGAAAATTATTTTCAGCAGACAAAAGTTAGCATGAAATTCAAAAGGATACGTATTTCACTTTTACTATACAAAAATTCACTTTCATACTTTCTTATACTTTCAAATAACCAAACAGTCCTTAAGTTTTATTAGTTTTGGTTTGGAATTTAGCTAAAGAACTTGAAAAATATGAACCTATGTTGCACGTGTACAAGTCCACGTGGGCTAAAAGTTCTCCAAACAAAACAAAAGAACTTGGAAAAGTCATTACAAATCCTCCAACTTCTCAAAAAAAAAAGTACAACTATATACTCCTAGCACTTTAAAGTGATGATCACTATATTGCTAGCACTTTAAAGTGCAACTATTTATTTTTTATAACTATATGATGTACTTTAAAGTGCCCTTTTTTTATCACTTTGAAGTATATTATAAATATAAATTGATTATTTTGTCCTTAAATACTATGACATCGATTATTTAAATATAAATTCACTAGTATAAATTAAAAAATGTAAGTCCACTCTCAAATATTTTTATCAATACAAAATGAAACTATTTCATCTTTAAGACTACATTCAAATAACAAAAAAAAAATCATAATTTGTTACACCGAAAATCTTTGATAATTTGAAAAGTTTGGAAATATTTTTTGTTTTGTTTCTAGAAATAAAAAAATGGGAAAAAAAGAGACTGATGATTGTTTGGACATGTTTGTAATAGTTACATTTGTTAAATATTACGATGATATTTTTTGTACTTGCATGAAAATTATAAACTCAAATTTAAGCTAACAATTTATCATTTAGAAGGAACATATTACTCTCTCTCTCTCTCTCATATATATTTTTTTTCCTCTCTCTCTCTCTCTCATATATATATATATATATATATATATATATATATATATATATATATATATAGAGAGAGAGAGAGAGAGAGAGAGAGAGCACTACTAAAATAACCCATTTTAGCGACGTCAGGAGACGTCGCTAAATAAGGAAAATACGTCGCTAAAACCAATTTGCGACGTATTTAGCGACGAAAACCGGACGTCGCTAAATATATATGAGAGAGAGTTCATTGTCGCCGAACGTCGCTATTTGCGACGCGGAGTTCATTGTCGCTAGACGTCGCAAAATTAGCGACAGATACCGACGTATCACTACGTCGCCAAAATTGCGACGTAAAGCGACCACTTGCGACGCTGTAAACTTTATATATGATGACATGGCATGGCAGCCACGTGGGCAACTTAGCGACGCCTACCGACAGATTTAGCGACGTACACCCTCAGCCCACGTCAGCATATTAGTGACGTCTAGCGACGTTACGTCGCTATTTAGCGACGTATAGCGACGTCTACGTTCCGTCGCAGAACGTCGCTATACGTCGCAGATATTATAAAAATTTTTAGAAAAATATAATTGATATTTTTGTTATGCTGTGTGTCTGTGTTTACAGTGTGTGTGAAGTGCAGTGTTCGAACCATCGACAGTTTCGCTTACTGTTCTATGTTTTATCTTGGATAGAAAGAGCAACAGTTCAGGGTGCACTTCTCAGAGCTTCCTCTTCACGTCCTTCACCTTCTCGGGAACCTTTACGACGTCCCGAGAAAGTGAAGGACGTGAAAATAAAGCTCTCAGAAGTGCACCATGAACTGTTGCTATTTCTATCCAAGATAATACATACAACAGTAATCGAAACTGTCGATGGTTCTGAACACTGCATTTCACATTCACTGTAAACACAGACACACATCATAACAAAAATATACAATATATTTTTTTAAAATTTTGGCAGCACCTCCTTTGTATATCAGATCATCGCTTATAACCCAGCGTAGGTATATTTGTCATTTCCGTCGCAGATATCACAAAGTAAATATCACAATAAAAATAGGAGGCAGTGCAAAGTAAATATCACAGACACACATCCTCACAAACATCCAATAGAGTCAAATAAAAATGGAAGATGATAAAAAGTCTCCCACCAAGTGTATAAACAACAGTGTACCAATAAACAATTTGCCCATAGGGCCAATACATACAAGTCATAAAAAAACTAATAAAATCACTGCGGACCCCTGTCGCACAACTGGGACAACTGGGATAGAATGTAGTCATACTGCTCCTGGGTGAGCTGCACGGTAGGGGCAGTAGGAGGCAGTGGAATGTCTGGAGTCGGCGCCGTCGATGGACCGGGAGGACGTATCTGCTCCAGCTCTCGCAGTCGCTCACCATGCGCAGCAAGGGTACTCACCACCCTCTCAGTATACTGAGTGAGTGAGGCAGACATGCTCCTCTGCGATCCCTCCAGCTCGACCTGTCTACGCTCTGTGCGCTGCGTAGACTCGGTGAGCGTCTACAAGCTGGCAGCTGTAATACCCAGATCTCGTATTACGTATTTGGAATACGTATACGTAATTTGACCCGTATTGCATGTCTTCATGCTTGATTTATTCTAGCATTTCATTGATTGGTTTATTCTTGGGTTGGTTCGGCTTGGCTTGGTTTGCTTTGGTTTATCATGAACCAAGGGTGAACCCTCCTACCTACCACCACCCTCTTTACTTATAACCCCTTCCTTTTCTCTCTCATCATTATTTCCTTCTTCATTTACTCTCCACCATTACTTCTTCAACCACCAGGAGGGAAAGAGAGAGAGCTTAGGCAAGTGCAAACTTGCTTCATATGGATCTCATGTTTTATTGTTCCATTCTCTTCCTTATTAGATTCTAAGCCTCTTTAGAACTTAGCATTTTTCATTTTGATGGTTATATTTTTGTAGATCCAAGTTTTAAGTTCCTTCTTGTTTAGTTTTCTTGGTTTTGATCTCTAAAAACTTAGTATTTCCAAAAACTAATGGTTCTATGTTATAGAGAATTCAATTTCCTTCAGTTTTGGCTTTTGTTTCGCTTGATTTTGACTCCGGATGAGTAAGTTATGGCCAGTACAAGTTTTTGGAACTTTCATGGCTGAACTTGCTGTTTGGGGACGATGAACCCCATGCGCCGGGAACCTCATGCGCCCGGGAGGCCATGCGCCGTGAAGTCCCGGCAACGCATCCCTTAACTCCGAGCGTGTCATGCGCGTAGGTTCCCTACGCGCATGTACTGAAGACGCAACGTGAGTTTCTCATGCGCCGATTCGTGCAGGAATTCCATGCGCCGATTTGTGCAGGAATCCCATGCGCCGATTTGTGCAGGAATCTCATGCGCCGATTTGTGCAGGAATCTCATACGTCGATTCATACAGGAATCTCATGCGCCGATTCATGCAGGAATCTCATGCGCCGATTCGTGCAGGAATCCCATGCACCGATTCGTGCAGGAATCACATGCGCCAATTTGTGCAGGAATCTCATGCGCCGATTTGTGCAGGAATCTCATGCGTCGATTCGTGCAGGAATCTCATGCGTCGATTTGTGTAGGAATCCCATGCGCCGATTGTGCAGGAATCTCATACGCCAATTTGTGCAGGAATCTCATGCACCGATTTGTGCAGGAATCCTATGTGCCGAAATTGCTCTATTTCGCTGTTTTTGCCTGTTTAAGTTATTTTGTAGCTAAAATCTTGAAAAACTCAAAACATGAAAGTTGCAGATCTTTTCTTGGCTTCAAGAATATGTCACTAGTTATTTTTATGCAAGTTTCTCTCATTCATGATAATGTAAGGATAGAACACGATAGTGGCCTGTCAAGGCGCACTCTTGACAAGTACCAAGTGGACATGACATGACCTGATAGTGGCCCGCCGTGGCGCACTCCTGACAAGTATACCTGACATGATATACCTCGGATTGCTGTTGCGACGGCTAACCTGACATGACATGACTTGATAAGTATAAACAACCTGGACACCGTGGACGATTGTGCTTGTGCAATGAACCAGTCTTGTCTTGCATCATGCTTAGGATGGGACCCCTGAGTACCACGGTCAGGGGTACCTACTGAAATGTACTAAGGCTAATAACTAGATTAATACAGTAGTCATGAAGAGATTTCCCAGCTATAGGCAATCCCGTTATCTGGGCGCCCTACTTGGGATCTGTAGCCTGCCGTTGAGTAGGGCACATTTCCAGCACACTGTCATGTGTTGCACCTTCTAAGTCTCCTAAGGGTACATGTGTTTCCTGGACGATGTAC
Organism: Iris pallida; assembly: GCA_029216955.1. Classification (NCBI taxonomy): domain Eukaryota; kingdom Viridiplantae; phylum Streptophyta; class Magnoliopsida; order Asparagales; family Iridaceae; genus Iris; species Iris pallida. The sequence goes on along the minus strand of JANAVB010036419.1, from coordinate 21,763,335 downwards.
CCACTTGAATTCAACTCTAAATGCGTCCGGATAGCCTGGATGGTCTGCAGGGCTTGTGGCTGTAGAATAATCTCACTGCATCTTGCTAGTAATTAGGCCTGTGATAACCCTAGTTAGTTAAACTATCAAGCTGTACTCTTTGCTTGGCCGTGATTGATTGGATGGAGTCTAGTCCAGCCTTGTCTTGTCCCGATCCTGTATAAGGTTATGACATGACATGATTACTTGTGATTGCTTTTTAACAATAAAGATCAGGGGACCAGTTCTGTTCAGGCGAAGGGTTACAACCCCGGTCCTTGTTTGGTTTACGGGTTGTAACCTGGCTCCCGGAGCAGTTCTGTGTTCTCTCTTCGTTTATTGTCTTGTTGTACCCCATGACATGCTCGACATGCTTTACCTTACTTCGAGATCGTGATTATTTACACTGGCCTTATTGATAAATGGTGGGGATACCAAGTTCTGTTCAGATGAAGAGTTACAACCCCGGTCCTTGTTTGGTTTACGGGTTGTAACTTGGTTATCTGAATAGTCCCATGGTTATCACATCGTATATCATCGGTCATGCCTTTCCTTAATTAATGTCTTTTATTATGTAATTATATTCTTGTGCTAATTGCTGGTTTTAGTTCCTAAGTGAAGCCTCCTTTGTGGCACTTGCTCTTCTGGGGTCTGACCCAGCTGGTTTTGTATGGCCAGATACCAGAGCAGCTCCAGAGGATCTATCGGTTTTCCAGCCTGATGGTGAACACCAGGCGTAACCAGGGCAACGAGTGGATTTATTTTTGCTCTCCCACTCTATTGTAAAATTATTCTTTTGAGGCGTTTAGCCGTCGAGCAAGTGTTAGCTCGTGTACATTTTACTTACTGTCTGCCTACGGGCTGTAACATGATTGGCAACCTAGGGTTGATCATGTATGACTACACTCTTGCTAGTCCTCATATTTTGTAACGACTAGCTTCATGATCAGCTGAATATGTAATGTTTGGGACGTCTTACTATTGTATATTTGGTGATCTTACATCTTGTAACATTTACTTACTTGCTTGTGATTGAGACACTAGATTTTTTGCTGACCTTAAGAGACTGATGGCTTGTAGATAAACCCTCATATATCTAGACAGCCGTGACCGTATGGTGAGATGGATTCCATTTTATTATACGTAGCTGGCTATGTCTGCCCCCGCTCTCCAGTATTCTGGTTCTGGGGTGTGACATGGTTTTAGTGGTGGCCCATGCAGGTCTTGTAAATCAAGAAATGTGAGGGTTTACCGAATAGATGTCTCAATCAGTACTCGCCCTTGATCTCTGCCCGTATCCTCTTGATTCCTGAAATTCTTGTCCTGATCACATGCTTGTAATCGTTGATCTGTCCTGGTCCTTCCTTATTGTTCCCATGTCGTCTTCTTCAGCCGCATTGAACCTGGACCTGCCGATCAGCAAGACAGATCACCTCCCGTGGACCAGCAGCAACCAGAAGATCAGGCCCAACACTCAGGAGCAGCCTCCCGAGTCGTACCTACTGGAGGAGAGCCGCCAGTTCAGCCAGTCCAGCCTACAGAGCCTGATGATGGCACTTTGGTGGGTCTCATCAGATCATTGTTAGCTTCTCAAGATCGCCGAGGAGATGCCTTACAACAGGCGGTGGCAGATGCTCTGAACAGAGACGGTCATCCAAGGAACAGTGCAGCCAACAGTTTCAAGCGTCTGAACCCTCCGTTCTTTGATGGCAGTGAAGATGCTATTGCTGCTGACGCGTGGCTCCAGGATACTGAAGTTATTCTAGAGGCAGCCAGAACCCCAGAAGACGAGAAGGTGGCCGTGGTGCGTCTACAGTTATTGGATCTTGCCCGCAGCTGGTGGGCAGCACAGGCCGTTGGGTTAGTGGCACCCATTGCTTGGGCAGTATTTCGTGAGAGATTCCAGACGAAGTACTTCGATACGGTGGCTCGGTACGATCTACAGACCAAGTTCACCAACCTGAAGCAAGGAGGCAGAACGGTCGACGGGTATGCGGCCGAGTTTTCCAGGCTTAGTCGGTTTGCTCCCACTTTGGTGGCAACCGAGTTCGACAGAGCCCAACGATTCCAGCAGGGGCTCCATCTCGAGATTTTATTGGCAGTGGAGCAGTTTGAGTATCAGACCTTCGATGCAGTACTGAGGGCAGCCAGGAGGCACGAGTATACCTCCCACAGGATCGTGGACAGGACCGGAGGTCGGAAGCGATCTCACGGCCAGATGACCCAGTCTTCAGCACCAGCCCCGGCAGCTAGGGCTTTGACAATTGGAACTCCGAGGCAGGCGGCCTTAGTGACGTCGGTCACGTCCCCTCAGCAACAGAAGCAGAAGCAATCTTCCGTAATGGGCTGCACTCATTGTGGGAAGCCAGGACACGTCGTTTCGGAGTGTCGCAGAGCTCAGGGATTATGTTTGGCTTGTGGAGCACCGGACCACAAGATAGGGTCTTGTCCGAATAGGGCCAGTTTGTCATTGGCCCAGACTAGTCCCTCGGTAAGGGGACCAGCACCAGCACCAGTACAATAACAGTACCAGCCTCCGAGGCCATTGCCGCTTCAGACCCAAGTATTCCAGCATCAGGGACCCCAACAGTATGCCCTGGTCCAAGCTCAGATTCAGAACCGGCAGAGAGGTTCCTAGCAGGATATCTTCCCTCTTTCTCGTGCCTTCGATTTCCTTGCTTACATACATGATTGCATGATTGATTGCTTAGTATAGCTTGCCTGAGATTAGTATAGCTTGTTCTTGTCCCTCTAGCCTCTTAATTAAATTCTGAGGACGGAATTCTTTTAAGGTGGGTAGAGTTGTAATACCCAGATCTCGTATTACGTATTTGGAATACGTATACGTAATTTGACCCGTATTGCATGTCTTCCTGCTTGATTTATTCTAGCATTTCATTGATTGGTTTATTCTTGGGTTGGTTCGGCTTGGCTTGGTTTGCTTTGGTTCATCATGAACCAAGGGTGAACCCTCCTACCTACCACCACCCTCTTTACTTATAACCCCTTCCTTTTCTCTCTCATCATTATTTCCTTCTTCATTTACTCTCCACCATTACTTCTTCAACCACCAGGAGAGAAAGAGAGAGAGAGAGCTTAGGCAAGTGCAAACTTGCTTCATATGGATCTCATGTTTTATTGTTCCATTCTCTTCCTTATTAGATTCTAAGCCTCTTTAGAACTTGGCATTTTTTATTTTGATGGTTATATTTTTGTAGATCTAAGTTTTAAGTTCCTTCTTGTTTAGTTTTCTTGGTTTTGATCTCTAAAAACTTGGTATTTCTAAAAACTAATGGTTCTATGTTGTAGAGAATTCAATTTCCTTCAGTTTTGGCTTTTGTTTCGCTTGATTTCGACTCCGGATGAGTAAGTTATGGCCATTACAAGTTTTCGAAACTTTCATGGCTGAACTTGCTGTTTGGGGACGATGAACCCCATGCGCCGGGAACCTCATGCGCCCGGGAGGCCATGCGCCGGGAGGCCATGCGCCGTGAAGTCCCGGCAACGCATCCCTTAACTCCGAGCGTGTCATGCGCGTAGGTTCCCTACGCGCATGTACTGAAGACGCAACGTGAGTTTCTCATGCGCCAATTCGTGCAGGAATCCCATGCGCCGATTTGTGCAGGAATCCCATGCGCCAATTTGTGCAGGAATCTCATGCACCGATTTGTGCAGGAATATCATGCGCCGATTCATGCAAGAATCTCATGCGCCGATTCATGCAGGAATCTCATGCGCCGATTCGTGCAGGAATTCCATGCGCCGATTCGTGCAGGAATCCCATGCGCCGATTTGTGCAGGAATCTCATGCGCCGATTCGTGCAGGAATCTCATGTGCCGATTTGTACAGGAATCCCATGCGCCGATTGTGCAGGAATCTCATGCGCCGATTTGTGCAGGAATCTCATGCGCCGATTTGTGCAGGAATCCCATGCGCTGAAATTGCTCTATTTTACTATTTTTGCCTGTTTAAGTTATTTTGTAGCTAAAATCTTGAAAAACTCAAAACATGAAAGTTGCAGATCTTTTCTTGGCTTCAAGAATATGTCACTAGTTATTTTTATGCAAGTTTCTCTCATTCATGATAATGTAAGGATAGAACACGATAGTGGCCTGTCAAGGCGCACTCTTGACAAGTACCAAGTGGACATGACATGACCTGATAGTGGCCCGTCGTGGCGCACTCCTGACAAGTATACCTGACATGATATACCTCGGATTGCTGTTGCGACGGCTAACCTGACATGACATGACTTGATAAGTATAAACAACCTGGACACCGTGGACGATTGTGCTTGTGCAATGAACCAGTCTTGTCTTGCATCATGCTTAGGATGGGACCCCTGAGTACCACGGTCAGGGGTACCTACTGAAATGTACTAAGGCTAATAACTAGATTAACACAGTAGTCATGAAGAGATTTCCCAGCTACAGGCAATCCCGTTATCTGGGCGCCCCACTTGGGATCTGTAGCCTGCCGTTGAGTAGGGCACATTTCCAGCACACTGTCATGTGTTGCACCTTCTAAGTCTCCTAAGGGTACATGTGTTTCCTGGACGATGTACCCACTTGAATTCAACTCTAAATGCGTCCGGATAGCCTGGATGGTCTGCAGGGCTTGTGGCTGTGGAATAATCTCACTGCATCTTGCTAGTAATTAGGCCTGTGATAACCCTAGTTAGTTAAACTATCAAGTCGTACTCTTTGCTTTGCCGTGATTGATTGGATGGAGTCTAGTCCAGCCTTGTCTCGTCCCGATCCTGTATAAGGTTATGACATGACATGATTACTTGTGATTGCTTTTTAACAATAAAGATCAGGGGACCAGTTCTGTTCAGGCGAAGGGTTACAACCCCGGTCCTTGTTTGGTTTACGGGTTGTAACCTGGCTCCCGGAGCAGTTCTGTGTTCTCTCTTCGTTTATTGTCTTGTTGTACCCCATGACATGCTCGACATGCTTTACCTTACTTCGAGATCGTGATTATTTACACTGGCCTTATTGATAAATGGTGGGGATACCAAGTTCTGTTCAGATGAAGAGTTACAACCCCGGTCCTTGTTTGGTTTACGGGTTGTAACTTGGTTATCTGAATAGTCCCATGGTTATCATATCGTATATCATCGGTCATGCCTTTCCTTAATTAATGTCTTTTATTATGTAATTATATTCTTGTGCTAATTGCTGGTTTTAGTTCCTAAGTGAAGCCTCCTTTGTGGCACTTGCTCTTCTGGGGTCTGACCCAGCTGGTTTTGTATGGCCAGATACCAGAGCAGCTCCAGAGGATCTACCGGTTTTCCAGCCCGATGGTGAACACCAGGCGTAACCAGGGCAACGAGTGGGTTTATTTTTGCTCTCCCACTCTATTGTAAAATTATTCTTTTGAGGCGTTTAGCCGTCGAGCAAGTGTTAGCTCGTGTACATTTTACTTACTGTCTGCCTACGGACTGTAACATGATTGGCAACCTAGGGTTGATCATGTATGACTACACTCTTGCTAGTCCTCACATTTTGTAACGACTAGCTTCATGATCAGCTGAATATGTAATGTTTGGGATGCCTTACTATTGTATATTTGGTGATCTTACATCTTGTAATATTTACTTACTTGCTTGTGATTGAGACACTAGGTTTCTTGCTGACCTTAAGAGACTGATGGCTTGTAGATAAACCCTCATATATCTAGACAGCCGTGACCGTATGGTGAGATGGATTCTATTTCATTATACGTAGCTGGCTATGTCTGCCCTCACTCTCCAGTATTCTGGTTCTGGGGCGTGACAGCAGCTGTAGCCTGATGTAGACTCATCAGCTCCTGTATACTGCGTTCGACCTCATCAAATCGTCCGGTGACGATCGGAGGGTCGGATCGTCGCTCGACCGCATCAAAAATCTGCTGCTGCAACTCGCGACGCAGCTCCTCGATCTGACGACGAACATCCTCAGCTCGTGACGACGCCTGCGTAGCCGAAGACTGCGCACTGACAGAGGGGGCCCGGGATGACTCCGAAACCAAATACGCGCCGTAGGATCCCGTACCGTAGTACGTACCCTTCTGAAGACCGCCAACGGTGGTCATCCAGAGCTCGTCCGGCGATGGAGCTGTAGGCGGCTGGGAGGAAGTACCAGCCCCTCCCTCTGCTTGCGTACTAGCAGCAGCAGCAGCAGCCGCCTCCTCCTGTAGCCGAACAAACTCGACATAGAACATGTTTGCTAACGTGTAAGTGTTTGCTAAAGTCTATATTGATATCTATTTTCCTGTTTTCTAAATTATAGTAAATTAATATAAAGAATAGAACGTACATATGCCTGCGTCGCCCTCTCGTCAATGAACTCCCCAGCCCTCCGATGGGTGACCAGGAAGACGGTCACCATGTTCGGATCCTCACCCTTTTTTACCTGTTAAAATATATTATCTATTATTAGTATTAAACATTCTATCGAACTATATATAAATTAATGTCCGTCATAGAAAACGTACCAGACGACGAAAATGCTCCGTCATATGAATGGAGCCACCACACCACTTACCTGCGCTCGACCGCGCCACCTTGGCCTTCTCAGACCGCTCCTGGTACCTGCGCTCGCTGAATCTAGCCTTCATCGCAGTCCACTGCTCTGGCATAATCCAACCCTGGATCGGCTGTCCGGAGCGATCACGACGCTTCTGGTCGTCGATCGCATCACGGATGAGCTTGGCTGCGACGGCAGAAAATTGGCCCTCGATCCTCGCCGCCCGGTGTGGTAGATAGAAATAGGTCCTCTACAAGAAGTAAAATACAAAAGTTGTATAATATACACAAATGATTATTAAAATTTAAAAATAAATAATTTTTTTACCTTGAAGTGGACGAACCAAAAGGCCTTCATATCTGCGGGAGCATCTGAGTAGTTAATCCAAGGCCCACCATAGTTCTGCCTCAGAAATGTCCCCAGCTGTCTCTGTACTGCAGAAGGCCGATATCTATACAATAATAATTTTTCATGAATATATATGTACATATAATCATTTGAGAAATATATATTAATTAATTAACTTACTTCATAGGCCCGTCCGTCCAAATCTCCATACGCGTCTCGTCCGGGGGAGCGCATGGAGGGTCGCTCTCACCTCCTGCCTGGACAGGATCAGTCTGATCGTCGTCCTCCATATGCTCGGCGTTGGCTCCCCCCATAGAGCCGTCGACAGGAGGAATGCTGGACGGGGGATCAGGGATGCTGGACGGGGGATCAGGGATGCTGGACGAGGGATCAGGAAGGCTGGACGACGAGAGAGGAGTCGGCAACCTGCTGGAACTGCCCTGTCCCAGTAATGGACCGGGAACAGAATGGTACAATGGCGTACTCGGAGATGAGGATGAGGGTACGGAACTGCCCTCTCCATCCCCAGCCCGAGGCTGACGGGACTGGCTAATGTAAAATCCTCTGCGTCTTCCTCCTGGTCTAGTCATACCTGATAATAACATATGACAATAAAACAAAAATACATATTTATATGATAGACATCACAGATTTTTAAAAAATATCATGGTCACAGATAAAAGTGTCACTAAAGTGTCACTAAAGTATCACAGATTTATTATTACAAAAATACATATTTATATGATAGACATCACAGATTTTAATCCTCTTCTGAAAATTTATCCAGTTCGTTTAGTTCATCTTCTTCTTCTTCCTCCTCCTCTACATCTTCACTTTCATCTGCATCTTCCTCTTCAGATAATTCTACTTCTTCTACACAATTAGATGTGTAATGAGGAACTTCCGTCGTATCCACTTCTATAATATTTGTTACAAGAGGTAGTTTATTCTGTTGATAAGCTATATCGTCAACCTCAAAGGTATTTCTAGCTTTGGTCTTGCATACTGCCCACCAGTCCGACCTTGTTGTTCTCCGTTTAGGATAACTTATGAAGTACACGAGCTGAGCCTGACTTGATAGGACAAATGGTTCATAGGCTTGATATCGATGCCGATAGTTTATATCAACAAGACCGTGCTTGTCTACTTTCCAACCTTGACCTTCAATCGGATTGAACCAATCACACCTGAATAACACAATCTTAACAGGCTCTATTCCATAACTATATGTCAGCTCCACGATCTCCCGTAGCACGCCATAGAAATCGTTGCCCGCATCAACATCTTTGTAGTTCGAAGATCTGATACACAAACAGCTGTTTTTGGTGGAGTCGAGATCCACAAAGTTATCTCTGATCGGGCAAGTTGTTGACTTGAACCTAAACCCATTAACACAGTAGCTTGGCCATATTTTTGCAGCATAAATTGGTCCCTTGGCTAGCGTTCTAATAGACTCATTCTCAAGTCTTGCGTATGGACGATCGACCTAAATACCACGAAAGAAGCAATTAAGCTCATTTTCAATCAAGTGCATATACAGAAAGGTAATTACAGAGTTCTCAAGTCTTACATATGCACTCAACCATGATAGAAAATAACACCTCATTTCTTGTTCTAGTTCTTCTTTTGTTATGTGTGGCCTACCTGACCTCACATCATCATTAAATATGCTGAAAACAACATCGTGCAATTAATGTATTAGTATCATTCTCAACACTATTAAAATAATGTAGACGTATTATTTACTTACCCCTCCAGTTTCTCTACTTCCTCCTCATCGCAGTTGAGTAATACATACACCTGAGCAGCCCTTAGCTCATCATCGTTCAGATATCTCTTCTTCATCTTACCCGATGGCTTTCCTGGAGCATTGAATACCTTCAGTATTGTATCATTACTTTCATGATCTCCCTCGTCGTTTCTGGAAGCTCTCGTTCTATTAGTTGCAACATGAGGCTTGAAATACATCGAACAAAAGTTTGTAATCTCCTCGAGAACATAGGCTTCACAAATAGAACCCTCGACCCGTGCCTTATTTTTCACCTTTCTTTTTAGGTGATTCAAATGTCGCTCGAACGGGTACATCCATCGATATTCGACGGGTCCACCAACACGTGCCTCATAGGATAGATGAATCGGCAAATGCTCCATAGAGTCGAAGAATCTAAGAGGAAACACCCTGTCACGTCCCGCTTCCCGAATGGAAGGATGACGTCATAAACACATCCCCAGGCTACGCGTCGAATTTCGCGATTGTCGCCCGTAATCCTCAGCAGAATAGAAAATACAAGGAATTACATAGTATTAAAATATACTGTAGCTATTATACAGGGAACTTTTCCAACAATACTATTACAGATTATTACAAAGTGAACTTGCATAATAACTACGATACTGCTGGCCATAACTGTAGCTAGTCCAGACAGTTTACTTCTCGTTGTAGTACGGCGATACTTCGGCGGAGGCGTCTTCTTCTTCTTCACCTAGTGAACAAATACTAGATCGTTTAAAAAACGACGAGCAAGTCCTCGGCCAAGAACGGTAAAAGTTAAACAAAACAAGGAATATGTAGTTTAGAAAAAGAATGAAACAGAGTATGCCAAATTGTACTGTTATATATATATATATATATCTGCTTTAGTAAAATGTGAATGAAATCAACGTCCTACTCCATGAATGATAAGATTTTCGAGCTTTCCTTGAGCTTTTAGTAGGAATTGCTTTCCTTGAGCAATTAAGGACACTGCTTATTTATAATAGGCTGTGTTGTTTCTGGAGTAAGATTTGAAGTTTAATAAGATGCAGTTTTGAGAACAATACTTCGAATAATCCTCTAAATATTTCCCGTGAACAATCCCGTTAACCTGGGATCAGGCTGTGATTTTCGAGCCTCCCTTGGGCTAAAAAGACATCTATTGATGTTACTGTCAAATAGATGAAATTGATTTCTGAGCCTCCCTTGGGCTAGTACACCCTAGTCGAAAACTAGATGTACTGATTCACGAGATTCACGAAATACTGATCAGCTTTTGTTATTTATGTTACGAGATATCTAGGAATATTCAGTTGTTCTCCCCTCCCAAATGCTTTCTAAAATTTCCGAATGTCAAAAATTAGTCTATCTCCTAAATTTTTCAAAATTTCGGCAGAGTCTCTTTTGTATTTAGGAGCCCTGAAAATTTACAAGAAACTTATATATATGATAAAAGAAAATATGGGCTCGCCGACCCCTTCGGTGGAGCAACTCTCAACACCGGAACCACGCAAGTAAGTAATTGGGCTCGTCGACCCCTTCGGTGGAGCAACTCTCAACACCGGAACCACGCAAGTAAGTAATTGGGCTCGCCGACCCCTTCGGTGGAACAACTCTCAACACCGGAACCACGCAAGAAATAAAAGAACAAAAGGGACTGGAGATTTTTACCTGAGCAAGCAATAGTTACCTTTCTTTTGGCAATTAGTCGGGTCGCGGCTTGCTAATAGCTTTGTAGTTTGTCAAAATAGAGCAAATATTTATCCAACTATATTAGTTAATATGTAAGACTTTATAACATATAACTATATATATGTATATGTATATATATATCGTATAGATAGTATAAAGAAAATCAAATCAACCAAAACTCTTCAATATCAACATTTTAAATTTTGGTGCATAAAGTAGAAAAATGTAGAAAAGAGACTTATTTCTTAAATATGAACACACAAAATTGAGTACTAAAGTAGAGAGAAATACAGGGTCCCTTTTTACCTTCCCGGTGTGCGGTCCAATTATTCAGTTCCACTGTGTATGTTAGACTTACCTTTGGAGAGTCCCATGTTCATGTATGTTTATGTGTTCATGGAAATTCAAGTCCAAATAATTCAGTCCACAATCAGTTCCCTTGATATGTCACAAATACTAGTTCCAGTGCCAATTTTAATTTCCTTGCCTATGTTTATCAAAATTGAACATTTACTAGAAATCAGAAATTGTCAGATTTTAAATATCTTGAAGTGGGTTAAAACTACCAAACTTCAAAATTTGTAATTAACCATAATTAAAAATAATTCCATGACTTATATTCCAAATTATGATAAGATGAAGAGATTAATATCTAATTATGAGACTTTAAATTTATAATTAACCCATACAAGTTCCAATTCCTAGTATTATCAAAATTATATCATAAAAGAAAATTTGTAGGTTCTTAACTAAAAATTCAGAATTTAAAAGTGAATTCCTAACTCATTCAGAATTAATATTGGGTAATAAGAAATTTTGGAGAAGAAGGAGGAGAAAAGGACTTGCCTTGGGTTGTGAGAAAATCTAGGCTTCCCTTCACAAATTCCTACATTAATTCCCATCATAGTTCAAATATCCTTCATTAGTAAAGCTTAACCCAAAATTTGTGCTTTAGAAGAAATTGGAAAGAAATTTGGGGAGAAAAGTTAGGTTTTACCTAGGTTTTTGGAAGTGGAAGAAGAAGGAGGATGAAGAAGAGGAGGTGGTGGAGATGGCCGGCGGCGGCGGCGAGCGGGCGGCGGCAGCAAGTGGTCGGGGGGTCGGGTGCGTGTGTGAGTGTTTTTGTTTTTTTCTTCTCTTTCCTTTTTGTGTGTGTGTGTGTGGTTTATATAGGGAAAGGTGTGTGTGTGTGGTTTTTATAAAGGGGGAAAGGTGCTGGTGGTGTAGGGGCTTGGGTGTGAGTGTGTGAGTTTTGTGAGTGTAGGGGGGGATTATATAGAGAGAGGGTGAGATGGTGAGGTGTCCCCCCCCCCCCACATAAATTCCCATGAACACATAATCCCTTAGGGTTAGGGACACTTGGTCCTACCTAGGGTTAGGTTAGGGACACTTGGTCCTATCTAGGGTTAGGGTTAGGGTATGACATGGAGATAATAATAATAATAATAATAATAATAATAATAATAATAATAATTACCACAATAATAATAATAATGATAATAATAATAATAATAATAAAATTAAGAGTATGACACACCCTCTCTAGCTTGCATAGTGTTACCGCAATGTCCTTCTCTTACTTTTCTAGACGATCAACGAGCAATTTCTTAGAACAAAGATCCCTGAAGAATATGCTAAGCTCCGTCAATGGATCCCAAACTGCCTGCGGTAAGAATTCCCGAAATACAATCGGAATTAACCTCTCCATGAATACGTGACAATCGTGGCTCTTCATACCCGTCAATTTATTTTCCTTCGGATCGACATATCTTCTCAGATTTGACACATATCCGTCTGGAAATTTTAGGCCCTGGATCCACCGACAAAGTCTCACTTTATCCTCCTTGTCCAGCGAAAAAATTGACTTCGGCATGAACTGTTTTCCATTCTGCTGTATCAAATACAACGCAGGGCTTTTGCATATTTCTTCTAAGTCCAACCTGGCCTTGAGATTGTCTTTCGTTTTTCCCTTTACGTCCATCACAGTATTAATTATGTTATCAAACACATTCTTCTCAATATGCATGACATCAAGATTATGTCTGATCAGATTGGTACTCCAGTATGGCAGATCCCAGAATATGCTCCTCTTTGTCCAGTTATGATCTCTACCAAATCCATCGTACTTGTACCCAGTTGTAGGATCTTCGATAGCACTTGGAAAATCTTTAACCTCCTCCCATATCGTGGCTCCGCACCACCTTGGCGGTGGATCACCCTTTTCTACAACGTCGGCACGGAATGCATTTCTGTTCCTTCTGAACGGATGATCTTTTGGCAGAAATTGCCGATGACAATCAAAGAAGCACGGTTTTCTTCCGTGTTTCAAGCAGAAAGCCTTACTACGGTCCATGCAATACGGACATGAGAGACGGCCATGAGTGCTCCATCCAGATAACATTCCATAGGCCGGAAAGTCGTTGATGGTCCACATAAGGGTTGCCTTCATCTAAAAATTCTGCTTCCTGGAAACATCGTACGTGTTAGCGCCTACTTTCCATAACTGATTCAACTCATCTATCAAAGGCTGTAAGTACACGTCAATGTTCCTATTGGGATTGTTCGGACCAGAAATTATAACGGTTAGAAACATGTACTGAGTCTTCATGCACATCCAAGGCGGTAGGTTATACGGAGTGACAATCACAGGCCAGCACGAATACTGGGATCCCGAAAGACCAAAAGGAGTAAAATCGTCAGAAGATAGTCCCAACCTGACATTACGCGGATCTGAAGCAAAATCAGGATACACTCGATCAAAGTGCTTCCACGCTTCTCCATCGGATGGGTGATCCAACACTCCTTCAATCTGTTCTCGCATGTGCCAACTCATATTTTCGGCCGTCTCTTTCACCATAAATAATCTTTGCAACCGCGGCGTTAAAGGCAAGTAGTGCATTGAATCGGTCGGTCTTCTTACACCGGTAGACCTTCATGTACTAGTTGTCTTATAGCGATCAGCACCACAAAATCTGTACACATCTGCATCCTTGTCGTCTTTGTAGTACAGCATGCACCCATTGCGATAGGAATCGATTTTCTTGTATTCCATCCAGAGCGATCTCACCATCCTCTTAGACCGGTAGAAGTCTTTAGGCAACTTAGCACCCGCCGACAAGATCTCTATAATCAACTCCAACACTCGGTTGTAGCATTCTTGCGATATGTTAAAATCTGACTTAATGCTCACCAGTCTTGTAACCACCTCCAACGGTGAATGATCCTCACAACCAGGATACAATGGAGTCCTTGTATTCTTCAGCAACTCCATGAACTGTGCAGCATCGGCGTTCGGTGCCTCCTCAGGTGCATCATGAACGAAACTAGGCCCCGCAGCATCGAAAACCATGTTCATGCACCCGTCTTCGTATGCATGATTATCTGAAACAAAATTAGGTCCCGCATGCATATATGGCTCAACATAAGGCTCCGGCTCTGATGCTAAAGACACAAGTTCTCCGTGTGCGGTCCACTGATAGTAATTAGGCGTGAAATCCCTCGAGTACAAATGATATATCACTTCTACTTCTGGATAATATTTCACGTTATGACATTTCACACACGGACACTTAATTTTGGTGCCGTCCATGTACTGAGGGAACGCCTTAGCAAACTGCAGGAACTGCTCTACTCCCACTATGTATTCATCCTGCACACCACACATATCATCAGGACGACGATTGTACATCCATGAACGATTTCGCAAGTAGTAATTCATATCCATTTGGAAATAATTCTGCAAAGATGGACACACATTATCCAACAGGCACAAATTCGTATATTATGTCTTATTAGGGACACACATTAGTAGCGGACAGTTACTAATATCAATGATATGCAATCTAGGTCAAACTAGGTTGTACTAAGTCAAACAAAGTCAAACAAGGTCAACCTAAGTCAAACAAAGTCAAACAAGGTCAAAGTAGGTCAAGGGTTGACCTATAGTTGACTTTGTTAACTCTTAGTCCAATCTAAGTCAAATATCCTATTTCTAGTCATTACCTACCAAGGTACCGTTTACCTTATCGCTATTGGTATCCCAATACCAATACCTTAAGTTGGTACCCTTTACCTTATCGCTATTGGTACCCTTTACCTTATCGTTATTGGTATCCCAATACCAATACCGCGGTAACATGGTTGGTACATTAAGGGTCTTTGACAAGGTGACATGTTGTAAAAAAATATATCCTTATATATACTTTCCTACGGATATATCTTTTCACAACATGTCACCTCCTCAAAGATCCTTAATATGACAACCATGTCACCCTCTCAGTCATATCCCAACTAATAAATAGTCAACCTTGGTCAAACAAGGTCAAATCTAATATATCCTTATTAATTTACAGTTTACAGGAACCCAATGTTAAAACATTCATTCAACTCATTAGGAAGAACAAAACTCAGGTATAGGAATTAAACCATTCACTTGGTTAACAGTCAATTCAATTTCAGTTATTCAAGGGAATCAGTTGACACATTCAGTGGATTTATCTCAGGAATAGGAAAACCAATCTCAGTCCTATTTACAGTTTAAGGAAAATGAAATCTACATTTCTTTTGAAAACAGTGTATACAAAAAAGGAAATCAGAGTCTCAGGTTTAACACAGTGAAGTGATATATGTGTCAAGAATATTACTGAATGTTAAAGGAAACAGTGGCAGACATTTGTGTTCTAGTGTCAATGCAAACAGTGAGCTAACTAACATTAAGAAATCTGGAATTATATTAACAGTTGCAAAGGAAAGAAAATTCAGTGAGCTAATAACTGGAATGGGAAACAGTGAGCTAACATGAAATCAGTGAACAAGGAAACTGAGAATACATCTCAGGAAAATAGGAAAGAAAATCAGTTCCCAGTCCTGCATGTCTTCGAGAACCAACACACAGTCCAATTTCTCATACTCAAACATATAGCCTATTCTAATTAAGCAATCCTGCAGTAAACACAAACTAGAACATGTGGGGATCATTATAACTCATCAAAAGGAATCAGTTCAATTCAGTTCAAGGAAGAATAGCAAACCAAATTCCTGAGTTTTCATCAAACCAATTTAAATCGAACCCCATGTCCAATATCCTATTCTCAAATCACAAGCCTAATCAGAAATGGAAAAAAAGGAATTAACAGGTACTAACACATGTGTTACAACCAATGATAACTGAACAACAATTAGAAATCAAAAAAATTTGGAATTGAAGTTCAGGGGACAATCAAAACTGATTCATGAGTATCAGTCAACCCATTGAAACCAACTCGAGTCCAAATTCCATTCCCATATCATAAAACTTAATTTAATAAGTAAAGATCAATCTATCATAGGCTAATACACATGTAGGAGTAATATTGGTACATAAAACATTAGTTAGAATCAGATTAACAGGATTGACATAGGAAAACCTTGAAACGTATCATGTATCAGTTATGTAAAGTCAACCCACATATGTTCGAATCCCATATCACAGCAACGACCCATTCTCAATGTAAATATCAACTAACATAGATTAACAACATGTCTAGGAATCAAATCTAGCATTTAAATCACAATTTAAACCATTTAAACTAGGAATAAATCTGTGTCTGTGTGTGTGTGTGTATGTGTCTGTGTTTGTGTGTGTTTGTGTGTGTGTGTCCGTGTCCGTATGTGTATGTGTGTGTGTGTGTGTGTCTGTGTCTGTGTCTGTGTGAGTGTGTGTGTGTGTGTCAGTGTCCGTGTGTGTCCGTGTGTGTATGTGTGTGTGTCTGTGTCTGTGTCTGTGTGTGTGTGTGTCCGTGTCCGTGTGTGTGTGTGTCCGTGGGAGAGGAGGAGGAGGAAGGAGAGGAGTTAGGTTAGGGTTTACCTGAGGAAGAGGAGGAGGAGCTCAGATTGGGGGAGGAGGAGCTCGAGGAGGAGGATCTCGAGGAGGAGGAGCTCGCCGGAGGGGGAGGGAGTCGCCGGGGGGGAGGGCACTGACAGAGGGGGAGGGAGTCGCCGGGGGGGGGGGGGGGGGGTGGGGGGAAAATTAAAATTTTCGGGTTTTCGAGTGAGAGTGAGGGGGAAAGAAGGCAGCGACGTGCCCTAAGTAAAATAACTTAGCGACGTCACGTGTTGACGTCGCTAAACGTCGCAACTATGGCGACATATACTTATAATATGTCGCTGAACGTCGCTATTCAGCGACGTAGGATATTCCTGTCGCAGAACGTCGCTAGTAAGCGACGTTTTGCGACGTGTTTATAAAGATGTCGCTACTGACGACGTAATTTCTTGCCGTCGCTACATTACGTCGCTATTTGATAATATTTTAGTAGTGGAGAGAGAGAGAGAGAGAGAGATATATGAGAGAGAGAGAGAGAGAGTAATATATATATATATATATATATATATATATATATATATATATATATATATATATATATATATATATATATTGAAGCAATGGTATTTGTGGCGAACTCGTCTCCACTGAGGTTCGAACTCCCGACCACTTGGGCCGCATTGATCTCTCTTAACCACTAGGTTAGAGGTCATTTGATATATATATATATATATATATATATATATATATATATATATAGAGAGAGAGAGAGAGAGAGAGAGAGAGAGAGAGAGAGAGAGAGAGAGGGAGAGAGAGAGAGAGAGAGAGAATAAGAGAGTAGACACCCTCCATAGGGTGGCACCTCACCTCCCTCATCCTATATATATATATATATATATATATATATATATATATATATATATATATATATATATATATATATATATATATTCACCTCCCTCATCCTATATATATATATATATATATATTTATATATATATATATATATATATATATATATATATATATATATATATATATAGGATGAGGGAGGTGAAATATATATATATATATATATATATATATATATATATATATATATATATATATATATATATTTTACCTCCCTCATCCTATATATATATATATATATATATATATATATATATATATATATATATATATATATATATATATAGAGGATGAGGGAGGTGAAATATATATATATATATATATATATATATATATATATATATATATATATATATATATATATATATATATATATATATATATATATATCAACACTTTAAAGTATAAAATTAAACATCTTTAAGTTAGTGGATCCATACATATTAAAGTACTTTAAAGTGTTGAAATTATATACAGCAAAAAATAAACACTAAACACTAGCAAAAAATTAATTTTATACTTTAAAGTGTTGATATATATATATATATATATATATATATATATATATATATATATATATATATATATATATATATCAACACTTTAAAGTATAAAATTAAACATCTTTAAGTTAGTGGATCCATACATATTAAAGTACTTTAAAGTGTTGAAATTATATACAGCAAAAAATAAACACTAAACACTAGCACAACCTCTACACCTTCTATCTAAACTACTAACATACACATGCATTGTACAGAAATATTGTAGTAGTTGAAATAATTATTTACTCTCAACGACCCTTCTTCCGCATCCTCTTCTCTACCATAGTCATGTATTTTAAGCCTTATATTTGGATAAAGATCTACTAAAACTACTCCCCCACGAGTACATGATCCCATAGTATGTGAAACTTAGGTTGGAGCATGTGAATGATTGGTGGGGCGTCCATATTGTTTAGGGGAATTTGGAATTCCCTGTCAATTGTGTTGGGAACGCGATGTGATCCGAGCCATCTTTGAAGCAAAAATTCTTATATATATTCGTGTATACGCATGAACGTTCAGCATTATCAGTCTCGAACCAATCAGATCAGTCCAAATTCGTTTCACAACCATAGGCTTTGATACAACTCTTGTTGAGAATACGGTGTGACCTGAACCGGAGTTGGTCCATGAGGTGCGATATTGAATTGGGTCCATATTCCTTAAAAGAGAATTCTCATATAAGACCTGAATCAATCACAATTATTTATATCTAATGATCCCACCTCCCAACCGATGTGTAACTAAATTACCAATTCCATTATTACTGAGTTGATGAATTTTACCCTCGATTGTCTGGATCACATGATCAGAGGCCAGATCCAACCGAGCACTGGGTGAACCCCTTTGAGACTCATGGCCGCTATAGCTCTAACCCTCGCTTCCTTCGAGCACAGTGATCGTATGAAATGTATGAAACTGATTTTCTACTTTTGCAATTTTCATTCAAATACAAATGTTCTTCTCTTTCCTTTCCTTTCTGATGCATTGTTAGAATTAGGGGTGAACATTAATAGATTTTGGACCGAACATTGAAGTGAATAGTACCGAATAAGATATTCGGTTCGGTTAAAAAAATTGGATCGATTTCGATTTTGAAAATACTATGTTTTTTTTTTGTTTTGGTCCGGTCCAAAACCAAAAACTGAATAATTTTTTTTTTTAGTTTATATATATATATATATATATATATATATATATATATATATATATATATATATATATATATATATATATATAAACACTAAATAAATCTAGGTATATTTAGTTACTATATATGTTAACAAAAAAAAATACAAATAAGCCGAAAATCAAACCGATTTAATTAGATTCATTTTGATTCGGTTATGGGTCATTTCAGTTCAATTTTGGTTTTGCTTATTAGATTTTCGTTCCAATTTTCGTTTTGGTTTGAATACAAATTATGGCGGGAAGCTCTCGGCCAGCTGCAAATCCAATCCAGCTAGAAAGGAACTCCACCAATTTGCACCTAAAAGATTATTGATTTTTTTTTAATATGAATTTATTATAAATATTATCGTCCCTAAGAATTGAACTGAGACGATAAAAAAAAATCCTCCAACTTAACTACTTAAATTAAAGTTGTTTAGTTATAAGTAAATCATATTAGATAATACATAGTTAACTTTTAGAAAAATAATTAATGAGTATTTACAAATAGCTTAGACGACTCAACTTTGAGAAGTTTTTCGGCCATCTTATATTATTGGGTTATTTACATTGACTCCTCATATGTTTTGTGTTTACTAAGCAGAGCACCCATAGTTTAAAAATTAATACACTGACACCCATGTCCTTTATATTATTTTAAAAATTAGGGGTGGTCAGTGTAATTTTTTTACATAAATTGTAAAACTTAGGAATGATTCGTGTATTTAACACAAAATATAGAGATGTTAGTATATTTATTTTTAAACTAAAAAAAGTTCGCATAAAAAATATAGGGATATTAGTGTAAATAATCCTATATTATTAGTAGAGTGAAGGCAATGTCAAAAAAAATCCAAGATATTAACTTGACTAAAAATGGAAAAAGAGAATGGTCCAAAAAGTGCCGTGTTCTCTTTTTTTCCCCCTTTTGTTTCCTTTCCCACGACTTGATGCCGCAGGCTCGCAGCCGTTCATTCCTGTGCCGACGTCAACCTCCCGAATCCATCGCACCGGAACTAGTGGCTGAGAAGCCTCCCAGGTGCTGACTAGGACGCTGAGCTGTCACTCGCTTTCACCGGCTACTTCCGGTTACTGCCCTCTTCGTTCCCTGGTCTCCTTTCTCCTCAAATTTTCACTCAATTTTTTCTTCTTTCTCAGTACTACTAATCGTGGGGAAAAAAAAATCGGACGGCTGAGAATGGCTGATTTTAGGGATCCGGCGATCAAGCTCTTCGGGAGGACGATCCCGACGGTGGAAGAGGATGCGGATCCGAGTCCGGATCAGGATCCGATAACGGATAAGGTCGACGATGAGGAGGTGAAGGCTCGAAACCCTAAATTCCATTTTGTTTTTATTTTTGTAGGGTTTTGAGTTCGGAAGGAAGTAATGGTGGATTCTTGATCCATTTCTTTATTGGATTTATTGAAATTTGACGTTTTTTTCTTCCATTCTTCCTGATTCGATAAGTTCACACTTCGGTAAATATTGCTTCTTTCCTTACGATACTGTTTAATTTGGTGGCAATAAAACCCTAAACCCTAGGTTATGTTGGGTCTGGTTATTAGCGTTTGTGTAAATTGATTCGAATATGTGGAAACAAAGCGCAAAAAAAAAAAAAAAACTGATGTTTTTATAATTGTTTTTCTTAAAATTTGATTTTGTGTGATGGACTTTGTAGATCTAAAATGAGACTGAATAAATGGGGATTTTGGGTTGGATAATACCATGCGAAATTATTCATTGTAGGATTATTATGGTGAGTTTTTGTGATCTTATTTTAATCTCCTCTTAATTTCTAGGGTTTTTAATGACATTAATCCGTTTTTTTATCACTAGAAGAATGTTATATTTTATAGATTTTTTTTTCTATTGATGGGAGTCTCATAAGTAGGAGAACATAACCCTCGGTCTGTTTGCTGGAAATTTGATACTTTTTTGGATTGAAATATAAAATATATCCACACTTTCTTGATGGTTGGCCTTCTTCTTTTTTTTTCCGTTACCGTACAATATTGGGCAATAAAACCCTATATTACATTTAGGTCCAGTGAGTATGTTTTGTTTAAATTTAGACAAAGATTGTGGAAATTGAAAGTTAATGTTTTATACTTTGTTTGTGATTTCCATGTTGTGTGATAGACTTTGCAGATCTAACATGAGACTGAATAAATGTGAATTTTATGATGTATCGTATCATGGGTAATTGTTCATTTTAGGATTAATTTGGTGATTTTGTGTTCTTTATTTTAATTAAAGCTTTCATTTTATATTTTCTAAGTACTTTTAGGTGGTTTGGACATGTTCAACACAGACCAATAGATGCTCTCACAAAGAGGAACGATAGTATAGTAGTTAATAGAGCCGCTAAGACTTAGAGGTAGGCCTAGACGGACATGGTTTGAAGTGGTAGAAAAGGATATGGTTTTTGTTAGTGTTACAAACATGTCCCTTAAGAAAGCCGAATGGAAGAAGAGGGTTCAAACATATGACCCCAAACATTTGGATAAAGGCTTTGTTGTTGTATATCTTTACCAAAAATTTACATTTTGTAGCTATTGATAGCATTCTAATAAGTAGGAGAATTTAAAGCTCTATTTGGTGGAAATTTGGTAAAATTTTCGATTCAATATATTTGTACTCTGTTAAAGATTTGGTCTTTTTTACGGATGCCATTCAATTTGTGGCAGTAAAACCCTAAACCCTTATTATATTAGTCTAAGAGCATCTATCTATTGGACTGAAAAATGCATCTTGGGGCACAAATTTATAATAATAAATAAATAAATAAATCTAGAATGGGTTAGGGCCATATGGGAATAATAGAAAATGGATTGGGGCACATTTGAACTATTTTTCCGCCCTCATTTCTCACTCATGTTTAAAATGAAAATGGGTTGGGATCATCACGGGGCTCCAATCGAGCCTTACTATTCTACAAAATGAGCTCATACATTCTGAATGAAGAAATTATCTGGACTAGACTATAGAGCTCATGTGACTGTGGCGGGGGCGGGACCATCATGGGGCTCCGATTGAGCCTTACTATTCTACAAATTGAGCTCCTTCATTCTGAATCTATAATCTAGAAACTGGGACGAGCCTTACTATTGATGCTCTAATGAGTAGTTTTTGTGTAAATTTATTCAATCTGTGGAAATCAAGGGAAAAGTTGATGGTTTCATACTTTATTTTTGCTTTGATGTTCCTAATACTGTAATTATATTTTATGTTAAATGAGACGGAGTCGATGCTATGATGTGATTGCATAGCTTAAATTGAATGGGGATTCAGTGATTGAATCAGGCAAAATTATTAAGTACAAAGTACAAACTTAGAAAATCAAATTGATAAGAAGAAAAAGATGATAACATAATGTAAAGTAACAGCATACATTTATTATTATTATTATTATTATTATTATTATTATTATTATTTCTTCTTCTTTTTACATTTTGACAAATGGCTTTCACCTTTTTTAAATGAAAAGATGGTGGGCTTGGGACTTGGGAGATAAAGCCCCCATACACATCATAAAAGAGAGTACACAGGGAGTTGGAAGAACCAAGCTCCTAACACTAAAAAAATTGATTTTTGAAATAATCTTTTCTTAAAATTGTATTCAATAAAACAGTACCTACAGTTCCTTTTCAAAATAGTGTTTCTGAATGTGATTTCACTAATCAAATCGTGTTTTGGAAAAGATGATTTCAAGTCCACCCTCTAATATTCATGTTTGAAGTTGTGTATCCATAAAGAACGACAAATTTGTAACAACTTTCAAAAGGAGCATTATTATCAAAAAACAATTATAAACGCTTTTTTATTATCAAAATCTCGAAACAAATAATAATTTTGGGTTGCCAGTATGGAAATTTGAAACAGCCATGGACAAGGGAGTGAGAAATTTAGAATCAAGTATTTTGTAAAGGAAGTGAGAAATTTATATTTTTGAACTTGGTTTGTTTAATGTTGCCTAATGCCCTTTGTGGATGTTGAAGGAGGTTGAGTAAATGATGATATGGATATGCGGTAGTATTATTTCTGTAAACAGTTAATGGGTAGTTATGATACAACCTATGCCAGGGGCTCCATATAATGGCTTATTAATCACTAAATATGATACTGAAAGGTAAAGAATAAAATAATGGCACTAAAGTTAACATTTTTAACAAGTTTGACGATGGACATGATAATATTATATTGAGATGAAATGTTCCGAGGTAATTTTAAGTTTGCATTACTGTTGCTTTACGATATCTAGCTAGGTAATTTTAACTTTGCATCAATTACAGGTTAGGAAAATTTGTTGGACAGTGGAATAGTATGTCTATCTGATTATTTGATAAATACTTTAGCTAGTGCATGCTCACACATACATCTGTAAGATACTGAGATATCCACATTCTACGGTATTTGGTTGGTTACCATGTCAGATTCGTCTGAAGACCTAGAGAATAGATATCCTTGGCATGTGCCCAGGTATTTACTCTTGAAGCTCAGGGCAGCTATGAAAGTATAAACAACGATTATGCACCAAACTACTTCCCGAGGATTTCTCCAGTACTCGGATTTAATGGAACTGTCTATAACAAATAACCCTGCCTAATATAGTATTGTTACTTGTTTCCGTTATACGCTTTTAATGAACAATGGCCTTTATGCAGTTTGCTATAATTCAATCTTGCGAAGTGAGTAATTTTGATTGCAATTTCAGGAGATATGCAGGGGAATCACAAATGCAGAAGAAGCTAAAGGCCCAAAGTCGGATGTCATAGAGGAAAGGGATCAGGATGAGCCAGTTGTCTCTTCTATTTTAAAAAATAGTAATGAAGACGGCAACCAAACTTCCTCTCAAGATGGCAAGTTGGCAACAAAATCTAAGCCTGACCAAGATCAAGCTGAGGCTGATACCTCAGGCCAAGAAAAGGTCCTAAAAAAGCCCGCTAAAATTCTTCCTTGTCCGCGCTGCAACAGCTTGGACACTAAGTTCTGTTATTACAACAACTACAATGTTAACCAGCCAAGGCACTTCTGTAAGAATTGTCAGAGGTATTGGACTGCAGGGGGGACAATGAGGAATGTTCCTGTGGGTGCTGGAAGGAGGAAGAGTAAGCACTCTGGTCATCATCAGTCCCAATCCGGTGGTCCTTCTGTCCCCATGAGATCTCTGAATGAAAATAGTGCTGTCCTAAATTTCGGCCCAGAAGCACCACAGTGCGAGTCCATCTCCTCTGTGCTTAATGTTGGAGAGCAGAAAAGAAATGCTGAAATGGGCTCTCTGGCTGGTGGAGAGAATGGTGAAGAACCCTCTTGTGCATCTTCGGCAACTCCTTCAAACTATGTGAAAAATGATGTCCCGGAAAAGGCAGTTACCAAGGAACAAGATCCTTCAAACTATGTGAAAAATGATGTCCCGGAAAAGGCAGTTACCAAGGAACAAGATCCTTCAAACTATGCGAAAAATGATCTCCCGGAAAAGGCAGTCACCAAGGAACAAGATGGCTTTAATGGGTGTTATAGTGGGCTCACTCCTATGCATCCTCTGCAGTATTTTCCGGGGCCAACATGGCCTTATTGGGGCCCGGGATGGAGTGATGTTGCAGCCATGGCAGCAAACCACTGCTGCTCTGGAAATGGCATTCCAAATCCAGCACCATGGATCCAACCAACTATGTTGGTTCCGCCTGCTTTCTGCCCACCTGCTGTTCCTTTCCCTTTCGTTCCAGCTTCGTACTGGGCTTGCATGCCAAGCTGGCCTAATGGAGCATGGAATGTGCCATGGTTAGGACCAAATAGTAACAGAGTGTACTCAGGAAACGAGTCTCCAACCTTGGGTAAGCATTCTAGAGAAGGTAGCTTACGCGGAGAAGAAAAATCAGAAAAGTCTTTGTGGGTTCCTAAAACTCTGAGAATCGACGACCCAGATGAGGCTGCAAAGAGCTCTATATGGTCGACATTGGGTATTAAGCCCGAAGACTCCACAAAAAGAGGTGATTTGTTTAAAGATTTCCAATCAAATGGTGAAAGAAGAGATCATACATCTGCTCCTGTTCAAATTCTACATGCTAATCCAGCAGCGTTGTCTCGCTCTCAAACGTTTCAGGAGAGCAGGTAAGAGGAGTCTATCTCATGGTGTTGGTTTTGCGAAAGGACCGAGTAATATACATCCGGCTTTTATGTGTATCCATGTAGGTTAAATGGATAAAAGCTGGTTGTATATTTTGCTTGTGCTTTCTCAGAAGCTGAATTGGCCAGGTTGGTCAAAATTTTCGTAGATTTGTAGGAGATGTCCTGTGTTGTAAATAGGCGGATGACAAATATTGTCTGTAGAAATGTTTCTTTTGTGTGTTTCCTTCCTGCATTTTGGTTAGGTTTGGGTACCTTATTATCAAGTCAAGAGATGGTTCGCCGCCAACATGGAAGTTGAAGGTCTTAATTCTGTACTATATGTTGCTACATATATGTATAGTGAACTACTGATGGAAAATATTGAATGTACGTCTTTCGAGTTTTATTATTATTATTATTATGACACGTACGTCTTTCGAGTTTTATTACAACTGATCGCTGATGCACGTTGATATAAACAATGACAAATTGGTTGTATTGTCATTCTCGTCGCAACTGCCGAAGGAGAGAGTTGTCGACATGGTCTGAACTATGTATTTGTCTCCTCCTCCATGCCTGCGGCCGCCCCACGAGCATTTGTTGCTGCGTAGGAATTTGCTTGAAATTAATGACAAATGGCACACTTCTTACGTAGCAACAGGAGGAACACAACAAAGTGACTTCTTCTTCTTCTTCTAGGCACCTTCCATGAATTTTCCTCCTCTCCTTCTCTATAGCCAGCTAGTATAAGTAGCCAATGAGGACATGTATGAACTTTCAGAAGAGAGAGAGAGAGAGATGGAAGGGACTAATGCTGCTATATATGTTCTCAAGTCCTTCCTCTTGGGTGATTTTCTAGAGTGTTACTGCCCGAAAATCTCCCGTCTTCTATCATCGTCGCCATCAGTCGACGAAGAAGAAGTCGTCGCGGAGCTAATAAGGGAAGGCGAAGCGCTTACTCGTGACGATGTCAGAGCGGTCGAGGAGAGGATCGGGATGATTGGGTGGGGCGGCGGCGGCGGCGAGGAATGCAGCCGGAGGGAGGATGTGCGGTGGATGGAAGGGTTGAACGAGCTGTTGGAGGAGAAGGAGGCGAGCGCCGAGGAGCTGAGGGAGGCGTTCTACGTGTTCGACAGGGACGAGGACGGCTACATAAGCCCCGCGGAGCTCTGGAGCGTGATGAGAAGGCTCGGGTTGGAGGAGGGGGCGAGGATGGAGGACTGCGAGAGGATGATACGCACCTTCGATGAGGATGGTGATGGGAGGATTAGTTTCTTGGAGTTCAAGAAATTGCTAGAGAATGCCTCCTAGTAATGTTTTTATTTTTTATTTTTAGATATCCAATCTAGTACTTCTCAACTAGTTTGCATTGTACTTCAACTAACTAAAACTAAACGAAAATTTTGGAGTTGTGTGACTTGAGTTATTTAGTTTTGTATGATAACGATTGTATCACTTGTGTGATTTGAGTTACTTAATTTTTTATGACCAATTGAGAATGAGACTTGTGACTGCGGCTCGTATTGTTCGTTGACCATAATTTATGAAACCGGTCACCACAGAGAATGCCTCCTAGTAATGCCTTTTTTGTATAAAAGATATTGGTTCTAATGGATAGCTAACCGTCAAAAATGAACACCTAAATGTAAAATTTAAATACTATACGAGAACATAAGTAAAACTAAACGAAAATGTATGAAATGTGTGACTTGAGTTATTTAGTTTTACATGGTAACGGTTGTGTCCCTTGTATGACTTGAGTTACTTAGTTTTTCATGACCAATTGAGAATAAGACTTGTGACGCCGTTATTTATTTCTAGTATGATCTTAATGGTAAGTGGAGAGTGGAAGTGAAAAATTCATGAAAGGGGGAAAAGAATTTGAGAGGTCCATTGTTTGGTTGAAGGAAAATGTAGGAGTTGAATTTTGGATAACAATAATGAAACGAAAATCTTGAAGGATAGAAGGATGTGAATGGATCTATATTTTTTATTTTGAAGCTTGTTTAAACTTTGGATTCCAGAAATATTCGACAATTAGTGTTTGGGTCATAAAAATGTTCATGTAGATTTTAGAATTTGGGTTCTAAGATGACGGTGACTCATGTTGACCATCTAAAATATATTAATAAATACATAAAGTTGGAACTCAAGAAGGATAAGAATGTTTCTACATTCTAAGTCTAATTTATCATAAAATATTTATTAACATATTTTGAATGGTCAATAGTCATCTCAGAAAACAAATTCTAAGTTGGAAATTTTCAGAACCCAAATGCTAGTTTCTAATTTTTTTTTTGGAATCCAAAATCTAATTAACGCCTTCTTTTTTCTTTTAGAATTTAGTCTAGTAAAGACGACCTTAGATGTTATCCCAGTAAATTGTTCAGCAGTAAAGACGACCTTAGATGTTATTCCAGTAAATTGTTCAGCAGTAATGAGAAAAACTGAAAGAAGTTAAAAAAAACATTCCTTCCGTTGCCGGGACTTGAACCCGGGTCTCTCGGGTGAGAGCCGAGTATCCTGACCAACTAGACTACAACAGAGTTGCTTGCTTATGACTTTAGATTTTGATATCTAAATGGTATGTTGTCATTTTGATAATTTTCTTATAAAAATAAGCCAATGCTTCTATTACATATACATTAGTCATGTTCACGTGTTGCAGTTATCAAGCTTTTTTTTAATGACATTATTAAAAAATTAAATTATAATTAATTATATTAAAATAGTTTTAATGTAAATTTAATAAAAATTTGTTATAGATATGTATCTAGAACTTTGAATATATATATATATATATATATATATATATATATATATATATATATATATGGAAATTGCTGAGAAACCTAATTTCGGGGTGGGCTTTTATGAAATGCCCACCCGCTGGATAAGTTTTATGAAATACCCAGAATTAAGTATTTTCACGTTAAATATTCCAAGATTCCTTTTTAGATGCCACCCGCTAGAAACTGCTATTTTTATAATACCGAAACTACCCCTCCGCGCGAATTGGTCATCTATATGTATTTGAATTCAAAAAACTCAGATCTGGATTGCGATTTTCGTCTTCTTCTTCTTCACGGAAAATCTGAATTCCATTGCTCTCATATTCAGCAGAGATCGCAAAGATCGTTCGTAGTTCGGTGTGTTTTTCTTCAGTCGAACTCAGATCATCGCTCGTCATCATCATCACCATCATCATCATCTTCATCGTGGAGACATTTGAACTCAGATCTTCAATTGTGGAGAGAAGATCTTTCTTCTTCTTTTCTATAAGAATTATCATCGCTTTGAAAGAAAAACGAAACTCTTTATTCCTGAAAAAACTAAATTACACGTTTTAACACTGGAAATGACCATTCTCCGTCTTAATTAGGACGGAGAATGGCATTCTCCGTCTTAATTAGGACGGAGAATGCCATTCTCCGTTTTATTTAAGACGGAGAATGTCATTCTCCGTCCTAATTAACACGGAGAATGACATTCTCCGTTTCCGTCTTAATTAGGACCGAGAATGTCATTCTCCGTCTTAATTAGGACGGAGAATGGCATTCTCCGTTTTATTTCAGACGGAGAATGGCATTCTCCGTCCTAATTAACACGGAGAATGGCATTCTCCGTGTTTCTAACACGGAGAATGGTCATTCTCCTGCGTTTTAACATTAGAATGACCATTCTCCGTGATAAATTACACGGAGAATGGCATTCTCCGTCCTAATTAAGACGGAGAATGGTCATTCTCCGTTTAATTTAGCACGGAGAATGGCCATTCTCCGTCTTAATTAGGACGGAGAATGCCATTCTCCGTTTTATTTAACACGGAGAATGACATTCTCCGTTTCATTTAACACGGAGAATGGCATTCTCCGTGTTTCTAACACGGAGAATGGTCATTCTCCTGCGTTTTAACACTGGAATGACCATTCTCCGTGTAAATTAAGACGGAGAATGTCATTCTCCGTCCTAATTTAGACGGAGAATGGTCATTCTCCGTGTAAATTAAGACGGAGAATACCATTCTCCTGCATTTTATGGTTAGCTGAAACTTTGGAGAGCCATAACTTTTGACTGGGAGGTCGAAACGAGGTCCCGTTTGTCGCAAAATGAGCGTATCGTCGAGGAGACTGAAAATAACAGTTTTATTGTTAAACGGCCTTCCGAAATTTTAGATTCGCAAAAAAATGATGTTTGGACCTCCGTTTTAGCACTTTTGTCGTTCGTCCCGGTCATTCCGAAATTTTTCGACGAGTTTTGAAGATTTTTGAGGAGAAAACCTAGATTCGAAAGTGAGCAGCGTATGAAAGAAGATGGAGTATTGAAACGTTTTTTTAAGAGCAGTTTTGTGGGTGTTTCCAATAAATTAAAAGGAAGGACAAAAGGGTCTTTTGGAATCCGCTTTGGATAAGTTTCTCTAATTCTGGGCACGCGATGAAAGTTTTTTTAGCGGTGGGTTTTGCATAAAACTTTTTTAGTTTTTGGGCATTTCATAAATCTTCCCTATATATATATATATATATATATATATATATATATATATATATATATATATATATATATATATATATATATATATATATATATATATATATATATTGTCATTTTGTTAGTTTAAATATGGTTTGAATATATTTTAATTTGAATTTGTTATAGATATGTTTATAGGAATTTAGATATAATTTTAGGTAGGTAGAAGGATTTTAGATTTTATTTTAATTACGTGAATATATACATACGACTTAGACATCTCATTTTGAGCTATTTTGAAGTTTCTTTATAATAGTAAAGATGTGTTATAGGGCTTTAGACATGTAATTTGATGGAATTTAGATTTTTTTTTATTACATGATAATATACATACAACTTTGGATTCAAATATTCAAAAATTAGTGTTTGGGTATGTCCAATTTAGAATTTGGGTTATGAGATGACGATTCATCCATGTTGACGATCAAAAATTTGTTAATAAATAAATTGAATCGAAATTCATGAAGAACAATAATGTTTCTGTATCCTAAGTTTAATTAATCCTAAAATATTTATTAACGAAATTCGAATTGTCAACATAAGTCAACCGTCATCTCAGGATCCAAATTTCAAGCAGGACATTTTCAGAACTCAAATGCTAATTTTCGAATATTTCTAGAATCCAAAATCTAAATACCCTTTTTTT
This sequence comes from Iris pallida, assembly GCA_029216955.1. Taxonomy (NCBI): domain Eukaryota; kingdom Viridiplantae; phylum Streptophyta; class Magnoliopsida; order Asparagales; family Iridaceae; genus Iris; species Iris pallida. The sequence goes on along the minus strand of JANAVB010036419.1, from coordinate 21,733,299 downwards.
TCATTTTTTTTTTTACAATTATTAGCTAGTTATAATTTGATAAAGGATTAGAGAATTCTAAGAAGATTTCTAAGAGAGAAGAGAGAAACATCTGATATTTTCTCCCAGCAATACTTGTGCTAACAAGTACATGTTCTGCTAGAATTGATGTGATCACACGGTTGACAATATCAAAGCTGGTCGAAGCATGCATGCGAAGTCAAACATTCAGTGTCCGTGGACTGTGGTCTAGTGGTAACAATAAAAATCCAACGCGAAAGGCGCATGTTCAAATTCTCCTTTAACATTTGCCAAGTAGAAGAAAAGAACACCTCAAAAAAGAGAGTCAAACATTCAGTGATACCATCTATTGCCACAAAAACTTTTCTCGTCTTTTCATATATTCTTTTGATTTTGTTGTATGAGACAAAAAATTCCAGTTCTTGTAGCTTGGACTCTCCATTTACTCTGAGATAATATCCAATAAACAAAGAAAAAATTTGAGTGGCACCCCACATTTGTTACGCTTATTTAAGGTGCACCCCACATGATTACATTAATGCATAACACCCCCCACTTTGGACGGTTTCTGTCTAAAACTAACGGTCAACCCCGTTGACCAATTTTTTTTGACGAAAATACCCCCATCACCATCATCATCAACTCATCACCACCACCATCCACCATCATCACCGCCCCCCCTCCCGCTCCGCCCCCCCTCCTCCCGCTCCGCCCCCTAGCCCCCACCGCCGCGCGCTGCTGCTGCCGCCACGCGCTGCTGCTGCTGCCGCCGCCGCCGCGCGCTGCTGCTGCCGCCGCCGCGCGCTGCTGCTAGGGGGCGGAGCGGGAGGGGGGGCGGTGATGATGGTTGATGGTGGTGGTGGTGATGATGAAGATGTTGGTGATGGTGGTGGTGGTGATGGCCGGGGGGGTGGAGGGGGGCGGTGCGGCGAGGTCGGGGAGGGGGTGGGGGAGAGCGGCGAGGTCGGGGAGGGGGTGGGGGAGAGCGGCGACGCCGTGGAGGGGGCCGAGCACGGCGGGGGGCGGAGGACGCGTGTGACGGGAAGGGGGGACACAAAAGGGGACAAGGGCATTTTCGTCAAAAAAAAAATTGATCGTTAGTTTTAGACAGAAACTGTCCAAAGTGGGGGGTGTTATGCATTAATGTAATCATGTGGGGTGCACCTTAAATAAGCGTAACAAATGTGGGGTGGCACTCAAATTTTTTCATAAACAAACTAGTGTGCACATGATGGGTGCAGAAAGTTAGGCCACAATTAGTTCGGAATTCTGTGTTTGGATGAAAAAAAAAGGGAAGATTTATGAAATGCCCAAAAACTAAAAAAGTTTTATGTAAAACCCACCGCTAAAAAAACTTTCATCGCGTGCCCAGAATTAGAGAAACTTATCCAAAGCGGGTTCCAAATGACCCTTTTGTCCTTCCTTTTAATTTATTGGAAACACCCACAAAACTACTCTTAAAAAAATGTTTCAATCCTCCATCTTCTTCCATACGCTGCTCACTTTCGAATCTAGGTTTTCTCCTCAAAAATCTTCAAAAACTCGTCGAAAAATTTCGGAAAGACCGGGACGAACGACAAAAGTGCTAAAACGGAGGTCCAAACATCATTTTTTTTGCGAATCTAAAATTTCGGAAGGCCGTCTAACGGTGAAGCGGTTACTTTCAGTCTCCTCGACGATACGCTCATTTTGCGACAAATGGGACCTCGTTTCGACCTCCCAGTCAAAAGTTATGGCCCTCCAAAGTTTCAGCTAACCATAAAATGCAGGAGAATGGCATTCTCCGTCTTAATTTACACGGAGAATGACCATTCTCCGTCTTAATTAGGACGGAGAATGGCATTCTCCGTCTTAATTTACACGGAGAATGGTCATTCCAGTGTTAAAACGCAGGAGAATGACCATTCTCCGTGTTAGAAACACGGAGAATGCCATTCTCCGTGTTAAATGAAACGGAGAATGTCATTCTCCGTCCTAAATAAGACGGAGAATGACATTCTCCGTCCTAATTAAGACGGAGAATGGCCATTCTCCGTGCTAAATTAAACGGAGAATGACCATTCTCCGTCTTAATTAGGACGGAGAATGCCATTCTCCGTGTAATTTATCACGGAGAATGGTCATTCTAGTGTTAAAACGCAGGAGAATGACCATTCTCCGTGTTAGAAACACGGAGAATGCCATTCTCCGTGTTAATTAGGACGGAGAATTCCATTCTCCGTCTTAAATAAAACGGAGAATGCCATTCTCCGTCCTAATTAAGACGGAGAATGACATTCTCGGTCCTAATTAAGACGGAAACGGAGAATGTCATTCTCCGTGTTAATTAGGACGGAGAATGGCATTCTCCGTCTTAAATAAAACGGAGAATGACATTCTCCGTCCTAATTAAGACGGAGAATGGTCATTTCCAGTGTTAAAACGTGTAATTTAGTTTTTTCAGGAATAAAGAGTTTCGTTCTTCTTTCAAAGCGATGATAATTCTTATGGAAAAGAAGAAGAAAGATCTTCTCTCCACAATTGAAGATCTGAGTTCAAATGTCTCCACGATGAAGATGATGATGATGGTGATGATGATGACGAGCGATGATCTGAGTTCGACTGAAGAAAAACACACCGAACTACGAACGATCTTTGCGATCTCTGCTGAATATGAGAGCAATGGAATTCAGATTTCCCGTGAAGAAGAAGAAGACGAAAATCGCAATCCAGATCTGAGTTTTTTGAATTCAAATACATATAGATGACCAATTCGCGCGGAGGGGTAGTTTCGGTATTATAAAAATAGCAGTTTCTAGCGGGTGGCATCTAAAAGGGAATCTTGGAATATTTAACGTGAAAATACTTAATTCTGGGTATTTCATAAAACTTATCCAGCGGGTGGGCATTTCATAAAAGCCCACCCCGAAATTGGGTTTCTCAGCAATTTCTAGAAAAAAAAAACATAAAAAAGAATTTAATTTTTAAGAAAAGAAAAAATTGGAGGAAAACGATTCCTGTTCATCTCTTGAATTCACTTTTTCGTTTTCAGTTATTCACCTTTTTTTTAATAATTCTATATAATTTTCCAAATACCGAAAAAATAATAAAAGTATTTTTTTCAAAAAATTATTTCCTTTATTTTTTGCGAACCAAAGGAGGCCATAGGTCAAGGGAACTTGTAAAATAAGAGAGACGCCATAACAAATGTCTGGGTGGTGACTTGTCATGCACGATCGATCTCGAGATTTCGTTCCCTTCTAATGATTTTATCGTTTCAAGTTTCTTAGTTTAGTCCTATGTTAGTCTTGGAATCACATGTCGTTGTCATATGATCATCTTCCTAGATATCGTACCTCAGTATAGTTACCTAAATATGAATCCACATCAGTTTAAAGAATCCTAAATCTGGATCAATTCTTAGTTTAATGCAACAATCAACACATATCTAGACCGTGCTATACTGACTAAGTACAATTTGAGGAAAAATAATAATAATAATTCAAATATATGTACAAGCTAATTCGAAGATGGATAAAATATAGTCCTAACTACTTTACTTAACTAGCTGATGCAGCCTTTAACAATCATAATAAGTAGGTGTCCTATACATATAACATCTTGAAATTATTATTTTTTCTAAAACATCTATATTTTTTTTTCTTCCGCAAAATTTTAGGGGTTGTTTTTGTTGGAACTCTTGTTTTTAGTTCCACTTTGTGAGTATTTCAAATATACCATAGACAAAAGGAAAGTGACTTTTGTTTAGTCCCACATCGCTTAAAACCCACACTTGTGAATGGGTATATATATGCTTATACCTTCTACATGGTTGTGATGAGTGGGTAGTAAGAGGGGTGCTCCCGCGCCCGGGAGGCATTGGGCTAGAATGCACCCGGTTTGGTGGGAAGTTCCAGAAAACCTTAATGCGCATGTGCGGACACGTCGCACGCGTAGGAGGGGTGCAAATTCGGACCGTTTAGCCTCGCGCGTAGGCGGGATACGACCCAACTTCGTTCTTCACAGAAACACACACCGCTGAGAACCAAAACCACCACACACCGCTGAGAACCAAAACCACCAAATAGATAGATCAGAAACGCTGTCGTTCGTCTTCTTCTCTGTTCGATAGTAGGTTGCAGATAGGTACTGCTATCTGTAACTCGTTGTTGTATTCTGGAGGGCGCATGTGCGGACACGTCGCACGCGTAGGAGGGATGCAAATCCGGACCGTTTAGCCTCGCGCGTAGGCGGGATACGACCCAACTTCGTTCTTCACAGAAACACACACCGCTGAGAACCAAAACCATCACACACCGCTGAGAACCAAAACCACCAAATAGATATATCAGAAACGTTGTCGTTCGTCCTCTTCTCTGTTCGATAGTAGGTTGCAGATAGGTACTGCTATCTGTAACTCGTTGTTGTATCCTGGAAGAAAGTCGCCGTTCGAGCCTTACAGTTACGTTAAGGGACGAATCTTTTCTTGAGGATAGTGACTCACACGTCTCAACGATTCTGAATTTTGTTCTACGAAGCTACTACTCCAACAGTTTTTGCATGTGCTCCTGTTTATACCATTATCCTTCTTATTTTTTGTGAACTTAGCATAGTTGATTTATGGGACATGCTACTTGATTTGTACCCCAATAGTGTACACGATGGTACGAAGAGCTTCGAGAAGTTCGTAAAACAAATATTTTCAAGTAATTCACATTGGAACTTTTGTACACGTAGTTAAGATCACAATGTGTATAGTTTCTTAACAATAAGTTAACTGATAAATTACTTAAGTACTGCGAAAGGATAGAAAGTAGCAATCCTTAGATTCCAGTTAATAAAGTAATAAATTTTAGGGTTTTTTTTAGTAATAAGATCTCACGTAATAGTTAATATTAGGGTGCGGATCTCTAAATTGTCCAACGTTAGTATTTTGATCTCCAAATTACTGTTTCCTAATATCAACTATTATGTGACAGCCTATTACTAATATCCATAAATTTTAATATAGTAAAGACGAGCTTAAATGCTATTTCAGTAATTTATTAAGCAGTAAAGAGAAAAAAAATTCTGTTGTCGGACTAGTGAAGAGTGGTTTGGTGACCCAAATATTAACGCTGGACAACAATTTGAACACCCAAATTATAATATCAACTATTATGTGAAACTTATTACTAAATATTCCTAAATTTTAATTTAGTAAAGACGAGCTTAAATGCTATTCCAGTAATTTATTAAGCAGTAAAGAGAAAAAAATCAGACTTAAAAAAGAAAAAAAAAATCAGACTTAAAAATAAAAGAAAATTTTCCGTTGCCGGGACTTGAACCCGGGTCTCTCGGGTGAGAGCCGAGTATCCTAACCAACTAGACTACAACGGAGCTGTTTTTTTTATGGACTTTCTTCCTTAGATTCAGAATGAAGATGTTGTCATTTTCAACATTTCCATATAGTGATAGATTGAAGCCTTTTGAGTTAATTTATTCCTGCTCCTGTCGGTACACAAAAACATTAGATATTGGGGAAAAAAAAGGTCATATATTTGATACCAAAGAAAAATAATAAGAAAGAAAATTGGTTCCAAAGGAAAGAAAGCCACATAGTTCTTTTTTTATTCATCTATTTTAGGACTAAACTATTCCCGCTCAAAGATATATTTTGACTATATTCATGGTCTTGTAAGTAAAAATTCCACCTCTGTATTTTAGAAGATGAGAATAAAATATAAATAAATGATCTGACCGAGCCTTAAAACATTTTTCGATGTCCTTAAGACAATATTTGCCTAGTAACACTTCAAATCGTAGAAACTGGACGAAGCAATGAAAATAGTCTATCTCTTGGACTGAATGCTTGAGTAAGTGAATGAGTTACCCAAACACTAACACCACTCTCTTTTTTATAAATGACGAAGAGACACTGCTTGGAAGTAACATACTTTTTTCAATAGACACAACTATTGAAGAATAGAAACCCCTCTTACAATAAACACAACCATTAGAATTACTTATTCACTTTTTAGATTATTTCCAACGGGTCTTTCCAAACACCCAAACAAATAATGAAAGTTATAATTTTCTATGTCCATAAAAGTGCAAATAATTATTTTCCTTTTCTTTTTGGTTCTTGCTAACCAAACGAGGCTTAGAGTTGCTAAAACGGAACGTGGCTGTTGGCCTCGAAATGAAGAGAAGTCAGGACTCGAGAAATTTTGATGGGTGCATTATAATTCTGTTGTGATGAAGACAAAGTATAAGTTGGTTTGCCAGTTTCAGTTTTCCCTAGGGTGTTTGAATCCCTCTAAAATAACCGAAATAATTTCATCTTGAAACTTGATCAGTATCAACAACTACATTGGGAAAAAAACTTTGATACCGAAGGGGGTATCAAAACTTTGATATCCCATATGTATGACATGTGGGTCCCCTCCCTCTTCGTAAAGCGTGTAAACATATATATATATACATAAACATTGAGGGGGGTCCACTTGTCATAGATAAGGGTATCAAAACTTTGATACCCCCTTCGGTATCAAAGTTTTACTCACTACATTGTAGGTCATTCTTTGAGATACGCTTGCAACACTACCAAAATAAGTCATATCAGCAACGTATTTAGCGACTACAAGAAAGAACGTCGCTAATTTTTGGGGGTTTAGCGACGTTTATCTAAGACGTCGCTGTATGTCGCCAACAGCGACTAATAGCGACGTCTAGCAGCTACAATTTGTTAAATGAGAATCTGCGTCGCAAGTTCGTCGGTACACGTCGCTGATATAGCGACGTGTAGCGACGCATTTTAAGCAGCGTCGTCGTTTATTAAATATCAGCGACGTGTAGCGACGGCCGAGAAGGACGTCGCTAAATGTTTCATATAGGCGGCGAGGGTTTCCTTTTCGATCATTCACAAATTTTCCTCCAATTTTTCGCGCGCTCCTCCTCCGCGACGCTCCTCCGGCGATTTCCCTCCTCCGGCCTCCTCCTCCGCGGCGCTCCTCCGGCGATCTCCCTCCTCTGGCCTCCTCCTTCTCCTCCTCCTCCTTCCTCAGGTAGCTCCTCCTCAGGTAACTCTCCCCTGTCCCCGCTTCCCAGTTTCTCCTCGTCTTCTAGCTCTGTCACGCCCCGCTCCCGTAGGAGCGATCATCCTCGCTAAGGCGTGATGCCGCACGAGTCGGATCGTGCACGCATTCAAGCGTCCTTGATATACATGCATGTCAACCGAGCCTCATGAGTGGTGCCTTCACCATTCCTATCGCTTCGCACCGAAACGTCTGCCTAACTGTTAGGCTATGTCTTTCCGTCAGTATTGGAATCATAGTTCCCAAACAACGATATCAACACAGACCCCATCCTAAGGTCAAACCAAGTTGATAGTACGGGATTTTCTACCCAAGCTCGCATCACTCCGATTTCTAAACTTCGAGCATAGATTACCTACACACATCCCAACATTTCGTCGCACGGAGTCCGAGTCGTTCAGCAAAGCCATCCTACGATAACTCACGTTCAACCAATACTCAACAAGAACGTATCGCTCGTTCATCAAGCCATTTTGTATAGTCTATCCCTTCAAACACGTTCGATATAGTTCGCCTATCAATCCTTTTCAAGTCAAGCACGCTACGACACAATCCACCGCTAACCAAAACTTCACATTCCACCTTTCCTAAGTCATCCATTCCAATTCACGTAATCGATCATAAGGTCGTCTAGCTTAACAATACGTTGCGCCCCGATCTCACGCGAGTCAGATTATCCACGGTGGGCATGAATCACCATGCACGCTCCCGCGGGATAATCATCCTCATCGGGACATAACTCTTGTTTTGCGTCTAGACTAGTTCGTTCTCGATGCGCGGATTGGACCTACTCAATCCTCAAGTTTCTTTCATTCATCAGTCGCAAGTCCAAACATCCTCGAATTCACCTTCGCGTCAAACCGACAAGTCGAGACAATCAACGTTACCGTGTCCTGATTTTTCGAGTTCGATCATTCCCGCGACATGAATCACCATGTCAGCGCTCACGCGGAACAATTGCCCTAAATTCGACGCAACGCATGTGCGAGGCTGGAGTTGCGCTCACGCAAGACAAGATCGTCGACGTTGTGGCTATCAACGTAACCATCAAGACACGATCATTTTCATCCAACATTCATCTCGATCAAAATCCTAAGTATCGTATCCATCCGAACAATAACACTTGCACGATCGTCATTCACCGAGTCAGAGTACCCCCGAGTTATCGTATATCGATCTTTGATACGTCTCAATACCATCGATGACATGCGTAACCTGACGATCTTCCTTTGCAACAAGTTCCGAGTCGTACGAATGATGCTATCGTCCGACTGGATCATCTCCTCGACGTTCAAATTCAAGTTCGATTATTATCCCTCGAATCATTCGCAACATCCATTTTCCTCAAACCAATTTTACGTATTGTTCATCCGTTTACCTTAAGTCATCGACCAACGTGTTTCCTCAATTTGCAACATTCCTTGCTAACTCAAATCGTCGAGTAACATTCATTCCAATCCTCCGAGTCATGGCGTAACTTCAAAACTCAAACTTTTTCATGCATGATGTCTACCTGTCGTGCTAACTTTTCGTATACGATCCTTATCGATTTCTCCGATCAAGTCGTCCATTCGCACACCTTAACTTTTCCTCGATTTGATTTGCCTACTCTATCATTTCCATGTTTCATACTTGCGTAATCCTCAATCCCGTGCACGTAAATTCTAGGTTGTTCGAATCCACTCTATGGCTTTACATTCATGCGACGCTTGCTGATAGACTCATCGACATCCCGTATCCTCAATTGATCGATCGACATTTTGAGCCTATCGCATACGCCACTCAGGAATGAAGTCATTCAACTAATCCTCAACTATCATTTGAATCAAAATCGGCTTTTAAATCCCGTTCGAACCATTCCTCAATTTCCAAGCACGCTCATCTATATCGCACCGACGATATCGTCGCTCGATAGCACCCCTATCGATAGTCATCTCACTTTACTCAATCGAGTTCAACTCATTCTTGCTCGACGCTATTCAATTCTCGCACTCGACTTTTCTAAGGTCGATGCAATCCTTGGTGTATATGCCCAGCCCGACTTAGCCAACCGTGCTTACGCGAACCATCTTTTTGTTTTATCAAAAACTGTTCTCCTACGTTTTGCAAAATAGATAGACTTATTATATGGACATCCCGTGGGACATTTGAGAGAGAGCGCACCAACGATAACAACTTGCGGAAGCAACAGAATTTTGTGAAAACATCGAAGTTAAAGAATTCAATCGATAGTCCAAGGACGTAAAGCCGTGCTCTGATACCATTATATCACGTCCCGCTCCCGTAGGAGCGATCGTCCTCGCTAAGGCGTGATGCCGCACGAGCCTAGATTGCGCTCGTGCAAGGCGGGTTCCATAACGGCCGATTTCAGCGGCTGCGACGGGATCGTCGCACAGAAGTCCCAAGCAGAGACATTGAATAATAGCAGCGGAAATTAAGAACAAACACAAGTTATTCAAATAAGCTCTTTATTGATATTGAAACAACGGTCACATTGGGGGCGCAAGGCCAATATTACAATCACTCAAGCTCACTCTTTACAAGTTCACTCAGCTCTCTCTCATCTCTCGATTACAAGTCTTGATCCAGCGGAAGCTTCGGAAGGCGATGTCCATACATTATGTCCCGTATAAGTCTTTTCTCCATGCGGCCGCACGCTTCGAATCGCCAAGGAACTCCGTGCCTCGACGCATCCTAGCGAGCTCCGCACCACGAGCTTCTACCTGTGCCTGCACATGAAAACTATGTGGGTGTCAGTACTCAACTGTACTGGTGGAATGAGCTCCTCGCCCACCCATACAAACCCAACACGTTTGATTTACTTTTGTGCAACTTAGTCCCCTTTATGATTGTCTTTCTACTCTTGCCTTAGGATCAGTTTTAGGACCGACGCCTTGGCCTATTCCGTGTCTCCAGACCATCTCGTGCTTGCAACGATAACGTTACATGCCTTGCCTCAAGATCCTTCTCGTGCCAACAACGTTAACCTATCGAGTCGTGTTTGCCTTACGGCTTAAAATCAGAGACGCAACTACGCGATGAAGCTCCATTTTTCGCGTGACCGTGCTACAAACCCTTGCTGAGGCCGTGCCTCGTAATTCAGTGAGACTTAACCATACCGCCGCCTCGCGGCCCTTGCCGCCTAGCTGTCCTTGCTACTTTGACCACCAACTAACCCAATCAAGACTTGTGAATGTTAGTGTCACTCAACCAACTTTGCCTTGCGGCGGTTTCCCGACTTAAACTCAATCAACTTATATGCCGACAACTCAAGACTTGACGCCACATCTCGTGCCAAAGCACGACGCCTATGTTGAAACCCAATCTTAGGCCCAAACTTTGTGTTCTAACTGTACACACCTTCAACTCAACTCAATCCAAAGGCATACACGCGGTTAGCTGCTATTTGCCGACATCTATATGAACTTGGCCACTAGCATCACAAGCTATACCTTGACGTATAGTTTTGTTATTCGAGATCCTTTCAGCGCAAGGTAGAGATCCCCGCTGAAAGTCTCCGACTAACCTGAGCGGGAGCGTACTCCCAGCTCGACTATACCCTGTTCCCTCCTAGGCCGAGTCGGCCCCATGGTGTTACGCCCTAGAACCAGAATACTAGAGAGCGGAGGCAGACATAGCCAGCTACGTATATGAAATAGGATCCATCTCGCTATACGGTCACGGCTGTCTAGATACATGAGGGTTTAACTACATGCCAACAGTCTCTTAAGGTCATGAACAAGCCTATTGTCTCAATCACAAGCAAGTAAGTAAAAGTTACAAGATGTATGATCGTTAAATATACAATAGTAAGGCGTCCCAAACATTACATATTCAGCTGATCATGAAGCTAGTCATTACAAAATGTCAGGACTAGCAAGAGTTTAGTCATACATGATCAACCCTAGGATCTGTCAATCATGTTACAGCCCGTAGGCAGACAGTAAGTAAGTGCAATCGAGCTAAACAGGTGCTCGTCGGCTAAACGCCTCAAAAGAATATTTTTATAATAGAGTGGGAGAGCTAAAAATAACCTACTCGTTGCCCTGGTTACGCCTGGTGTTCACCATCGGGCTGGAAAAGCGGTAGATCCTTTGGAGCTGCTCCGAAATCTGGCCATACAAAACCAGCTGGGTCAGATCCCAGAAAGAGCAAGTGCCACAAAGGAAGCTTCACTTAGGAACTAAAACCAGCAATCAGCATAAGAATATAAATAAAGTAAGAACTGAAAATAAAGAAAGTACATCAGGGTGATATACGACGAGATAACCATGGAACTATTCAGATAACCAGGTTACAACCCGTAAACCAAACAAGGACCGGGATTGTAACCATTCGTCTGAACAGAACTTGGAATTCTCACCATTTATCGGCAAGATAATATAAGAAAATCAGGACATGTAACAGGATCAAGACAAGACTAGACTGGTTAGACTCCATCCAATCATTTCACGGCCAAGCAAGAATTACGGCTTGATACTTTAACTAACTAGGGTTATCATAGGCCTAATTACTAACAAGATGCAGTGAGATTTACTCCACAGCCACAAGCCCTGCAGACCATCCAGGTTACCCGGGTTAAAAGATTTAGAGTTGAATTCAGGTGGGTACCAGGAAACGAATGTACCCTTAGGTAGCTTGAAGGGTGCAACACATGACAGTGTGCTGGAAATGTGCCCTACTCGACGGCAGGCTACAGATCCCAAGGCGTGCCCAGGTAACGGGATTGCCTGTAGCTGGGAGATCTCTTTATGACTAATGTATTAATCTAGTTATTTAGCCTTAGTCCATTTCAGTAGGTACTCCTGACCGTGGTACTCAGGAGTCCCCTCCTAGACATGATGCAAGACAGGACTGGATTATTTGTACAAGCACAATTGCCCACGGTGTCCGGATTAATTTTACAGGTCATGTCATGTCAGGTAGCGGTCGCAACAACTTATCAAGATATATCATGTCAGGTCTACTTGTCAGGACTAGGCACAGGGTGTCTATGCGGCTCAGGGGGATGAATTCATGCGGCAGAAGGGTTCAGTCGTATGCGGCCAGCGGGGGAATGGATCCTATACGGCCAGCGGGGGAATGGATCCTTCTGCGGCCGAGAAGACACGGGTCCATGCGGCTCAGAAGAAAGGATGCATGCGGCTGAAAGGAGCAGGGTGTTATGCGGCTCAATTCAGTGGGCACACATGCGGCTAGGTTCAGTCATGGGCGCATGCGGCTAGGTTCAGTCAAGGGCGCATGCGGCTAGGTTCATATAGACTCATGCGACTGATGAGAAATGAGCCCATGCGGCTAAGGATGGGACTCAGCCTCATGCGGCTGGGACTAAGTTTCATGCGGCTTAGAAGTACAATGATCTCATGCGGCTGGGGGCGACTTGCCGCATGAATACTCATGCGGTCAAGTACAGCCATGCGCCAGGGAAGTTCTTCTTCTCCAAATTTCCGAGGAGAAGAACACTATGAGCCCATGCCTCCCAAGCTTCATAAAACCTTCATCCGGAGCCCAAATCCGAACTTTCATAGGTCAAAATGGGGTAGAACGAAATGCTCTACAGCATGGAACCATCAAAACTTAGAAATAACAAGATTAAGTAGATCAAAACCCAAGAATTCCGAAAATAATGTAAACATAGATCTACAAAAATCTAGCCATGGAAAGAGAAAATGCCAAGTACTAAAGTAAGTTAAAATGCTGTAAGGAAGAGAATGAAGCAATAAAATTTGAGTTCCTCCATGAAACAAGTTGCACTTGCCTAGACCTCTCTCTCTCTCTCTCTCTGGTAGGTAAGGAAGTAATGGGGAAGAAGAAGATGAATAATGAAGAGAGAGAGAAAGAAGAATGGTAATAAATACCAAGGTGGTGGTAGGTAGGGGGTTCATCCATGGTTCATGATGAACCAAAACAATCCCAACCGAACCAAGCCAACCCCGGGCCAAGAATAAACCGAGCCAAGAAGGAAAAGCTAAACCAGGAATTAAGCAATACAAGATAAAATACGTACACGTATTCCACAAATACGTAATACGAACCACAGGCATTACAACTCTACCCACCTTAAAAGAATTCCGTCCTCAGAATTTAATCAAGAGGCTAGAGGAGCAATGACAAGCTATACTAATAACAAGCAAGCTATAACTAGGCAAGCAATCACTCATTCAAGCAAGGAATCGAAGGCATGAGGTATAAGGAAGACATTATATCTCACGAGTCAAACAAGTCGGGATATCGCGATCGGATATTGTTCTCACGCTCCCACGTTGACTCACCCAAAGAGTGATGACCCCAAGCAACTCGGACTAACTTGATAGTCTTGTTCTTGAGTATCTTCTCTCTCCGGTCCAATATAGACATGGGCCTCTCCTCATACGAAAGGTTGGTACCAACAACCAATTCTGAATGATCTAGGACGTGGCTTGGGTCCGGGATATACTGTCGTAATTGGGATACATGGAATACGTCATGCACCTCGCTTAGCGACGGCGGAAGAGCGAGACGATAGGATACATCTCCTACTCGCTCCAGAATGTCGAACGGCCCTATATACCTAGGACTAAGCTTTTCCCGTACGCCGAAGCGAATGACGCCACGGTTAGGCGAAATCCTCAGGAATACATGGTCACCGACAGAAAACTCGAGAGGACGCCGATGAGAATCGGCCCAATGGCGCTGGCGATCTTGGGCAACTCGAAGATGATCCCTGACTCTTCTAACCACTTCAACTGTCTGGGCAACCATTTCTGGACCGAGCATCTGCCTCTCTCCAACATCATCCCAGGCTAACGGGGATCGGCACTTCCTGCCATACAGCGCCTCGAACGGTGCCATCTGGATACTAGCTTGGAAACTGTTGTTGTACGAGAATTCCACCAGGTGCAAATGATCTTTCCATGAACCGCCGAAGTCAAGTGTACAGGACCGCAACATATCTTCAAGAGTCTGGATCGTACGCTCCGATTGACCATCTGTTTACGGATGATATGCTGAACTGAACTGGAGACGAGTTCCCAAACCCTCCTGCAGGCTACGCCAAAAGTGCGACGTAAATCTGGAATCTCGGTCCGAGGTGATACTGACTGGCACTCCGTGCAACCTGACAATCTGCCTGAGGTACATCTCTGCTAACTGAGCTGTCGACTGACCAACTCTGAACGGGAGAAAGTGAGCTACCTTCGTGAGCCGATCAACTATAACCCAGATAGCATCTCTACCAGCTGGGGATCTAGGCAATTCAGTCACGAAATCCATGGTCACATGCTCCCACTTCCATTCTGGGATCGGCAAGGGCTGAAGAAGTCCAGCGGGCCTCTGATGTTCGGCCTTAACTTGTTGGCAGACTAAACACCGAGAGACAAACCGAGCTATCTCCCGCTTCATGCTATTCCACCAAAAGTGTTGACGGATATCACGGTACATCTTCGTACTACCAGGATGGATGGAATACTGAGAACTGTGAGCCTCTGACATGATCTCCTGTCGGATATCTCCACCGGGTACACAAAGACGCTGACCATGCCTAAGTGTACCATCCTCATGAATGCATAACTCCGGTCTACGTCCTGCTTCACACTCTGCTCTGAGTCGCTGAAGCTTGGAATCTGTTGATTGCGCCATCCGGATCCTCTCGACGATAGTGGACTGAACTTGCATACTGGCCATCAATGCCACACTGGAAGGGAGGACAACTTCTATACCCATCTTCTGAAGATCGGCTAACAGCTCTGGTTGCGCTGTTAGGAAATAAACTCTGGCTCTCCTGCTCAATGCATCTGCAACAACGTTGGCCTTTCCGGGATGATACTGCAAATTGACATCATAATCCACAAGAAGCTCCAGCCACCTTCTCTGACGCATGTTAAGATCCTTCTGAGTGAAAACATACTTCAAGCTCTTATGGTCGGTGAAAATCTCCACCCTATCTCCGTACAAGTAGTGCCTCCACAACTTGAGTGCAAACACTACTGCTGCTAGCTCCAAGTCATGGGTTGGATAATTCCTCTCATGATCACGAAGTTGGCGTGACGCATAAGCTATTACCTTCCCATGCTGCATCAGAACACATCCTAGGCCTCTGCCGGAAGCATCACAATATACTGAAAATCCTCCAGTTCCATCTGGAAGCGTGAGAATGGGTGCCGTTATCAGGCCTCGCTTTAACTTCTCAAATGATTCCTGACACTCTGCTGTCCAAGCAAACTGCACATCCTTACGGATCAACTGGGTCAATGGCGCTGAGATCCGAGCAAAGTCTGAAACAAACCGCCGGTAGTAGCCGGCCAATCCAAAAAAATTGCAAACTTCTGTAACTGTGCTGGGCACCGGCCACCACTCAATAGCCATAATCTTCTGGGGATCCACTTCTACTCCTCCTCTGGTAATAATATGACCCAAGTACGAAATGCGATCGAGCCAGAACTCGCATTTACTGAACTTGGCATATAACTGGTGCTCCCTGAGAGTCTGAAGAACCACACGGAGATGCTGCTCATGCTCCGCCTCACTCTTGCTGTAGACCAGGATGTCATCCAAGAACACAATCACAAACTGATCCAAGTAAGGCATGAAAATGCGATTCATGAGATCCATGAATACGGCTGGCGCATTGGTCGCTCCAAATGGCATAACAAGGAACTCCCAATGCCCATATCTCGATCTAAACGTTGTCTTTGGAATGTCCTGCTTTCTGACTCTGATCTGGTGGTATCCTGAGCGCAAGTCGATCTTCGAGAATACTGATGCCCCTTTGAGTTGATCAAACAAGTCATCTATCCTCGGAAGAGGGTATCTGTTCTTGATTGTCACTGAGTTCAAGGTACGATAATCAACACATAACCTGGATGTACCATCCTTCTTTTTCACAAGAAGCATCGGGGCTCCCCAAGGCGATCCACTAGTACGAATGAATCCTTTGGTTCTAAGCTCTTCAATCATCTTGTACAAGATCTCCAATTCTGAAGGCGCCATCCTGTAGACTCTCTCTGATATTGGGGCTGTTCCGGGAATCAAGTCTATGGTGAACTCGATCTCCCGCTCTGGAGGCATACCTGGAAGCTCTTCTGGAAAACATCTGGAAATTCTTCGACTATCCTGGGCAACTGCACTGCTGCTACTGCCATCCGCAATATCGGAGGAGAAGGCTCAACTTCACCTCGAAAAAATGAAAACTCTGGCTCGCCTGGAATGCTAAAAACAACCCTACCAATATGGCAGTATATTCTAGCATACTGGTTTCTCAACCAATCCATCCCTAGGACCACATCATAGTCGGCCATCGGGAACTCTATCAATCTAGCGGGAAGTTCTCTACCGCTAACTACGATCCGACACGAGGAAAACACCCTATCTACTCCCACAAGTCCGTTACCAGTAAGTATATTGAGCCTTACTGATAATGACTCGGGCTCCAATCCTATCCGTGTCGCGAATCGTGCAGACATAAAAGAATGCGATGCACCAGAATCAAATAAAGCTGAGGCTGGAAAGGAGTTGACGAGAATAGTACCTGCCACTACCTCTCCAGGTGCTAGTCCTTCCTCTGCGATCATCACCATAGCATGACCATGCCCTCGGGGTGCTGGTCCTCTCTGCTGAAATCTTCGCTGCCTGCTCTGGCTCTGGGCTTAGACTTGTACATACTGCTGGGGGTTCTGCTGCTGGAATACTTGGGTCTGAGGCGGCAAGGGCCTCGGCAATGGATACTGCTGCTGCTGCTGGACCGGTGCTGGTCCTCTCACCGAAGAGCTAGAAAGGTTGGATGATGATGAACCACCCCTATTCGGGCAAGATCCAACCCTATGGTCTGCTGCTCCACAAGCCAGACACAATCCCTGTGTCCTGCGGTACTCTACCACTACATGGCCTGGCTTCCGACAATGAGAACATCCCACTGCGGAAGATTGCTCTTCCAACCAGTCGATCGCTATGGAGGGACCCTCGGTACCGCTGAAGGAAGTGCGGCACGCTTTCTTGAATTCTGACACTTCAAAGTTGTACTTTTTTGGTGCCGCTGATTGACGCTCGGGATCCTCCGTGTCGATTTCAATGGGTTGTTGGATCGCCGGCACGGTGACGGTAGGCGTAGTCGTAGAATTCCCGTTGGCCGCCATTGTTTGGACGATCTGCTGCAGGGTATCTAGCTGCTTTTGCTGAAGTTTGGCATGTGCATCAAAGCGAGCTTCGAAGCGAGCTTCGAACTGGGCCTGTCGTTCCTCTACTTGTTGATGTCGGTTCTCGGACTGGTTTCGCTGCGCCTCCATCATGCGCAGCATCCTTTCGATGGTATCGTTAGAAGGTCCGGCCCGCGGACGATGCGAACTACTAGAGCCGCTAGAAGCGCTCTGTTCTTGCTCGGCCGTGGGTTCCGTCCCTTCTGCGATACGAAGGCAAACGCATCAGTCATAAAATATTACGGACTCATTGAATGGAACAACTTATCTCATCGATGCGAGGTCAAAGGATGTAAAGCCGTGCTCTGATACCATTATGTCACGCCCCGATTCCGTAGAATCGATAGTCGTCCCCCGGACGTGATGCCGTGCGAACCTAAGTTGCGATCGCACAAGGCATAGTCATAAGGTTATCCGAAACACAACATCAAGTTAGAGTACGCAGAGAAATTGAATGACACATTGAAATAGAAATAGACTTTTTTATTGATAATAAAGCTTCATTTACATTGACTTCATTACATGCATTGCCACGCGGGCTACAATATGACTCGACTTACAAAATGAACGCCGATGAGATAGTCGTTCCATACATTACACCCCTTTATACAAGCAAAAACCATTACACATTTCCACCTGCGATCGAGGCGAGTCGAGCCGCCATCTTCTTTTGGACTGAGTGCGGGTCTTCTTCAAAAGGAAATCCAGAAACAAGCCTTTACACGCGGACGAGGCTTCAAAAGGGTTCACTTCGCCTTGAGCTTTCAAGTGGCACGCCCTTCGTAGTTCGGGGTACCTGCGTGGAGAGCGAGGATCAGTATATTACACTTTGTACTGGTGCGTGGCTATTTAAGTTCCAAGCTCTCATTTGGTTGAAGAGTTTAATTGACTTAAAGTATGAATGTTTCTAACCATCCTAATGAATTATAAACAAGCATAGTAAAATTTACGTTGAAACTTACCGACGGCGGCCCGCGCCGCGCCTTATGAAACTTACCATGTTCTTTCCTGTCAATTGTTATCATTTCCATACCAAGTGCAATATTTCGTGTGTTGGTCACTGGCTCCCAGAGCCATCGTGGACTCCTTCTAGCTTTTATTAGACGAGGCCCTTTCAGCGCGAGTAGCGAGACCCGCTGCAAGTCCTCGCCTAACATTGTACCCAGCACAGCTTATGAGATGTTTCCTTCTTGGCCGCAACGGTCCCGTGGCCCCGGGTTGCCGTGCGGGGAAACTTTACCTTGTCGACAAGTTGTCCATGACCGTGCGAAAACCATTTTCCTTCTTTTAGTTATTAAGACATAGCCTACATTCTCTTTAAAAACTCAATCATTTTATCGTGCCCGTGTCCTTGCATTCAATCTTTAATCCGCATCAACACTATCGATTTACTCAAGAAGGGGTCGAGAAGAGAAGGGTCAGCCACTCACCTTGAGTTTACTTCGGCAAGAGGACTTGTTGGTCGCGCTAGACGTCGCCTACGCGATTACCTGAAATCGCACAAGCAACCGATTAGAACACTGCATTAATCAAGGAGTTCGATAGGAAATACGAGTTCGAAATGCAAGCCATGAAAACCATCGAAAACATTCACGAAAGCACATTCAGAAAACAAAGCCAAAACCAACGCAAGCGGCGTGAAAAGCAGAGCAACGGGAGGTCTCTCCCGACTCAGCCGCAGAGTCAATCCTCGAGGCGCAATCCGCTGAATATGGGACTTGGTTCCGAAGAAGACATTCCATAACGAGGAATGGATCTTAATTCAACCGTTTCCGTTCGATCGACTCGGTCGATCCCGACCTATCGGTCCCGACCGAATCGATAGCGACAGTGTTCCTTTCTCGCGTACCCCGTAGACAGAGTACGGGGCACGATGTAGGGACGGGGCACTACACCATAACCAACTAAGAAAAAGTTTCGTCCTCGAAACTTAAAATAGAACCTACCTCTACGTGAACAACGAAGGGAACTTCTCATTCATTTCTGACTCAAGCTCCCACGTCGACTCCTCGACGGAATGGTTTCTCCAGAGGACGCGGACTAGAGGAATAGCACGGTTGCGGAGAATTTTATCCTTGCGCTCCAAGATTTGCACCGGCTCTTCGACATATGATAAGTCCGCCTTCAGGTCCAGCTTACCCAAATCTACCACATGCCCCGGATCGTGCACGTACTTTCGCAATTGTGAGACGTGGAAGACCATGTACCTCTGACAACGCAGGCGGCAAGACGATTTGGTAAGCTACCGGGGCGACTCGCTTCAATATTTCGAACGGGCCAACAAATCTTGGGCTCAATTTCCCCTTCGTACCGAACCTGGAAACTCCATGTATAGGCATCACCTTCAGGAATACATGGTCGCCTTCCGAGAACTCGAGGGGGCGTCGGTGCGTGTCGGCATAGCTTTTCTGCCGGCTTTGTGCTATCTTCAATCTTTCTCGTATCAACTTGACCTTCTGTACAGTCTGCTCCACCAGCTCCGGACCAAGTATCTGCCGTTTCCCGACTTCATCCCAGCAAATGGGCGATCTACACTTCCGGCCGTACAAAGCTTCATACGGCGCCATTTGGATGCTGGACTGACAGCTGTTGTTGTATGCAAACTCGGCCAGCGGTAGAAGGACGTCCCAACTTGACTTCAAGTCGATCGCACAGAGTCGTAACATGTCTTCGAGAATTTTGTTCACCCGCTCTGTTTGGCCGTCAGTCTGAGGATGATAAGCTGAGCTGAACTTCAACTTGGTCCCCAGTGTTGAATGAAGACTACTCCAGAAGCGCGCTACGAACCGTCCATCCCGATCCGAGATGATAGAAACTGGGACCCCGTGCAGCCGAACTATTTCATCAAGGTATATCAGAGCAAGGCAGTCGACGCTCCAAGTAACTTTGATGGCGATAAAGTGCGCTGACTTGGTTAGTCGATCGACGATGACCCAGACGGCGTCGTTTCCCAGCGGCATCCTCGGCAAGCCAACAACGAAGTCCATAGTGATGTGATCCCATTTCCACTCTGGAATGGCGAGGTTCTGCATCACCCCGCCCGGTCGCTGGTGCTCGGCTTTGACTTGCTGACAGGCCATACATTTTGACACAAAGAGCGCTACGTCCCTCTTCATGCCGTGCCACCAAAAGACAACGCGGAGGTCCTTATACATCTTGGTGCTGCCAGGATGCAAAGAATATTTTGCGTAGTGCGCCTTCGACATTATCTCCTTTCTAAGTTCTGCATCGTCCGGTACGCATAGCCGTCCCTTCACGCGCAACACTCCCGACTCGTCTTCTGCAAAGTCGGACGCTTTCCCTGTGGATATCAGCTTCCGCATCTTCTCCAGGTAGGGGTCGTCCTTCTGTACAGACTTGATCCTCTCCAGTAGGCTCGGTTCCACCCGCAGTTGTGCCAGTTTTACGTCTCTGAAACGAACTCGGAGCTCGATGCCCATTCCTTCCAAGTCACGCAGCAGTCGGTTGTTGATACATAATGAAGCCAAGTACTTCCGGCTCAGCGCATCCGCTACCACATTTCCCTTGCCCGGCGTGTAGTCGATTGATAAGTCATAGTCTTTGATTAGTTCGAGCCATCGCCTCTGCCGCAAATTCAGTTCTTTCTGGGTGAAGAGATACTTGAGGCTTTTGTGGTCTGTATAAATCCTGTACGCCACGCCATAGAGATAGTGACGCCACAGCTTCAACGCGAACACAATTGCCGCTAGTTCTAGGTCATGCGTGGGGTAGTTCTTCTCGTGCGGCTTCAACTGCCGGGAAGCAAAAGATATCACCTTATCCCGCTGCATGAGCACACACCCCAAGCCCGGGCCAGAAGCATCACTGAAGATTTGAAATCCCTCCGTCCCTTCAGGAAGAGCAAGTATCGGGGCTGAAATGAGCCGTTGTTTGAGCTCCTGGAAGGAAGTTTCACAGTCGTCTGACCACTTGAATGTGACTCCTTTCTGGGTGAGGCGAGTCAACGGCGATGCGATCTTCGCGAAGTCCTCCATGAAGCGTTGGTAGTATCCCGCCAAGCCTAGGAAGCTTCGAATTTCGCTAACTGATGCGGGCCGTTTCCAATCAGCAACTGCCTCGACTTTCTTCGAATCGACTGCGATGCCCGCGGCGGAGATGATGTGTCCAAGGAATGAGACGTTGTTCAGCCAGAACTCGCACTTGCTCATCTTCGCGTACAACTGATTCTCTCGAAGGGTTTGGAGTACCGTCCGCAGATGCTCTGCATGTTGCGCTCGATCCTTCGAGTAGACGAGGATGTCGTCGATGAAAACTACTACGAACTTGTCAACGAACGGACGGAACACCCGATTCATTAGATCCATGAAGACGGCAGGGGCGTTTGTCAGACTGAACGGCATTACCAAGAATTCGTAGTGGCCATAACGAGTGCGGAAGGCAGACTTCGGCACGTCATCTGGCTTGACTTTGAGTTGGTGATAACCCGATCGCAGATCAATCTTCGAAAACACCGTTGCACCTTGGAGCTGGTCGAACAAGTCGTCGATGCGGGGCAGGGGGTATTTGTTTCGGACGGTGGCTTTGTTCAATTCCCGATAGTCGATGCAGAGCCGCATCGATCCATCCTTCTTCTTTACGAATAGCACGGGCGCACCCCACGGCGAGACACTCGGACGGATAAACCCTCTGTCGAGCAATTCCTGAAGTTGTGCCTTCAATTCTTTCAATTCTGCCGGGGCCATTCTGTACGGAGCCTTCGAGATCGGCCGGGTGTCGGGGAATGTATCGATGGTGAACTCTATTTCTCGATCGGGCGGCATGCCGGGTAGCTCATCCGGGAACACGTTGGGAAATTCTGCCACAACGTCGGTCTGACCCGCGTTTGCACCATCCTGTCGCATGTCTCGAACGAAAGCTAGATAGCCTTCGCACCCGGAATGCAGCATCCGTCGAGCAGATATTGCGGGGATCACCATGCAGGTCGACGACGCCTCACCACACGAGTAGCAGAATTCAGGCACTCCAGGCATACGAAATGTGACCTTCTTTTCAGCGCAGTCTATGGTTGCGTTGCACGGCCCGAGCCAATCCATCCCCAGAATGATGTCAAAGTCCTTCATATCTAGAACTATCACATCCAGACTGATCTTTTGACCGCCGATACAGATAATTCCGCTGGCGCAAGCTAAGTTTGTGAGAATTGGTGTGCCCGAAGGCGTGCTTACGCTAAGGTCGAGATCTAATGATATTACAGGAAATTTGTGCTCGGCGGCAAAGTCCGCCGATATAAAACTATGTGAAGCGCCTGAATCAAATAACACACGAGCAGGCACATTATTGAATTTTAGTATACCTGACACTACTGTATCTGATGCTAGCGCTTCGTCTCGAGTCATAGCGTAGACGCGGCCCTGAGTGTTGGGGCGACGATCTTGGCCATTTTGCAGTGCAGGTTGAGTGGACGGAGGAGGTCGGGGAGCCTGCCCTCGATTCTCTTGGCGGTATTGTTGTGGTGGGACGTTGCGAGTCAGTCTGGGGTTTGTACAATTTCGAGCAAGGTGGCCCTTTTGTCCGCAAGCATGGCATTCCCCCCTGAAGGGGAAGCAGTTGATGGCTTCGTGCCCGAGGCGATTACATTTGGTGCAACAAGGTAACGGATTCTGACCCATGTAGCCGCCGTTGTTTGGACGCTTTGACGCGTGATTGTTGCCTCCCGTATAGCTAGGACGTTTGTGATTGGAGTGGCGCACAACGTCGTCAGCACCGGAAGGATGCAGGTTCTCAAGGCGGAGCGCGTGATTCAGAGCCTCGCCCACGGTCTTGTACTTCGGGACCCCGACATGCGCACCGATAGAGTGTCGCAGACCCACTTCGAACCGTCGCACACGGCACTCTTCAGTAGGCAGAAACTGGCCAGCAAACTTAGACAACTTGTTGAATTCTGCGGCGTACTGTTCCACTGTCCGGCTCCCTTGCTTCAACTGCATGAATTCATTCTCCTTTGCTTGACGAACGACTGACGGAAGGTACTGGACTTCGAAAGCTTTGCGGAATGTGGCCCAAGAGATCGGCGCGGTGGTGTTGTCCGGTCGGATCGCTCGCTTCCGTACGGCCCACCAGTCGTGCGCGTTCAACCGTAGTTGAAGTTGTGCGCAGGCGACTTGTTTGGATTTTTCAATGCCGAGCAGCTCGAAGTGATCTTCCAGCTCTTCCAACCAGTCGATCGCTATGGAGGGACCCTCGGTACCGCTGAAGGAAGTACGGCACGCTTTCTTAAATTCTGACACTTCAAAGTTGTACTTTTTCGGTGCCGCTGATTGACGCTCGGGATCCTCCGTGTCGATTTCAATGGGTTGTTGGATCGCCGGCACGGTGACGGTAGGCGTAGTCGTAGAATTCCCGTTGGCCGCCATTGTCTGGACGATCTGCTGCAGGGTATCTAGCTGCTTTTGCTGAAGTTTGGCATGTGCATCAAAGCGAGCTTCGAACTGGGCCTGTCGTTCCTCTACTTGTTGATGTCGGTTCTCGGACTGGTTTCGCTGCGCCTCCATCATGCGCAGCATCCTTTCGATGGTATCGTTAGAAGGTCCGGCCCGCGGACGATACGAACTACTAGAGCCGCTAGAAGTGCTCTGTTCTTGCTCGGCCGTGGGTTCCGTCCCTTCTGCGATACGAAGGCAAACGCATCAGTCACAAAATATTACGGACTCATTGAATGGAACAACTTATCTCATCGATGCGAGGTCAAAGGATGTAAAGCCGTGCTCTGATACCATTATGTCACGCCCCGATTCCGTAGAATCGATAGTCGTCCCCCGGACGTGATGCCGTACGAACCTAAGTTGCGATCGCACAAGGCATAGTCATAAGGTTATCCGAAACACAACATCAAGTTAGAGTACGCAGAGAAATTGAATGACACATTGAAATAGAAATAGACTTTTTCATTGATAATAAAGCTTCATTTACATTGACTTCATTACATGCATTGTCGCGCGGGCTACAATATGACTCGACTTACAAAATGAACGCCGATGAGATAGTCGTTCTATACATTACACCCCTTTATACAAGCAAAAACCATTACACATTTCCACCTGCGATCGAGGCGAGTCGAGCCGCCATCTTCTTTTGGACTGAGTGCGGGTCTTCTTCAAAAGGAAATCCAGAAACAAGCCTTTACACGCGGACGAGGCTTCAAAAGGGTTCACTTCGCCTTGAGCTTTCAAGTGGCACGCCCTTCGTAGTTCGGGGTACCTGCGTGGAGAGCGAGGATCAGTACATTACACTTTGTACTGGTGCGTGGCTATTTAAGTTCCAAGCTCTCATTTGGTTGAAGAGTTTAATTGACTTAAAGTATGAATGTTTCTAACCATCCTAATGAATTATAAACAAGCATATGACAAGCATAGTGAAATTTAAGTTGAAACTTACTGACGGCGGCCCGCGCCGCGCCTTATGAAACTTACCATGTTCTTCCCTGTCAATTGTTATCATTTCCATACCAAGTGCAATATTTCGTGTGTTGGTCACTGGCTCCCAGAGCCATCGTGGACTCCTTCTAGCTTTTATTAGACGAGGCCCTTTCAGCGCGAGTAGCGAGACCTGCTGCAAGTCCTCGCCTAACATTGTGCCCAGCACAGCTTATGAGATGTTTCCTTCTTGGCCGTAACGGTCCCGTGGCCCCGGGTTGCCGTACGGGAAAACTTTACCTTGTCGACAAGTTGTCCATGACCGTGCGAAAACCATTTTCCTTCTTTTAGTTATTAAGACATAGCCTACATTCTCTTTAAAAAATCAATCATTTTACCGTGCCCGTGCCCGTGCCCTTGCATTCAATCTTTAATCCGCATCAACACTATCGATTTACTCAAGAAGGGGTCGAGAAGAGAAGGGTCAGCCACTCACCTTGAGTTTACTTCGGCAAGAGGACTTGTTGGTCGCGCTAGACGTCGCCTACGCGATTACCTGAAATCGCACAAGCAACCGATTAGAATACTGCATTAATCAAGGAGTTCGATAGGAAATGCGAGTTCGAAATGCAAGCCATAAAAACCATCGAAAATATTCACGAAAGCGCATTCAGAAAACAAAGCCAAAACCAACGCAAGCGGCGTGAAAAGCAGAGCAACGGGAGGTCTCTTCCGACTCAGCCGCAGAGTCAATCCTCGAGGTGCAACCCGCTGAATATGGGACTTGGTTCCGAAGAAGACATTCCATAACGAGGAATGGATCTTAATTCAACCGTTCTCGTTCGATCGACTCGGTCGATCCCGACCTATCGGTCCCGAACGAATCGATAGCGACAGTGTTCCTTTCTCGCGCACCCCGTGGACAGAGTACGGGGCACGATGTAGGGACGGGGCACTACATCTATCATACTCGGTTGCCACCAAGGTGGGAGCAAACCGACTGAGTCTCGAAAACTCGGCCGTATATCCGTCGACCGTTCTGCCTCCTTGCTTCAGATTAGTAAACCTCGTCTGTAGATCGTACCGAGCTACAACATCAAAATACTTGGTCAGGAATCTCTTCCTGAATACTGCCCAAGCAATGGGTGCCACTAATCCAACGGCCTGAGCCGCCCACCAGCTGCGGGCAAGATCTAGCAACTGCAGGCGCACCACGGCTACCTTCTCGTTCTCTGGGGTCCTAGCTGCTTCTAGAATCACCTCTGTGTCCTAAAGCCATGCAACTGTGGCAATCGCATCTTCACTACCGTCGAAGAAGGGAGGGTTCAAGCGCTTGAAGCTGTTGGCCGCGCTGTTACCCTGATGACCTCCTCTGGTCAAAGCATCCGTCACGGCCTGGTGCAAGGCGTCTCCACGAGGATCTTGAGAAGCTATCAAGGTCCTGACGAGCCCTACCAAAGTGCCATCATCAGGCTCGGCAGGCTGAACTGGCTGGACTGGTGGCCCTTCTCCAATAGGCTCGACTCTGGAGGCTACTCCGGAATGCTGGGCTTGATCCCCGGGTTGCTGCTGGTCCACGGGAGATGCTCCGCCTTGCTGATCGGTAGGACCACGAACAATGCCGCTGAAGAAGACGACATAGGGAACAATAAGGAAGGACCAGGACAGATCAACGATACAAGCATATGATCAGGACAAGAATCCAGGAATCCAGACGATACGAGCAGAGATCAAGGGCGAATATTGATTGAGACATCTATTCGGTAAATCCTCACATATCTTGATTTACAAGACCTGCATGGGCCACCACTTAAACCATGTCACGCCCCAGAACCAGAATACTGGAGAGCGGGGGCAGACATAGCCAGCTACGTATATGAAATGGGATCCATCTCGCTATACGGTCACGGCTGTCTAGATACATGAGGGTTTAACTACAAGCCAGCAGTCTCTTAAGGTCATGAACAAACCTATTGTCTCAATCACAAGCAAGTAAGTAAAAGTTACAAGATGTATGATCATTAAATATACAATAGTAAGGTGTCCCAAACATTACATATTCAGCTGATCATGAAGCTAGTCGTTACAAAATGTCAGGACTAGCAAGAGTTTAGTCATACATGATCAACCCTAGGATCTGTCAATCATGTTACAGCCCGTAGGCAGGCAGTAAGTAAGTGCAATCGAGCTAAACAGGTGCTCGTCGGCTAAACGCCTCAAAAGAATATTTTTACAATAGAGTGGAAGAGCTAAAAATAACCCACTCGTTGCCCTGGTTACGCCTGGTGTTCACCATCGGGCTGGAAAAGCGGTAGATCCTCTGGAGCTGCTCCGAAATCTGGCCATACAAAACCAGCTGGGTCAGATCCCAGAAAGAGCAAGTGCCACAAAGGAAGCTTCACTTAGGAACTAAAACCAGCAATCAGCACAAGAATATAAATAAAGTAAGAACTGGAAATAAAGAAAGTACATCAGGGTGATATACGACGAGATAACCATGGAACTATTCAGATAACCAGGTTACAACCCGTAAACCAAACAAGGACCGGGATTGTAACCATTCGTCTGAACAGAACTTGGAATTCTTACCATTTATCGGCAAGATAATATAAGAAAATCAGGACATGTAACAGGATCAAGACAAGACTAGACTGGTTAGACTCCATCCAATCATTTCACGGCCAAGCAAGAATTACGGCTTGATACTTTAACTAACTAGGGTTATCACAGGCCTAATTACTAACAAGATGCAGTGAGATTTACTCCACAGCCACAAGCCCTGCAGACCATCCAGGTTACCCGGGTTAAAAAATTTAGAGTTGAATTCAGGTGGGTACATCGTCCAGGAAACGAATGTACCCTTAGGTAGCTTGAAGGGTGCAACACATGACAGTGTGCTGGAAATGTGTCCTACTCGACGGCAGGCTACAGATCCCAAGGCGTGCCCTGGTAACGGGATTGCCTGTAGCTGGGAGATCTCTTTATGACTAATGTATTAATCTAGTTATTTAGCCTTAGTCCATTTCAGTAGGTACTCCTGACCGTGGTACTCAGGAGTCCCCTCCTAGACATGATGCAAGACAGGACTGGATTATTTGTACAAGCACAATCGCCCATGGTGTCCGGATTAATTATACAGGTCATGTCATGTCAGGTAGCCGTCGCAACAGCTTATCAAGATATATCATGTCAGGTCTACTTGTCAGGAGTGCACCACGACGGGCCACTATCATGTCAAGCCAGGTCACTTATTAGGAGTGCACCACTACGGGTCACTATCGTGTTATGCTAGTTCCTTGTCATATCATGCCATGTACAATAGTCATTCCAAACATATTAAGTAAAATCAAATTCATGACAAACTATATTATAATAATAATAATAATAATAATAATAATAATAATAATAATAATAATAATAATAATAATAATAATAATAATATAACAAGACTAGGCACAGGGTGTCTATGCGGCTCAGGGGGATGAATTCATGCGGCAGAAGGGTTCAGTCGTATACGGCCAGCGGGGGAATGGATCCTATGCGGCCAGCGAGGGAATGGATCCTCCTGCGGCCGAGAAGACACGGGTCCATGCGGCTCAGAAGAAAGGACGCATGCGGCTGAAAGGAGCAGGGGGTTATGCGGCTCAATTCAGTGGGCACACATGCGGCTACATAAGCAAGGACGCATGCGGCTAGGTTCGGTCAAGGGCGCATGCGGCTAGGTTCATATAGACTCATGCGGCTGATGAGAAATGAGCCCATGCGGCTAGGGATGTGACTCAGCCTCATGCGGGTGGGACTAAGTTTCATGCGGCTTAGAAGTACAATGGTCTCATGCGGCTGGAGGCGACTTGCCGCATGAATACTCATGCGGTCAAGTACAGCCATGCGCCAGGGAACTGTTCTTCTTCTCCAAATTTCCGAGGAGAAGAACACTATGAGCCTATGCCTCCCAAGCTTCATAAAACCTTCATCCGGAGCCCAAATCCGAACTTCCATAGGTCAAAATGGGGTAGAACGAAATGCTCTACAACATGAAACCATCAAAACTTAGAAATAACAAGATTAAGTAGTTCAAAATCCAAGAAATCCGAAAATCATGTAAACATAGATCTACAAGAATCTAGCCATGGAAAGAGGAAATGCCAAGTACTAAAGTAAGTTAAAATGCTGTAAGGAAGAGAATGAAGCAATAAAATTTGAGTTCCTCCATGAAGCAAGTTGCACTTGCCTAGACCTCTCTCTCTCTGGTAGGTAAGGAAGTAATGGGGAAGAAGAAGATGAGTAATGAAGAGAGAGAGAAAGAAGAATGGTAATAAATACCAAGGTGGTGGTAGGTAGGGGGTTCATCCATGGTTCATGATGAACCAAAACAATCCCAACCGAACCAAGCCAACCCCGGGCCAAGAATAAACCGAGCCAAGAAGGAAAAGCTAAACCAGGAATTAAGCAATACAAGATAAAATACGTACACGTATTCCACAAATACGTAATACGAACCATAGACATTACACATAGCCCAGGGTTACCGCTCGAGGGTTCATCGTCCTTGTCGACAAGTTGTCAAATGACCATGCAAGACTCGACACAAACTGACATGTCACACAGTCATTCCTCTACCAAAACCAAAACTTCTATCCTTGAGACCCCTCGACGACCCACGGTCGCGAGCATTTCTTTCCTCGTTACCCTATCATTTGGTTCAACTCATGAATGCCTATTTGATAGTCCTTTCTCAAAACTCACTTTGAATCAATTGTGATCCTTGCCTTAACCACTATGCCCGTGCATCGTGCCTTAAGCCAATCGTGCTCTGCGTGACACTCCTGCCTAAGTCGACGGGCCTTGAGATCGTGGGACTACTTAACTTGATAACCGTAGAATGAGCGGAACAACACTTGGAATGACTTAGGTCGACCGGCATAACTTTGCCTAACTTACTCAAGCCTACAACTTAACCCGAGGGACGAGCAAAGGCTATGCCAAGCCTTGCGCAGTGGAAGCGTGCATGCTTTATCAAGCATTTACGCCGACGACGCCTATGACTTAGGCTAACTCTTAGCTTTTGCACCGAAGACCAACTTTCCTTCTCCCAAGCCACGGGACGAAGGACCGAGTGTCATTTTCAAAGTACGTCGTGCACCAACTCTAAGCCGACTGTTGGACCTTTTTCCATGTTCTAACTCATTTCGACCCGTCGGGATTATTCCCTTAGCTATGTGGATTCGTCTCTTTTATTATCAAGCCTATTGTGCAAGTTGAAAACACACGATTTATTATGTGAAGGCTAAGATGAGACAAGTTCACCGAAACTACCCCACCTGAGCGAGCGGTCGCCTCGACCGAGCGATGTCTTCCAGCAGCCGTTGCAAGGCTAAGGCCGAACGTCGTCGGCGTTTCGATTCCTCCGATTGACTGAGCGGAACGGGAAACTACATCATACACCACTCAGAAAAAGTTTCGTCCTCGAAACTAACTGAGTACACTTATCGACTTATCACTTTACTCAACATTCAAGAACTCTCGCACACAATTCTCCTATGCCTTACTCAAATACGAGCCACGCTCGTGCTACCCTCAATCCTTTCTTCAAAACTTACGATCTCAAAATCCTCGATACTTCCTCGTTCTTCCAATCTTACTTGAATTCAACGTATCACTTAGTATGGATCGTGCACATATCTTAGGCGTCCCCAAAATACATGCATTTCAACCAAGCCTCGTGATAGCGAATTCTGCCATCACCACTCGAGTCGGATCGTGCACGCATTCAAGCGTCCTTGATATACATGCATGTCAACAGAGCCTCATGAGTGGTGCCTTCACCATTCCTATCGCTTCGTACCGAAACGTCTGCCTAACTGCTAGGCTATGTCTTTCCGTCAGTATTGGAATCATAGTTCCCAAACAACGATATCAACACTGACCCCATCCTAAGGTCAAACCAAGTTGATAGTACGGGGTTTTCTACCCAAGCTCGTATCACTCCGATTTCTAAACTTCGAGCATAGATTACCTATACACATCCCAACATTTCGTCGCACGGAGTCCGAGTCGTTCAGCAAAGCCATCCTACGATAACTCACGTTCAACCAATACTCAACAAGAATGTATCGCTCGTTCATCAAGCCGTTTTGTATAGTCTATCCCTTCAAACACATTCGATATAGTTCGCCTATCAATCCTTTTCAAGTCAAGCACGCTACGACACAATCCACCGCTAACCAAAATTTCACATTCCATCTTTCCTAAGTCATCCATTCCAATTCACGTAATCGATCATAAGGTCGTCTAGCTTAACAATACGTTGCACCCCGATCTCACGCGAGTCAGATTATCCACGGTGGGCATGAATCACCATGCACGCTCCCGCGGGATAATCATCCTCATCGGGACGTAACTCTTGTTTTGCGTCTAGACTAGTTCGTTCTCGATGCAAGTTTCTTTCATTCATCAGTCGCAAGTCCAAACATCCTCGAATTCACCATCGCGTCAAACCGACAAGTCGAGACAATCAACGTTATCGCATCCTAATTTTTCGAGTTCGATCATTCCCGCGACATGAATCACCATATCAGCGCTCACGCGGAACAATCGCCCCAAATCCGACGCAACGCATGTGCGAGGCTGGAGTTGCGCTCGCGCAAGACAAGATCGTCGATGTTGTGGCTATCAACGTAACCATCAAGACACGATCATTTTCATCCAACATTCATCTCGATCAAAATCCTAAGTATCGCATCCATCCGAACAATAACACTTGCACGATCGTCATTCGCCGAGTCAGAGTACCCCCGAGTTATCGCATATCGATCGTTGATACGCCTCAATACCATCGATGACATGCGTAACCAGACGATCTTCCTTTGCAACAAGTTCCGAGTCGTGCGAATGATGCTATCGTCCGACTGGATCATCTCCTCGACATTCAAATTCAAGTTCGATCATTATCCCTCGAATCATTCGCAACATCCATTTTCCTTAAACCAATTTTACGTATTGTTCATCCGTTTACCTTAAGTCATCGACTAACGTGTTTCCTCAATTTGCAACATTTCTTGCAAACTCAAATCGTCGAGTAACATTCCTTCCAATCCTCCGAGTCATGGCGTAACTTCAAAACTCAAACTTTTTCATGCATGATGTCTATCTGTCGTGCTAACTTTTCGTATACGATCCTTATCGATTTCCCCGATCAAGTCGTCCATTCGCACACCTTAACTTTTCTCGATTTGATTTGCCTCTCTATCATTTCCATGTTTCATACTTGCGTAATCCTCAATCCCGTACACGTAAATTCTAGGTTGTTCGAATCCACTATATGGCTTTGCATTCATGCGACGCTTGCTGATAGACTCATCGACATCCCGCATCCTCAATTGATCGATCGATATTCCTGAGCCTATCGCATACACCACTCAGGAATGAAGTCATTCAACTAATCCTCAACTATCATTTGAATCAAAATCGGCTTTTAAATCCCGTTCGAACCATTCCTCAATTTCCAAGCACGCTCATCTATATCGCACCGACGATATCGTCGCTCGATAGCACCCCTATCGATAGTCATCTCACTTTACTCAATCGAGTTCAACTCATTCTTGCTCGACGCTATTCAATTCTCGCACTCAACTTTTCTAAGGTCGATGCAATCCTTGGTGTATATGCCC
Source organism: Iris pallida (assembly GCA_029216955.1). Classification (NCBI taxonomy): domain Eukaryota; kingdom Viridiplantae; phylum Streptophyta; class Magnoliopsida; order Asparagales; family Iridaceae; genus Iris; species Iris pallida. The sequence continues at coordinate 21,701,032 of JANAVB010036419.1, read as the reverse complement.
AGCCCGACTTAGCCAACCGTGCTTACGCGAACCATCTTTTTGTTTTATCAAAAACTGTTCTCCTACATTTTGCAAAATAGATAGACTTATTGTATGGACATCCCGTGGGACATCTGAGAGAGAGCGCACCAACGATAACAACTTGCGGAAGCAACAGAGTTTTGCGGAAACATCGAAGTTAAAGAATTCAATCGATAGTCCAAGGACGTAAAGCCGTGCTCTGATACCATTATGTCACGCCCCGCTCCCGTAGGAGCGATCGTCCTCGCTAAGACGTGATGTCGCACGAGCCTAGATTGCGCTCGTACAAGGCGGGTTCCATAACGGCCGATTTCAGCGGCTGCGACGGGGTCGTCGCACAGAAGCCCCAAGCAGAGACATTGAATAATAGCAGCGAAAATTAAGAACAAACACAAGTTATTCAAAGAAGCTCTTTATTGATATTGAAACAACGGTTACATTGGGGGTGCAAGGCCAATATTACAATCACTCAAGCTCACTCTTTACAAGTTCACTCAGCTCTCTCTCATCTCTCGATTACAAGTCTTGATCCAGCGAAAGCTTCGGAAGGCGATGTCCATACATTATGTCCCGTATAAGTCTTTTCTCCATACGGCCGCACGCTTTGAATCGCCAAGGAACTCCGTGCCTCGACGCATCCTAGCGAGCTCCGTACCACGAGCTTCTACCTGTGCCTGCACATAAAAACTATGTGGGTGTCAGTACTCAACTGTACTGGTAGAATGAGCTCCTCGCCCACCCATACAAATCCAACACGTTTGATTTACTTTTGTGCAACTTAGTCCCTTTATGATTGTCTTTCTACTCTTGTCTTAGGATCAGTTTTAGGACCGACGCCTTGGCCTATTCCGTGTCTCCAGACCATCTCATGCTTGCAACGACAATGTTACATGCCTTGCCTCAAGATCCTTCTCGTGCCAACAACGTTAACCTATCGAGTCGTGTTTGTCTTACGGCTTAAAATCAGAGACGCAACTACGCGATGAAGCTCCATTTTCCGCGTGACCGTGCTACAAACCCTTGCTGAGGCCGTGCCTCGCAATTCAGTGAGGCTTAACCATACCGCCGCCTCGCGGCCCTTGCCGCCTAGCGGCCCTTGCTACTTTGACCACCAACTAACCCAATCAAGACTTGTGAATGTTAGTGTCACTCAACCAACTTTGCCTTGCGACGGTTTCCCGACTTAAACTCAAACAACTCAACCAACTTAAGCAACTTATATGCCGACAACTCAAGACTTGACGCCACATCTCGTGTCGAAGCACGACGCCTATGTTGAAACCCAATCTTAGGCCCAAACTTTGTGTTCTAACTGTACACACCTTCAACTCAACTCAATCCAAAGGCATACACGCGGTTAGCCACTATTTGCCGACATCTATATGAACTTGGCCACTAGCATCACAAGCTATACCTTGACGTATAGTTTTGTTATTCGAGATCCTTTCAGCGCAAGGTAGCGATCCCCGCTGAAAGTCCCCGACTAACCTGAGCGGGAGCGTACTCCCAGCTCGACTATACCATGTTCCCTCCTAGGCCGAGTCGGCCCCATGGCCCAGGGTTACCGCTCGAGGGTTCATCGCCCTTGTCGACAAGTTGTCAAATGACCATGCAAGACTCGACACAAACTGACATCTCACACAGTCATTCCTCTACCAAAACCAAAACTTCTATCCTTGAGACCCCTCGACGACCCACGGTCGCGAGTATTCCTTTCCTTGAGACCCCTCGACGACCCACGGTCGCGAGCATTCCTTTCCTTGTTACCCTATCATTTGGTTCAACTCATGAATGCCTATTTGATAGTCCTTTCTCAAAACTCACTTTGAATCAATTGTGATCCTTGCCTTAACCACTATGCCCGTGCATTGTACCTTAAGCCAATCGTGCTCTGCGTGACACTCCTGCCCAAGTCGACGGGCCTTGAGATCGTGGGACTACTTAACTTGACAACCGCAGAATGAGCTGGACAGCACTTGGAATGACTTAGGTTGACCGGCATAACTTTGCCTAACTTACTCAAGCCTACAACTTAACCCGAGGGACGAGCATAGGCTATGCCAAGACTTGCGCAGTGGAAGCGTGCATGCTTTATCAAGCATTTACGCCGGCGACGCCTATGACTTAGGCTAACTCTTAGCTTTTGTACCGAAGACCAATTTTCCTTCTCCCAAGCCACGGGACGAAGGACCGAGTGTCATTTTCAAAGCACGCCGTGCACCAACTCTAAGCTGACCGTTGGACCTTTTTCCATGTTCTAACTCATTTCGACCCGTCGGGATTATTCCCTTAGCTATGTGGATTCGTCTCTTTTATTATCAAGCCTATTGTGCAAGTTGAAAACACACGATTTATTATGTGAAGGCTAAGATGAGGCAAGTTCACCGAAACTACCCCACCTGAGCGAGCGGTCGCCTCGACCGAGCGATATCTTCCAGCAGCCGTTGCAAGGCTAAGGCCGAACGCCGTCGGCGTATCGATTCCTCCGATTGACTGAGCGGGACGGGGCACTACATCATACACCACTCAGAAAAAGTTTCGTCCTCGAAACTAACTGAGTACACTTATCGACTTATCACTTTACTCAACATTCAAGAACTCTCGCACACAATTCTCCTATGCCTTACTCAAATCCGAGCCACGCTCGTGCTACCCTCAATCCTTTCTTCAAAACTTACGATCTTAAAATCCTCGATACTTCCTCGTTCTTCCAATCTTACTTGAATTCAACGTATCACTTAGTATGGATCGTGCACATATCTTAGGCGTCCCCAAAATACATGTATTTCAACCAAGCCTCGTGATAGCGAATTCTGCCATCACGACTCTAGTCGGATCGTGCACGCATTCAACCGTCCTTGATATACATGCATGTCAACCGAGCCTCATGAGTGGTGCCTTCACCATTCCTATCGCTTCGTACCGAAACGTCTGCCTAACTGCTAGGCTATGTCTTTCCGTCAGTATTGGAATCATAGTTTCCAAACAACGATATCAACACTGACCCCATCCTAAGGTCAAACCAAGTTGATAGTACGGAGTTTTCTACCCAAGCTCGTATCACTTCGATTTCTAAACTTCGAGCATAGATTACCTACACACATCCCAACATTTCGTCGTACGGAGTCCGAGTCGTTCAGCAAAGCCACCCTACGATAACTCACGTTCAACCAATACTCAACAAGAACGTATCGCTCGTTCATCAAGCCATTTTGTATAGTCTATCCCTTCAAACACGTTCGATATAGTTCGCCTATCAATCCTTTTCAAGTCAAGCACGCTACGACACAATCCACCGCTAACCAAAATTTTACATTCCACCTTTCCTAAGTCATCCATTCCAATTCACGTAATCGATCATAAGGTCGTCTAGCTTAACAATACGTTACGCCCCGATCTCACGCGAGTCAGATTATCCACGGTGGGCATGAATCACCATGCACGCTCCCGCGGGATAATCATCCTCATCGGGACGTAACTCTTGTTTTGCGTCTAGACTAGTTCGTTCTCGATTCACGGATTGGACCTACTCAATCCTCAAGTTTCTTTCATTTATCAGTCGCAAGTCCAAACATCATCGAATTCACCTTCGCGTCAAACCGACAAGTCGAGACAATCAACGTTACCGCGTCCTGATTTTCCGAGTTCGATCATTCCCGCGACATGAATCACCATGTCAGCGCTCACGCGGAACAATCGCCCCAAATTCGACGCAACGCATGTGCGAGGCTAGAGTTGCGCTCGCGCAAGACAAGATCGTCGACGTTGTGGCTATCAACGTAACCATCAAGACACGATCATTTTCATCCAACATTCATCTCGATCAAAATCCTAAGTATCGCATCCATCCGAACAATAACACTTGCACGATCGTCATTCGCCGAGTCAGAGTACTCCCGAGTTATCGTATATCGATCTTTGATACGCCTCAATACCATCGATGATATGCGTAACCTGACGATCTTCCTTTGCAACAAGTTTCGAGTCGTGCGAATGATGCTATCGTCCGACTGGATCATCTCCTCGACGTTCAAATTCAAGTTCGATCATTGTAGTGCCCCGAAATTCGTGATACGTATTTTATACGTGATCGTATTTCTGACCAGTATTTTTCATTTTTCTTGACCAGTTAAGTTGTGGTATATTTCATACTTAGCATTGTAGATTAATTGTCATTTATCATTCCTGGATTAATTCTGATTAATGGAGCTTGGTTTTATTTGGATAGGAGAAGGAATTGGTTTGGTTTGGGTTATTATGCATTGGACCATCTTAGCTAACCTCCACCCTCAACACAACTTATCCTCCCCCATTAAATCCCCACCTAACACTCTCTCTCCTCATTATTTTCCTCCATTAATTCTTCTTCTTCTTCCTCCACACAACTCTCCAACCCATTAGGCAAGTGCACCTTGCCACCACATGAGAACCACTTTTTATTTATACATTAGCTAGATTAGGCCATGGAGATCAACATTAGAACTTGACATTTTGTGATTTGGAGTTTCCATTGTTCTAGATCTATGTTTTAACTATTTTCGGATTTATATAGTTTTGATCTATTTTGGTTGGATTTTTGTGGGTTTTGATGCTTCTATGTGGAAGAGAATTCAATTTTACTCAAGTTAGAACTTTAAAAAGCTAGATTTGGCTTTGATTTGACAAAGATATGAAAATTTGAATTTTTGGTGTTCTTGGTGTTCTTCTCGGCCTGGAGTAGCAGCCTGCAGCCTGCGCTCTTTAGCGCAGTGCTGGATTGCGCATCCCCCTCGGCCAGCGCTTTTTAGCGCAGCGTCGACCGCGCAGCTTGCCCCTTGGCGAACTGCGCTCAACCCGACTGCGCATAGATTCCTGCGCAATCTGCTCCTGCGCAGTCCATGCCCATGCGCAGTCTGCTCATGCGCAATCTGCTCCTGTGCAGTCCATACTCTGCGCAGTCTGCTCATGCACAATCTGCTCCTGCGCAGTCCATGCCCATGCGCAGTCTGCTCATGCGCAATCTGCTCCTGCACAGTCCATACTCTGCACAGTCAACTCTTGCGCAGCTCTTCCATGCGCAGCGCATACCCTGCGCAGCCCAACCCCTGACCCTCTTGCACAACCCACTTGTCTATGATGAATTTGTTTATTTCTTGAGCTTGGCTCTTCTATAGCCCTGTATATTGATATTTTATTAGATGTTTTACGTCCATTTTATATCCTTACGCCTTTTGTTATGAACTTGATTTTACTTAATATGTTGGAATGACTATTGTACATGGCCTGGTATGGCAAGGAACTAGCATAACATGACAGTGACCCGTAGTGGAGCTCTCCTGACAAGTACCCTGACATGAATTATCTTGATAACTTGATAGTGGCCCGTGGCGGCGCACTCCTGACTTGACATGACTTGATAACTTAGCTTGACCTGTCTTAACACCGTGGGTGTTCCTGCTTGCTTGCTTGTGCAATCCACTCGTCTTGTCTTGCATCATGTCTAGGACGTGACTCCCTGGTTCCCACGGTCAGGGATTCATACTGAATCTGGCTAGGTTAATGACTAGATTGATCAATTAGTTCATGAAGAATTTCCCAGTTACCTGTTGCCCCTTTGGTCCCGGCCTTATATATATATACATGGGATTTGTTGCTATCCGTCGAGATGAGCGCACTTCCAGCCCGCCGTCGAGCGTGGTACCTTAGGACACATGTATCTTACTACAGTGTGTCTGCTATATCATGCTATCTTTTCCTTTTCTTGCTGGGATCATTCAGGTAGTAACAAACAGGTAACCGGACTTGGAATTCTCATTGCATCTTGTTTGTAATCAGGTCTGTGATAACCCTAGTTAGTTAAAGTAGTAAGCCGTAGTACTTGCTTGGCCGTGATTGATTGGATGGAGTCTAGTCCCTCTTGTCCTGTCCTGATCCTGTGCAAGGTCATGACATGACATGATTACTCGTGCTTTACCTTAATCATGTTTAATTGCAAGTCTTGAATTCGCGTATTTTATCTTGCCGATAAATGGTAGGAGAAACCAAGTTCCGTTCAGACGAAGGGTTACAACCCCGGTCCTTGTTTGGTTTACGGGTTGTAACCTGGCTATCTGAATAGTCCCATGGTCATCTCATCGTATATCATCCTGTCATGCCTTTCCATATGTTCTGTCTTTTATCGATTCTGTACAAGATTTGTCTTTTATATCTAACTATCATGCCTTTTTCTTAAATTACTGTCTCTTATTATGTAATTATATTATTGTGCTGATTGCTGGCTTTTGTTCTTATTTCGTGGCCTCCTTTGTGGCACTTGCTCTTTCTGGGGTCTGACCCAGCTGGTTTTGTATGGCCAGATACCGGAGCAGCAGCAAAGGATCTACCTGCTTTCCAGCCCGATGGTGAACACTAGACGGAACCCGGGCAACGAGTGGGTTTTCTCTTTTTGTTTCTCCCACTGTATTGTTAACTGATATTCTTTTGAGGCGTTTAGCCGACGAGCACTTGTTAGCTCGATGCACTTTACTTTCTATCTGCCTACGGGCTGTAATCATGATTGGCAACTCGAGGTTGATCATGTACGACTTAACTCTTGCTAGTCCTTATATTTTGTACGACTAGCTTCATGATCATCTGGATATGTAATGTTTGGGACGCCTTACAATTGTATATTTGGTGGTCTGATATCTTGTTACTATTATTACTTGTTGAGATTGAGACAATAGCTTGATTTGACCCTAAGAGACTGATGGTTTGTAGCGTACCCTCACATAGCTAGACAGCCGTGACCGTATAGCGGGATGGTTGCCGTTCCGTTATACGTAGCTGGCTGTGCACGTCCCCGTTCTTCAGTATTCTGGTTCTGGGGCGTGACAATCATTATCCCTCGAATCATTCGCAACATCCATTTTCCTCAAACCAATTTTACGTATTGTTCATCCGTTTACCTTAAGTCATCGACCAACGTGTTTCCTCAATTTGCAACATTCCTTGCTAACTCAAATCGTCGAGTAACATTCATTCCAATCCTCCGAGTCATGGCGTAACTTCAAAACTCAAACTTTTTCATGCATGATGTCTACCCGTCGTGCTAACTTTTCGTATACGATCCTTATCAATTTCCCCGATCAAGTCGTCTATTCGCACACCTTAACTTTTTCTCGATTTGATTTGCCTACTCTATCATTTCTATGTTTCATACTTGCGTAATCCTCAATTTCGTGCACGTAAATTCTAGGTTGTTCGAATCCACTCTATGGCTTTGCATTCATGCGACGCTTGCTGATAGACTCATCGACATCCCGCATCCTCAATTGATCGATCGACATTCCTGAGCCTATCGCATACACCACTCAGGAATGAAGTCATTCAACTAATCCTCAACTATCATTTGAATCAAAATCGGCTTTTAAATCCCGTTCGAACCATTCCTCAATTTTCAAGCACGCTCATCTATATCGCACCGACGATATCGTCGCTCGATAGCACCCCTATCGATAGTCATCTCACTTTACTCAATCGAGTTCAACTCATTTTTGCTCGACGCTATTCAATTCTCGCACTCGACTTTTCTAAGGTCGATGCAATCCTTGGTGTATATGCCCAGCCCGACTTAGCCAACCGTGCTTACGCGAACCATCTTTTTGTTTTATCAAAAACTGTTCTCCTACGTTTTGTAAAATAGATAGACTTATTGTATGGACATCCCGTGGGACATTTGAGAGAAAGCGCACCAACGATAACAACTTGCGGAAGCAACAGAGTTTTGCAGAAACATCAAAGTTAAAGAATTCAATCGATAGTCCAAGGACGTAAAGCCGTGCTCTGATACCATTATGTCACGCCCCGCTCCCGTAGGAGCGATCGTCCTCCCTAAGGCGTGATGCCGTACGAGCCTAGATTGCGCTCGTGCAAGGCGGGTTCCATAACGGCCGATTTCAGCGGCTGCGACGGGGTCGTCGCACAGAAGTCCCAAGCAGAGACATTGAATAATAGCAGCGGAAATTAAGAACAAACACAAGTTATTCAAAGAAGCTCTTTATTGATATTGAAACAACGGTTACATTGGAGGCGCAAGGCCAATATTACAATAACTCAAGCTCACTCTTTACAAGTTCACTCAGCTCTCTCTCATCTCTCGATTACAAGTCTTGATCCAGCGGAAGCTTCGGAAGGCGATGTCCATACATTATGTCCCGTATAAGTCTTTTCTCCATGCGGCCGTACGCTTCGAATCGCCAAGTAACTCCGTGCCTCGACGCATCCTAGCGAGCTCCGCACCACGAGCTTCTATCTGTGCCTGCACATGAAAATTATATGGGTGTCAGTACTCAACTGTACTGGTAGAATGAGCTCCTCGCCCACCCATACAAACCCAACACGTTTGATTTACTTTTGTGCAACTTAGTCTCCTTTATGATTGTCTTTCTACTCTTGCCCTAGGATCAGTTTTAGGACCGACGCCTTGGCCTATTCCGTGTCTCCAGACCATCTCGTGCTTACAACGACAACGTTACATGCCTTGCCTCAAGATCCTTCTCGTTCCAACAACGTTAACCTATCGAGTCGTGTTTGCCTTACGGCTTAAAATCAGAGATGCAACTACGCGATGAAGCTTTATTTTTCGCGTGACCGTGCTACAAACCCTTGCTGAGGCCGTGCCTCGCAATTCAGTACGACTTAACCATACCGCCGCCTCGCGGCCCTTGCTACTTTGACCACCAACTAACCCAATCAAGACTTGTGAATGTTAGTGTCACTCAACCAACTTTGCCTTGCGGCGGTTTCCCGACTTAAACTCAACCAACTTAAGCAACTTATATGCCGACAACTCAAGACTTGACGCCACATCTCGTGCCGAAGCACGACGCCTATGTTGAAACCCAATCTTAGGCCCAAACTTTGTGTTCTAACTGTACACACCTTCAACTCAACTCAATCCAAAGGCATACACACGGTTAGCCGCTATTTGCCGACATCTATATGAACTTGGCCACTAGCATCACAAGCTATACCTTGACGTATATTTTTGTTATTCGAGATCCTTTCATCGTAAGGTAGCGATCCCCGCTGAAAGTCCCCGACTAACCTGAGCGGGAGCGTACTCCCAGCTCGACTATACCCTGTTCCCTCCTAGGCCGAGTCGGCCCCATGGCCCAGGGTTACCGCTCGAGGGTTCATCGCCCTTGTCGATAAGTTGTCAAATGACCATGCAAGACTCGACACAAACTGACATCTGACACAGTCATTCCTCTACCAAAACCAAAACTTCTATCCTTGAGACCCCTCGACGACCCACGGTCGCGAGCATTCCTTTCCTTGAGATCCCTCGACGACCCACGGTCGCGAGCATTCCTTTCCTTGTTATCCTATCATTTGGTTCAACTCATGAATGCCTATTTGATAGTCCTTTCTCAAAACTCACTTTGAATCAATTGTGATCCTTGCCTTAACCACTATGCCCGTGCATCGTGCCTTAAGCCAATCGTGCTCTGCGTGACACTCCTGCCCAAGTCGACGGGCCTTGAGATCGTGGGACTACTTAATCTGACAACCGCAGAATGAGCGGGACAGCACTTGGAATGACTTAGGTCGACCGGCATAACTTTGCCTAACTTACTCAAGCCTACAACTTAACCCGAGGGACGAGCAAAGGCTATGCCAAGCCTTGCGCAGTAGAAGCGTGCATGCTTTATCAAGCATTTACGCGGGCGACGCCTATGACTTAGGCTAACTCTTAGCTTTTGCATCGAAGACCAACTTTCCTTCTCCCAAGCCACGGGATGAAGGACCGAGTGTCATTTTCAAAGCATGCCGTGCACCAACTCTAAGCCGACCGTTGGACCTTTTTCCATGTTCTAACTCATTTCGACCCGTCGGGATTATTTCCTTAGCTATGTGGATTCGTCTCTTTTATTATCAAGCCTATTGTGCAAGTTGAAAACACACGATTTATTATGTGAAGGCTAAGATGAGGCAAGTTCACCGAAACTACCCCACCTGAGCAAGCGGACGCCTCGACCGAGCGATGTCTTCCAGCAGCCGTTGCAAGGCTAAGGCCGAACGCCGTCGGTGTTTCGATTCCTCCGATTGACTGAGCGGGACGGGGCACTACAAGCTCTCTCTCTCGCTTCTAGTTCGTGTCCACGAGAGCGTGGACTCGCTGCGGGGGACACAAGACTCACAGTGGACTCGCTGCGGGGGATACGAGAGCGTGGACTCGCTTCTAGTTCGTGTGACTCCTATTTTGTTGGTTTGGACACGTCGTGTCCCACTGTGTGGACACGAAACTCACAGTGTGATACCTATATACTGATACTGGGAGTTTTTTTGGTATATCAACTGTCAATTTGATGTTTTGCTTGGATTCGAATTCTAATTTAGGGTTCGAGCCCTATTTACTGATACTGGGAGTTTTTTTGGCATTTTCAGGATTTTGAAATGATGAATAAATTAACTAATAATTATTATCGAGCCCTATAAAGTTTAAGCTATGTCACGAAGGATGGATACTAATCCTGTGAATGAGTTTTCTCCTAAGTATTCTCGACAGTTGAGTATGATTTAGCTCACTGACATTACTGAAATATGGAATGATTAGTGTAGGGTATGTTGGTCAGATTTTGGCAGAGTTGGGATATGATAGTATGCATGTTACAATTAACAAGGAATGCTGTTGACACCAAATGTTGCACGACAGGTTACTTGAGTAACCTGGAATGTTTTACCTACTGAAACAAATGGTTTGGGCAAGGGTGTGTATAGGTTTGTCATCAGATGGTATGGGATTTTGCTTGCCAAGTTCTGAACAGCAGTCCAGGCGGCCTGCTTAGTTGAAAGTCTTAATTAGACTTTCTGTTCAGTACCCTTTGACTGAATTAAGTTGACCTGAATACCATATTCTAAATCCTAAATCTAAGTCTGCCTGCTGTTCAATTCATGACAGGTTATCTTGTTAACAGTAAATGCCTTCTTTTTTAATATGTGTGAAACTCAGAGGTAGGATAAATCCAGTACAAATTAGGGACTGTCATGTTCAGGCAGTTGGTACCAGTATTTAAGACTAGTTTGATTTGTATAATTTAATGTTAAAGGCAGATAGGTAGGTCCTGTATGAGAGACTGGATACCTAGGTAGAAATACACCTACAGCCATTCGACTGGCGAGGTAGAATGTCAGGCATTTTGGAAAAATGGTGAGATACACCAAGTCAGACACTGTCCCTACAGCCATTCGACTGGCGAGGTAGAAATCTATGTACGACATTTGCTATAAGGACTTTGTATTAATCTACGGTACGACATCGTGATCAGGACATAGTCCCTGCAGCCATTCGACTGGCGAGGCAGAAACTATGTAGCCGTAGATAAAGTTGACTGTCCTCCGACCCTCATCCCTCGGCAATGATGATATGACAACCTATCACTATATCTTATATAGTAGTAGATGATGTCTTAGTATTACATTATGTGAGTTCATCTTGATTCTGTTATATTCTTCAGATACTAGATACGATAAGAACATATACTACACCATATGTACAGAACATAGATGATTCACACTAATGTATGCTAGAATGAATCTTGGGTTGTGTTCTGAGCCATCCGTTCTCACACTTGGCAAAAATTGAATTTTTTGTACTTTATCTGCTTTCGAAAATGTACTCAAATTATATGATGGTTCCTTTAGTTAGCTTGCTTATGTTACAATTATATTATTTGTGAATATCGATCTTACCAGATGGCACCCATGACCCGAGGAGCGGCACGTCGTTTGAGGGAAACAGTGAATGCTGAGGTGGCTCCTCCAACAGTTAAGGAGGAAGTGGCACCGGTTGCTAGTGAGATCAGGAGTTCTATTCATCCAGCACCGGTAGCTAGTGAGACCGGGAGTTCTATTCATGCAGCACTTGCAAGGGACTACATCTCTCCTCACGCCAAAGATCCCGCTTTTTTGAGGTGGTTGCGTGATCGTATCACTGAGCGTTTGCGTGAGCTGCGTGGTTCTCATTAGCTATTAGTACTTATTTGTATTGGACTATTTGTATTGGGTTATTTTTGTATTAGACTATTTGTATTGGACTACATATATGAATTAGTACTGTGTCAATCTCTGGATTGTATTGGACTACGACATGGTGATCAGGACATAGTCCTTGCAGCCATTCGACTGGCGAGGCAAAAACTATGTATCCGTAGATGAAGTTGACTGTCCTACGACCCTCATCCCTCGACAATGATGATACGACAACCAACCAGAGAGGATACTCTGAGAGATCCATCTGAGTAGGACGTATACTCTGAGAGATCACCTTTACAAGTATGATATCAGTAGTGGGATTGAGTGTTGGAGGAGATATTATCATACTATACGTCCTACTCAGATGGGTCTCTCACAGTTACTATTTTTTTCTGACAGCATGGTGGATGTGCTCCGTCAACAGATTCTTGCTCCGAGCCAAAACTTTGTCCCGGAGCTCAAGTGGACATCCTTCGTGTAGAGCTCGAGTGAGAGGTTCCTGACAGCATGGTGGTCTCCTTTGTCAAAGTATCCGTGCTCATCACACATTGGTTGTGGGACGAGCACGGATACTTTAACAAAGGAGACCACCATGCTGTCAGGAACCTCTCACTCGAGCTCTACACGAAGGATGTCCACTTGAGCTCCGGGACAAAGTTTTGGCTCCGAGCAAGAATGTGTTGACGGAGCACATCCACCATGCTGTCAGAAAAAATAGTAACGGTGAGAGACCCATCTGAGTAGGACGTACACACTCAATCACACTCAAAGTTTTGGCTCGGAGCAAGAATCTGTTGACGGAGCACATCCAACTTCTCGGTGCCTAAATTGTCACTCGAATCTCCCCTTCGACTCGTATCGTCCTCTTCTTCGCCTGTCTTTTTGCTCCCTGTCTTGCAATCATCTGCTATCACCGTCGACTTATTCGACTCCTTCTCCGAGTCTTCCTCCTCCTCCTCCTCCTCCTCGGAGTCATCGGAGAAGGAGTCGAATGAGTCGACGGTGATAGCAGATGATTGCAAGACAGGGAGCGAAAAGACAGGCGAAGAAGAGGACGATACGAGTCGAAGGGGAGATTCGAGTGACAATGTAGGCACCGAGAAGTTGGATAGCGTCACAGACGATGAGGCTCGAGTACAAGGCGGCAATGATGTTTATGTGAAGAAGAGGTACGAAATTTCTTTTCTTATGACCCGCGTCAGAGGAGGAGAGAAAACCGGTAGCGAGGCGACGAGTGCGAGTCAGAGCTCCGGGCCGGCAAAGAGGACCCGTTCCCATTTCGACTCTGCAGCCAGCGAGAAGTTGAAGAAGCTGGACACGCTGAGTAGCCCGTTATGCCTTGATAAGGACGATCCGAAAGACAATGCTAATCAAGCATCTTCCTTCTCCTCTCCTCCACCATGGCTCTGGACCCATCTGCTCCTCCCTACTTCCCTTCTTCTTATTTGACTCTCTCAGCCACATATGATATCCACCTCAAGTGTAGAGTCGGGGGAGAAGAAGTGGGCAGGAAGAGGAGGGGGAAGCAGCACAGCCGGCGGCATGACCCGGAAGAAGTACATATGTTTTCTTCAAATCCGTAGGAGAACTATAAGGATATATCTTTTCACAACATGTCACCTTGTCAAAGACCCTTAATATGAATATCATGTTACCCGCGGTGTCGGAAGACTAATATGTCATAATTTTTTAAGCCGTGTGTTTTGACATAATCCTCCCAACTCTTTTCTCATATGTAGTAATCATGCATTACTACATAGCAGGAAAGAGTTTGGAGGATTATGTCAAAACACACGGCTTAGAAAATTATGACATGTTAGTCTTCCGACACCGCGGTAACATGGTTGTCACATTAAGGGTCTTTGACAAGGTGATATGTTATAAAAAGATATATCCTTATAGTTCTCCTACGGATGTTGAAAAAAACCTCTGTACTTCCTCCGGGTCATGCCGCCGGCTGTGCTGCTTCCCCCTCCTCTTCATGCCCACTTCTTCTTCTCCGACTCTACACTTGAGGTGGGTATCATATGTGGCTGAGAGAGTCAAATAAGAAGGAAAGTAGGGAGGAGCAGATGGGTCCAGAGCCATGGTGGAGGAGAGGAGAAGGAAGATGCTTGATCAGAACTTGAGGTGGAAAAGTTGTGACGTTGATAGCGTGAAAGAGGGAGAGGGTGAATGGAGGGAGGGAAGTGGCTGCATGCCTTTGGCTCACTCGAGCGGTATTTGTCTTCCGACCCTCATCCCTCGGCAATGATGATACGACAACCAATCACTATATCTTATATAGTAGTAGATGATGTCTTAGTATTACATTATGTGAGTTCATCTTGATTCTGTTACATTCTTCAGATACTAGATACGATAAGAACATATACTACACCATATGTACAGAACATAGATGATTCACACTAATGTATGCTAGAATGAATTTTGGGTTGTGTTCTGAGCCATTCGTTCCCATACTTGGCAATTAAGTTGTGGACCATTATGTTTGACATTGTTGTTACAAATTTTTATATATCTGTGTTGATTGATGAGATTGTGTTTCAAACGTGTTCGTGATTGTGTGTATCTGTGTTGTTTGATACTGTGTTCGTGATACACACCGTCGTTGTTGTAACAAATGGTGTAGGGGATGCTGCAAATGCTGCAAATGCTGCAGGGGATGCTGCAAATGCTGTATTTTTTTTTCAATATTAGCAACGTTCAGCGACTCTCAGCGACGTTCAGCGACGAAGTTAACGTCGCTAAGTAAGTATCACAACGTCGCTAACTGTGATGAATACCGTCGCTGATCGTCACTAAACGTCGATACGTTGGACGTCGCTATATGTCGGTACTATAGCGACGTAACAAAGTCGCAGAACGTCGCCATTTGCCTCTCAAGCCAGGTCAGCATCGATGCATATCAAGTCGCTCAACGTCGCTAGGTTGCGTCGGTAAATGATGACGTTTTACGTCGCTGGTAGTCGCTGAATTAGCGACGTGTCCGCGTCGCTGAGTGTCGTCGCAATAGCGACGTATTGCGACGTTTTGTTGTTTAGCGACTAGGTTAATCGCAACTACGTGCTAACGTCGCTAAATACGTCGCTAATCGATATTAGCGACGTATTTTTCCTATTTAGCGACGTCCTGTGGCGTCGCTGATTTGACAGATTTTAGTAGTGAATGTCTCCTGGTGCGTTTTTTTTCCCTTTCTCGATACTTGTTAGCAATCATCCGAATAAAACTCGTATTATATGCAAAAATTTTAAAATCTTTCAGATACGTATAACACTTGTCTACTTTTGATATATTCAAATTACTAATTAGTATGCAAATTTTAAACATGCCGTATGAATTACTAAAAAATAGCACAAAAAATATACTGGAAACCTATTTAAATAATCAAATTTGACAACATGTTTAAATATATAAAATTTTTAACCACAACATTTCTATTTGACGGATATTTAACCGATTTTTTAACGTACTTTACTTGCAATATGCCGATTTTTTAACCGATTTTTCCATTTGCTGAATTGTTAACAAGGGTCCAGATACTGTATGACTTGTTATCTTCACTAGAAGAAACTTGTGTTTAACAATACTAACCACGGGAATAGTCTCGCGAAAATGATAAAACTTAACTAGTCAAGTTTATGAGCTTATATATTTCGGGCCGCGCATCCAAACCTAACCCAAGCCTTGGGCTAATATGGGCCAGACCAGGTCTACCCATTAATTGTATCCGGGCCGGGTTGCAGACCATCCGGCCCAATTCACACGATCCAAACGCGATAATTCTAAAATAATATACCAATTGTCGTCGACAGCCCTACTTGTGTTGTGTCGAGCAGAACTTCCAACATTTAGACAGGGAATGCCAGTGCGGCACAGCCTAAAACCAAGCACCGCTGGCTAATAGATTTTTTTGGAGTATGTTAGCAACTTAGCATCAATAAACTAGAGAGTAGGGGTGGGCACGGGTCGGGTCGGGCCGGGCCCAAATTTTGTAGACCCGGATCGGACCCGTTTCTTGACGGGCCGGGCCGGGCCGGGCCTAAATTTTTTTGGAACCGGATTGGACCCGGCCCGTTTAAAAACGGATCCAATCCGGAAGAACCCGCGGGTCCAAACGGGTCCAAAATTTAGTAGTTCTGCAGTACAAAATAGATGAGTTTAAGTTGTCACAGAACAATAAATTGATAGAGAGCATAACAAAATTAGTTGGGAGACTTTCCTTACCGAGCATCCTCACAAGCAAACAGGTTGTAGAGCCTTTATTTTGTGTTCCTAACTACTGCAATATACATTGTTTTTCTTGTTGTAAGAAACATGAGGCAATCCAAGTTGTTGCAACTTGCAACACAATCAAACAACATAAAAGAAGGAGAAAAGTCATCCTTACATTCAAGCAACCGCACTAAACAACACAAAAAAAAATGAAGAAGAGGCAATACATATTTCAACAAGACCGATAAGAACTTTTAAGCATTAATAGTAAGTCAATGAAAGTAAAAGTAAGTAGAAGAAAAAAAAAATCAAAACAAACGGGCCGGGCCGGGGCCCCGTTTCATTTGGAAACACGACCCGCCCCGACCCGTTTATTTTACACAACCCGTCCCGTCCCGTCCCGTTTGAAAGTAAAATTTTTGGAACCGGCTTGTTTGGACAATATACGGTTCGGGACGAGTCGGAACCGCGGGTCGTGGACCCGTATGCCCAGCCCTACTAGAGAGCCTCAACTTAGGAGTCCTTGAATCAAATGATCAATCAAATTAAACTTTAGTCAATTTTTTGGCTTAATTACAACTTGATACCGTCAACTATTCTTGCTTTTCAACTTGATATTCTAAACTATTTTTTGGGTACAACTTAATACCCTTTTTTTTTTTTTTTTTTTGGACAATAAAATCCCAGCTCAAAACTATCCCCACAACCCACTCCCCCCGCCCCCCACCCCCAGCTGTCCCCCCCCCCCCCCCCCCCCCCCCCCCTTCGCACCACCCCGACCACCCCCTCGATCTGGCCACCCCAATGCAACATTTGAAGTATCAAGTTGTTGAGTAAAAAAAAAATTTCAGGGTATCAAATTTAAAAAAAAAAGAGAAATAATTGAGGATATCAAGTTACAAATAAGTCCAATTTTTTTCCAACTACCAATGCAACATTTGAATATTGATTTATAAGTGATTAAGAACTTTGTCGTTACCCCTAAAAATAATACCACCTAATAGAATATTATCAGTGGCTACGTGGGGCTAAACTAATCTAATTGCCTAGAGGTGGTAGAAGATTAATATAAGCTTTTTAGCAAAAAAAAAAAAAAAAAACCAAGAGTCCTTAGAATAGGCATCTTTCCTTGTTACTCCTTGGAATAAATTCAATCTTTGGCTTGCTAATTTGTCGAACACAATGGAGTTTAAAGTTTGGGATGTTGGAAATGCAATTGCAGGATGTAGGAAGGTGAGAGTTGTGGTGGATAGTTGGTTCCGTCATCATGCTTCAAATCAAAGTCAAATTTCATCTACGAATCGGATTATATTGAATTCGGGTCTACATAAATCTTACCATATCTAGAGTTAAAATACTAGATAATGCAAGGATTTTTACCAACTTTTTTACATTGTCACCAAATTTGTGGACCTGAAAACTCAACTTAGATGCAAGACACAAACCAACAAGTCTGGACTGTCGAAGCGATGGAACTGATGTGGCTGCTGATTTTGATGTTGTTGAGATGAAGGAGATCCATTTTTTGTTGTTGTTGTTGCACTAATTGGAGTGTAGCACAAGAATATTGTTGTGGAGGTGGTGGATTCTGCACTTGAGATTGTTGTAGGGAGTGAAATTGTCTTTGCTGAGAAGTAGATTGTTGCTGCCAAGGCCAACTATGAGCTTATGGAGATCCAGGACGAACTTTCAAAATAAGACTTGAAAAACGTAAAAAAAATAGTTACAACCAAAGATTGAATTTATGACCTATAGTACCATAATAACTTTGTGTCTAAAAAAAGACCATGGTACATACCAGTTCTATTTGATATACAAAATTATTAACATATTTATTTTTAAACTAATTTTTTTGTTCTCCTCATGATCCGTGGGTTCTAGACGGTCACATTGGCCGCCCTGGTTGCTGCTAGATTGTCACATGTTTGATGTTGTTCCATCTCCCCCTCCGTCCTATTTTGTTGCCTTAAAATTGATGTGTCACATCCCGATGACTTAGGATATGGTGCTAAAAGTTTCGAGACGAGGAACTAGAACATAGCGGGTACCAAAAAAAGAGGACATTGATTTTTTTTTCTTTTCCAAATTCTGAAAAAAATCAAAAATAATTCTTTAATAATAGAAATCTATACACTTGAAGCAGGATCAGAAACAACCGGTCTCGGAATAAATACGGTAGATATAACAGCCTCCTCCAATTAATAGCAGCCAAGTGAATTCGAATGAACAGAATAAAACAATCAATGCGACACCCAAGCGAATTAGCTTTGATTAATTAAAAGTTTTAGCAAATCAAGAAGAGGTGGTTACCATGATGACTAATAATACCACACTGTGATACATATACAATTAGTAATTGAATACCTAATGGCACTGTCCTATTATTCTTTATTTATGAGAAAAAAGAGAGGGAATATGTACGGGAAAGGTAAGTTGGAATTTTAGTTAGCAGCTAAAATTGACTTAAGAAGAAGACAGTGATGGGAGAGAGAGATATTACTGTCAAGAGAACACGAATCTCTTGCTGGAACATGGTCACGGAAGAATATTGTGATGCACCTCACATGTGGAAATTCTCCACACAACCCCCCCACCCCAAACCAAACTTAATAATATTGGCAATGCTTCTCTCGTGTTCTTTGGGATCAATGTGTTCTTTGTTGGATTTTCGCCGATTATGACGCATCAAGGTTCATGCAGAAACACATAACATGCTACGATTCATTTTCTCTACGATCAACGTATTTTTTGATTGATTTTCAATGTTTATGACGACAATCACGGCAAGGTTTATGCAGAAATACAGCATAACATACTACATAAAATTGTTTCTGACATTCTAAGGACGCTGCACAAATACTTAAATAAAAAAATCTTTCTAACGACTCTACAGAAAAGGTCTTTTTCTGATATCCTAAAAATCATATGTTACTACAATTTCTAAAAAAATAGAAAGACATAAATATGAAAATAAAGATTTCTTTCGATTTTTAGGATCTTGTATGATCGTATGGTTTGTACATGCTCATAAACGAACATGTTGCTAAACTATTGATGTCTCAACGAAACATATACAATCGTAATTGGTCACAAAAGAGGTTCACCTTTAGACTAAAAGAATATATTGGAAAGAAACAAACTATACTTCTAAGAAGAGCCCCTACATTCTATCTGGTGATGGGTTGCCCCATTCTCTATCATCAAACTTCATAATTGATTAACAAAATCTATGTCTCAAAATTTTGGTTCAGCTGACTCAATCATTTTTTTTTCCATTCAAATATATATAGTTATTTCCTCGAACACTAACATAAATTAAATCTTTCTTTAGAACTTCCATGCCAAGTATAACATCTCACAAACTTCTCAAATTTTTATACAATTAAAAAAAATTATGAGATGGTAGAATAAATAATGGAAGCAAAGCGACAGACAGAAGTATAACTAAAGATTAATATACTCGAGAGAATTGGTATGAAACTACAACGTTGGCTCTGCCTACATAAGCTTAGATGTTCAATTATTGTCTACTGTTTGATTTGGACCATAAATATTGATTTACATTCCATATTTGCTGATGAGCCAAGCCTACCTACACATAGAGTTTACTGATTTGTGGGACAAGAATCAAAGCCTACATTACCTAGAAATAACTGATACCACCTTGACACAAATTTCGGTATCTTCTCCATGTTTGACCGACTCTGGAAACTAAATGATGGTGTCAAGAAAATACTTATTCTAATCAAGTAATCATACAAGTAATCATATACTAGTTTATTCCATATAAGAGATTAGGCTGCCTCAAAATTTTGTTTATGTGTCTCTCGCACACAGGCGCACTCCCATACCGGAACCTGCATCACATTTGAGATTTGAGAACACTGAAAAAAGGTTTCTGAAAATGCAGTACTCGGAGTCTCACTGGCAGGTGGGCCATGATCGCGACTCGTGTGTGTCCCGCATGTACTGTTTAAAGACACGACGGGTTTAAAGACGTTTATGTCATATATAATGATTGCACTGTTGGATAGAATACATATCAAGCAACCGATCTTTACATGCCAACAGAACAGATCCAACGCATGGTTGGATCTAATATTCAATAGATATGCTATGACATTAACAGTTCTGAAATATCTAGACCTACTTTGATTCACGGAAAGGAAAATTTACAACTTACAGAAAAAATTGAGAGAAAATAAATAAATTCTTGAGGTAGAAATTAAGTGAATTCTTATGGTGGATGGGGACCATTTTTTCTCCTATTTTACTTTTATGGAAAATCATTTTCTTTCTCCTCTTTTACTTTAGTATCCAAACACTTTTCATTCTCAAGGTTCTGATTTCATGAACCACGTGGCTTTAGCGTATATGTTGGATGTGTGTGTGTCTGTCCACACACAATGAAGAAAAACTCTCAGTTTCCTTCTACCTTTTAGTCCCACATCGGCTAGACAATTAGAAACAATGGTGCATATTTTAACTCCTATATATATTAAGTCGTCTTCTTCTTTTTCTTTACACAAACTTATCCTACCGAAGCTCTTTCTATTCTTCACATTCCGAATTAACTCTTAGGAGAGAGCTTCGTGCGCGACTTCTCCGGAGCCTAGTAAGCCTAATTTTATTTATTTTCTTGACAGAATTTCAAGACAGAAAATCAATTATTTTTCTTGTCTCGTCTTGTAGCATTCCAATGTGCGTGTTGAAGTTTGATTGGTACACGAAGGTGGATGGAAAGATAGAGTTGAGATGAGAAAGAGACAATATAGTTTGGTTATGTTTTGTCAAGGCCAAGAGGGACAAGGGGCAGCAAGACACCTCCTCCCTTCCACTCTGGCAAAAATTATATATAATACAGACAGCAAAGGGACCAGAGTAAGGGGGGAGTCCCAAGAGTCCAACCCACACGAGCGCTTCAAGTGTGAGCTCGTGCAAAGCCCAATGCCCGCAAACTCAGAGACCATAGCAATCAGTCAGCACTCAGCAGCGACAGAGTTTTGAAGTGAGGAGAAAACGTGTAGTTTTCTTCCATATAATCCTACACTCTGTTTTTTTCCTTCCTCCTCCTTTCCTAGAAACCAATTCCTTTGTTCTCTTCCTTCCAACAAACACTGTTATAGCTAGTTATCAAGAACCATGAACCCTCAGCAGCAGCAGCAGCAGCACAAGTCTACTATGGACATTGCTGGGTTGGGTTTCTTCTCTCCCCCTCCTCCTCCAGTATCACTTCCACCATTCTCGAAGAAAGAGGAAGTCGAGGACAACAGCTCTAGTGGACAAACCAAGCTTTGTTCAAGAGGCCACTGGAGGCCAGCTGAGGATGCCAAGCTCAGAGAGCTGGTCTGCCAACACGGCCCCCACTCCTGGAACCTCATTGCAGAGAAACTACAAGGAAGATCAGGTATATACATATATACCTTTTTTTTTTGGAGATATCCTTTCTCCAAGTTGAACCGTGGCTCAAAGCCACCCTGACGTCCAATGGAAGATTGGAATCCGAGACCTGCACTACCACTAGGCTACTGCCTTAGGGACTATATCCTAAAGAACCCTTACCGGGACCTTGACATGCCGAGAATCCTCTTGACACGAGATGTTCTACTTTGATTCCTTGTGTTTTGATATTTTTTATAATTATATAGGGAAGAGCTGCAGGCTGAGATGGTTCAACCAGCTGGATCCGAGAATAACAAGGAAGGCGTTCAGCGAGGAGGAAGAGGAGAGGCTGCTGGCCGCCCACAAGGCCTATGGCAACAAGTGGGCAATGATAGCGAGGCTCTTCCCGGGGAGGACCGACAATGCGGTGAAGAACCACTGGCATGTCATCATGGCGCGGAAGCAAAGGGAGATGTCCAGTGGGTTCAGGAGGAGGAAGCTCTCCGGCGCCAGCGGCTATAGCCCAATATCTCTGGCGGATTTTTCCAAGGATAAAAATGCATGCAGTGGGGAGTCCGCCACCACCGCCACCACGTTCACCACTAGTGCTGCTGCTAAGGATGCCGAGTCCGTGTCCCTCCCCAGCTCCCTCGTCTCCTCCGTCACCACCAACACCAACTGGTCTATTCCTGGCTTTCCTAACAGACCATGCTTCAACACATTCCAACAGCCTCAACTTCTAGGTATGCTGCCATTCCTTTCTCCACTTCCCTTTTTTTTCATGTGTGCCATTCATTTCTTCCAATGTTTGTCTGTTTCATATGATAATCTTTCATGGGTTTTGCTCCAAACCATGAAATAAAAAGCTGCTCATAATATTAGGAAAAAGTTCCAAAGGAGTGTTCTCTAAAAGAAATGGGATTAAAAGGAAAATTGAAAAAAGGACTTCTATACGAATTTCAAATTTAAGATACTACTATTAGTTTATGATAGAATGACAATACGGTATTTTCACAGTTTTAAGTTGAACTAAAAAAAAAAAACCAAGATTGTAGCAATATGCAAAAGCGTAAAAAATCAGGGTATTGAAATGCGTCTACATTTGCCTTCTTCTCATCCGTAATTGTTTTTTTTTTTTTTTGGTCTTCGCTTCTTCCAGGCACACATGAAAAAGTGGTGGTAATAAATGGGTGCCAAGAGAAGTTTGGTGACTTTGGTAGGAGTTACTTCCATGTTGGTGCTGGCTCAATGAAGTTGGCTATGTCGTGTGGGGATCAGTCTGCTCATTCAGACTCAACTACTTCAGAGTTCTCAGCTGCTGCTGAATCAGTGGGCAACCACTGCAACAGTGCCTTCCCCCATGGGGGAGCAGATCGTGAAGGAAGGAAGATCAGCTTGCCTTTCTTTGATTTCCTAGGTGTTGGTTCAGCTTGAGGAGAAAATTGAGTCAAGACTGAAAGAGGAGAGGTCACTTGTTCTGGATTTTTGTACAGGAAACCTCCAAAAGGAAAGAGAGGAGAAAGAGAGAGACTCTTTGTAATCAATTTGGGTTTAGACCAGAGTAGAAAATAGATTTTAGCTGCCTTGAGTTAGAAAGGTTAGAATGTTGAAATTGGCTTTATTTACTACTATAAAATCTATGTTTTTGTGTAATAATCTCAATATCTCAAGGGTATTGGTCTACACAAATATTGCAATAAGACTCAAATGCAAGAACATGTGTTGCAACTAATAAATTTAAGATAAAACCAGCTATAAAAAAAAGTGAATGCCTAGCTAATTACCTAACTGGAACCCCTCCACAATATATCCTTTGATTCCTTTCTTGAAATGATAATGAAGAATATTTCCTATGCCACATCTTACTAGTACCTTAAGATAATTTACTTGAAATGAATATGGGTCACCTTCTAATCTTTTCACTAATCGTTCCAACAATTTCTGTATTTGTACTTGCAATGAGGTTTTCCCTACAAGTTTGTTCAATTCAATCTTTTCTTCTTGAAAATATTGTCATATGTTACGAAGAAAGAGGACAAGTGCAACTGGAGTTGCTACAAATTGCAACTGCATGCAACATGGCAAGAAGTAAAGAATCTAGCTTAGAAAACAACATGTAACAAACAAGGCTCAGGGATTCTCTTTTATGACTTATCAGTTAGTAATAGCTTAATTAGATAATTTGACCAACAAAAGGAACTTTTAGCAAAATATTTGTAGCCAGCTGAAAAATTATTCACTATGGTAATTTAATTGCATAAAATATAGGAAACGAGTATTTGTACACTATTCTGATAAACTAGTAAATTGGTGGGCATAAAGAATCAGAATTCTGTTAGGCACAAAAGCTGGAAAAAAAAATAAAGAAAGAAAGAAATTAGACGTGTGGCATACTTACCTAGGCAAAAACTATTTCATTGACAACATAATTCACATTTTTGTCTAGCACATATACTTATCTGGTAACGAGATGCGATAAGTGTTGGGTTTGGTTTGAAAAATGGTCTCTAGGAACCCGGCCCCACGCTCTATGATATGGCATCCAAGTGTGTACTTCAATATATCTATCATCATTTACTGTTTTGCACATATGGTGAGTAATAGTCCATGTGGTTGGTACGGTGGACAGTTTTACTAAAAGGCAAGGTTTAGATCCTCCAAGAAACAATAGTTTTTATCACTCATTTCTGGACAATTTTTCTTTGGAGATAGCCCCTCGACTCGGACTCAGACGCAAAGTGAACATTTGATGCCGCACTTTACACTTCGCATGTAAGCATCAGACACAGAAATGGTGTGCTTTCTACATGGTTGTGCTTTGTTGTTGTTGTTACTGCTCTTAGTCGAATATTCATTTTTCGTAACTGTCTACTTAGTAGGAAGTTATTCTTTAGTGGGATATTTAGACTGTCCGTTTTGTGGGAAGCTATTCCATGTTAACCGCACATGTTGTTAGTGAACGGTTACGACGGCCAAGGGGGTTAGCTCCTCTATAAAAGCTTAGTTTTTTGCACTTGTGCAAAAATGTGAAACAAGCATTTTACAAAGATGATTTTTAAGAGCAGAAGCAGAAAGAGAGAGTCACAATTCCAAGTTACGGTGACAAAGGAGAGTTCCAGAAGTTTTATGGAGCTTGCTGGTTTCTAGGAACATAACAACGGAAAGGGTTGAATCTTTCTTTGAAAAACGGTGATCTTCATCACCCTGACAAAAATATATTTCAACAATTTAGTCTTGAAATTTGTTTTCTCTACAACTTTACGTAGTCCTCAAAATTGTTTTCTCTACAACTTTGTAGCACTTAGATCGAGCTTTCCTCTCTTTCTAATCAAAGTTTGTTTGATTCTTGTATGGATATCCGTCAAAATCAATACCAATAAAATAGTAGAGTTAAAAGGAGATGATCCGACTAGAGGTGTTAGCCTAAAAGAATATATATTAAAGTTTTAAAGAAAGATATAAATTTTATTAGTATTACGAGTACATGGCATGACCCTTAAGAGAGAGAGAGAGAGAGAGAGAGAGTCGATCCTAAAAATTGGAATAAAGGCTTTCTTGGTGCTCAGTAGTCAATTTTCAGTGGACAAAATTTTGAGGGGGTAAAAAAACAAAAGAGCCAGTACAAATGGTGGGAGTTTGGAGCTTTCATTGATGCAACTTCCCATATCTTGGAAGTGGTTTGGAGTGACTAGGGGGAGAAGAGAAGAACCAACAGGCCTCAGTCAGGAGGGAGGGACTAATGCATCAATTGATGACCCCCTACTGTTGATTGGTGAGTCATAAAATGTCCTGACTGTAAAAATTGTCCTGGCTACTGGACTCGCCCAGAGGCACCTCCTTTATGGCCAACTGCCCTTACGCAGGTAGTAATCCTACTGCCCACCATATATGGGAAGAAAATAAATAAAAGCCATGTCTGGCAAGTGTGCTATAGATGTGGTGAATGTGAAATGGTGTTTCCTAGCTAGCTATCTTCCCTTGTATGTTTGTTTGTTTTCTTCTGCTGTGGTTTTGAAAAGATCTGGCTGATCCCCCACCACTCCAGAACTCGGCCATAATGGTGTAACAGTTTGTGTTAAAATGCCTGGCAAAGGTTTGAAGAGGGGGAGGAACTGCGCCACTGGTGAAAAGATTCTCACAGCCAAAACCAACTCCAAGTCTGCAATAGTAAAAAGAGTGCAAAACAAGAAAAAGGGCAGGATATCATATCTCTTTCTCCAGCTCTGGAAACTTTTTATCCACTTGCACGAATGGCCACGGTGATGTTACTTGCTTGGCTCTCTCTCTCTCTCCCTTTCTCTGCAGCAGAGGTTTGCCAGTGTCATCAAATTGAGGACCCTATTGAAGAGCATTGCAGGCGCCAGATGGAGCAGCAGAAACGGACAGGAGAGGAGATACTTTAATCCTGATAAAAGCAAAATGGGTTCATTCTTCAGTGAAACAGAAAAATACTGATAAATGCACATTTTACATTGACAGATACGTATCTTAAGAAAAATATAATTTTATTTAATATGATGTTAGGAGTGTCGAAGCAAAATATACATTTATTATCCTTACGGCACATGCTAACATACAAACAACAAACATACAAGCAAGCCAGACTTCAGAGATTAATCCTGTATGAGCATTAAGTAAATGTGATTGAAGTTTGAAATATTGATAGCAAAAGATATTCCTAGTTGGTCGTAGTAGTATATCTGGACTATAAACCGTAAACTAAGTGTGCAATCGACATAGGTGAGAATAGATTTGTTGTGATGCCCAAAACTTAAATCAATGTATTAACCATACTCGATAAAAAGAACAGAAAATTTGCTATAACGATAAAAAATTTAATTAAATTTGGTAAAAGATAAAAAGTTTCAAAATTTTAAAATGGGGAAATATTCCGACAGTTGGTGTGGCGGAAATTGGACATGTCCAATTTCCGCCACACCATCTGTCGGAATTGAGGACTATCGATTTTTTTTTTATTGGCTTTGTTTTATTTTGTTTGGTTTGATTTGGTTTATTTGTTTTAAATCGATTTGGTTTTTATCTTTTATTTTTTCTTTCTCAGATTTGTTTAATCTATTAGTTAATTTATTATTATCTTTACAATAATAACAAAATCTATTAGTTAATATAATTTTTAATATTAATTTATACAATAAATAATAAATTTTGTTATTATCTATATTAGCGTCGGATGATTTCCCCGCGCTATGATTTTGTTATTAATTTATACAATAAATAATAAATAATAAACTTATACAATAAATATATTAAATAAATATATTAGTATAGATAAAAATATTAATTTGTATGTACTTAATTTGTATATCAACAAATTATTTATATTCATAACAAATTGATGATAAATTAATATAGATAATAACAAAGTGCAAAAAACCCCTCGTTAACTATGTGCCTTTTGCACTAAAAGACCCCATGCTCTTAAAATTCCCAAAAGTTTGAAATATGCTCATTTTGTCCCCAAATGACAATTTTATCCCTCCCTCCCACCCCCCTCCTTCTTCGGTTGTGTTCGCCGGCGACGGAGGCGGACGGCGGAGGGGGGGGGCGGGCGGGGGGGGAGGAGGGGACAGGGTCGGGGGGTCGCTCGCCGGCGAGGAGGAGCAGGGGGGTCGGGTGTAGTGCCCCGTCCCTACATCGTGCCCCGTACTCTGTCCACGGGGTGCGCGAGAAAGGAACATTGTCGCTATCGATTCGGTCGGGACCGATAGGTCGGAATAGACCGAGTCGATCGAACGGGAACAGTTGAATTAAGATCCATTCCTCGTTATGGAATGTCTTCTTCGGAACCAAGTCCCATATTCAGCGGGTTGCGCCTCGAGGATTGACTCTGCGGCTGAGTCGGGAGAGACCTTCCGTTGCTCTGCTTTTCACGCCGCTTGCGTTGGTTTTGGCTTTGTTTTCTGAATGCGTTTTCGTGAATATTTTCGATGGGTTTTCGTGATACGTTTTCGAGTTGCGCATTCATATCGAATATCCTTGAATTATACAGTGTTCTAATCAGTTGCTTATGTGATTGCAGGTGATCGCGTAGGCGACGTCCGTCAGCGCAGCCAACCGGTCGCTCGCTTGAAGCAAGGCTAAGGCGAGTGGCTGACCTCCTTCGTCCCGTCCCTCTACTTTAAAGCTCAATATATGAAGTAAAATAAATGCTTGTCATAATAGTGTTGAATCAATGAAATCGTGGCACGATACTTCACGAATCACTTGTTAACGAACTGCCGGTTTTGGAAATGGAAACATGCTTCCCTATGCAATTATACTTGGTCTATGCCAAACCAATGAATGAAACAATTAACGCTTATCGCAACGATACGGATAAATGAGTAAAAATCAACTAAGTTCTAAAGAAAAATGGTCATTGGACAACTTGTCAACAAGGTGTAGTTTCCTCGAACGGTTACCTAGGCCAAGGGACCGATTCGGCCCGGGAGGAACGAGTGTATAGCAAGCGCCAGCCCTTCATCGACGCGAGTTATGCGGGAACTTTCGCACAGGGCTCGCTACCCGACGCGAAAGGGTCACCGTCTAACTCAGCTATATGTCCGCGATGGCTTGAAATTGCCAGTGGCCTTCACACCATTCTCTCTGCTTAACAAATGCACGTGGCACGGGGTGAATATGATAGTTGCTTAATGTTACACAATTTCATATGCTTGCCTCAAAACATGTTAACATGCAAATCGAACAGGATGGTTAGAAAGATCATTGAATTAGCTAGCTAACATGTTTACGAAATTTCTTGAATCAAATACAGAGCTTGGATTTAATTAGCCATTCGTCAGTACATGTGTTTCGTGCTGATCCTCGCTCTTTGCAGGTCCAGCGAACCAGGAAGGACGCGCCAGCTAGCTCGGCGGCGTTCGTGACTTTTGAAGCTTCGGCCGTGCGTCGAAGACTTACTCTGCGACTCCACTTTTGAAGGCTCTCGACAGTCCAAGACAAATGACTCAGTGTCCCTCCCATCCAGGTCAATGGAGTACTTGTGTATATTGAGGGATGTGTGCAATGTATGGAACGGCTATCTCATCGGCACTCTTTTGTAATCGAGTCATGTTGTAGCCCGTGCGGCAATGAGTCTTGTATCGGAGTCTGTAAAAGATGTTCATTATCAATAAAGATCAAGTTTTCTTTACTCATTGTGTGTATCAATTTGTCTGCGTACTCTCTTAGATCTCGTGTCTCGGATTACCTTATGACTAGGCCTTGTGCGATCACAAATTAGGTTCGCACGGCATCACGCCCGGGGGACGACTATCGATTCGACGGAATCGGGGCATGACATCGGGGCCGACGAGGGAGCCGGGGGTCGGGGCCGACGAGGGAGCGGGGGGGTCGGGGCCGGCGAAGGAGGAGGAGGGGGGTGGGTCGAGGCCGGCGAGGGAGGAGGAGGGGGGTGGGTCGGGGGAGCGCTCGCCGGCGAGGAGGCTGGGGCTGGGGGCTCGCCGGCGGGGGGGGGGGGGGATCGGATGGGCTGGGTGATCGCCGATGGGGGGGTCGGAGGGTCTGGTGGATCGCCGGCAAAGGGGGTCGGGGGGGCTGGGGGCTCGCCGGCGATGGAGGGGGGGTTGGGGGCTCGCCGGCGCCGGCGCCGCCGGAGGAGGGGAGGGGTATTTTTGGTATAAATTTTTTAAAATTTGGCTGGAGGGACCTAATCGAGCGGATATATAATCTAAGGAGGGATAAACTGACAAAAAATTCTAAAAGGTCTTTTAGTGCAAAAGGCACATATTTAACGAGGGGTTTTCTGCACTTTACCCTTATACAAATAAATACATAAAGTAACAATTTAATTTATTTTTATCTATTTTTATTTATATATATGATTTTATTTTTTGTATATAAATAAATATATACAAATTAATTTGTATAATAATATGTATATATTTATTTATATATTAATTATGTGGATAATAACAAAACTTATTAGTTAATATACAAATTAATATATAAAAATGAACTAATAGATTTTGTTATTATTATATAGATAATAATAAATTAACTAATAGATAAAATCAAGCTAAAGAAAGAAACAAAAAGATTGAACCAAATCAATTTAAAACAAATAAGCAAAACAAAATAAAACAAAATCTAATCAAAAAACGGTAGTCCCTATTTTCGCATACGGACTGGCCAGAGGAATGTTTCTCCCTTTCAATTTTTTTATTTTTTATTTATTTATGTTTTAGCAAAAAAATTATTTTTTATTTATCGGTAGAAAAAAAATTTTGTTATTTATTGTATATTAACTAATATAGTTAACAATTTTTTTTTTATTATTTATTGTATAAAATAATATTAAAAATTATATTAACTAATAGATTTTGTTATTATTGTAAAGATAATAATAAATTAACTAATAGATTAAACAAATCTGAGAAAGAAAAAACAAAAGATAAAAACCAAACCGATTTAAAAACAAATAAACCAAATCAAACCAAACAAAATAAAACAAAGCCAATCAAAAAAAAAAAAATGATAGCCCTCAGTTCCGACAGACGGTGTGGCGGAAATTGGACATGTCCAATTTCCGCCACACCATCTGTCGGAATGTTTCTCTATTTTAAAATTTTGAAACTTTTTATCTTTTACCAAATTTAATTAAATTTTTTATCGTTAAAGCAAATTTTCTGTAAAAAGAAAAGTCAGTCAGTCAAGCAGATGCAGCCATCAATGCATCCTAGGCAGGGAGTCTCCCTGAATAATGTATGAAATTTTGTCTACCTCTGCAGCCTTTAGAACATGCAACACATTTCCAACGACCTGTTGCCTTTTCTCACATGAGAGTGGAAAACTGGAACATTTTCTGCACATGTGGATGAAGGATCACGAACATAAGAATTTCATACTCCAAACACATTGGTCTTACTCTTGGCATTGGCTGCTCTCTCTCTTCAGAGAGATGTAGAATCCAAAGGCATAGCCCAAAACTTAATCGTTTGAAGTTTCATTTCACAAATTCAGAAAAATATATGTCCTGTTGATTTTTAATATACATCATACTGCCGTTAAGATTTTCAAACAGTAGTATTCTACAATTTAGATGAAAATTGAAGGTAGTGTAACAACAAAAACAAAGCGTTTATTTCACCTTTTTTTTTAGTCATTTTCTTCTCTTCAAGTTTATTTTAAGGACAAGGTAGTTTATGACCCATGATGAAAATATTAAGTAGAAACCACCGCCCCAACAAAACATAAACCTCATGGCCCACAAAAAATTGATCAAACCAGAACAAAAAATAAAGTTTCCATGCAAGTCATGTGCTAAATCGAGATTGTCAACAAGCCTTGAGCTGTCAACAAGCCTTGAGCCTTTAGCTAAAAAAGAAAGAAGAAAAGATGTCAGCTTTGATTTGTCCCTTAGCCACATGTCCACAGTCCAGCTAAAAGAACAGACATTGCTGACTTAAGAAAGAGTTGATCCATTAAAAAGAGGACATGACATAGTTTAAAATTAACAAGAGCTAATTAAGAGGGTAGAAATCGTTACTTGTGTCATGCCGTGGACTCTGGTCATTAAAGTGTCGAGCAAAGTTTGGCTTCGTCTTCTTTCAACGTGTTCAGGACCACAGAGAAAGGCTACATGCAGAATATGGTCCCAGCTAATAGTAAGCACATTAATTTGAGTAAATATCATCATCAGAAAGCTCATAACTTTTATCAGCTCAGTTGGTACATTTCTATTTACCAAAATTACTGGGTTATATCTACACTAGTAGGTCGGTATATTCACATATTGAGGCCTCAAAATCACTAGGTAGAGTGAGTGCCTTCCTCTGTAAGCTTTAATCTTAAGCAAAATCGAGGATATTACGTAACAGACCTGCGCCAGAGTTCCTCTTAACAGAGTTAAGATGCACTTAGTAAACGTTTATGTTGTATCTAGATCAGTGGAGGAAAGAGTAGAAAAAGGAACATGGGTGAACCAAATTAGCACTATGATGATTGTGTTTTTTCCAATGATGACAGCAGTGTGGTTAACTGCTCCTCGAGTGAACATGTTAAAATTGATGATGGGTCACATCATTAATTACTCAGATTACTGATGATCTTCAATTTCAATAGTTACCATTATATCTTGACTGCCCCTGCCCTCTTTAACTTACATTATTCCCTCTCTCTTAGTTAAAACTGTATATCTAACTTCACTGAGAGCTCAAGTCACCAAGAAGACGATGATCAAGAACTGACAAAGATTGATGCACATCTATTAAAACCAGGGAAACCAAGGGAATGTCACACAAAAGTCTGCTATCATAATGGTTGCTAACATTTTTAAGTGATATATGTGGCGACCATTAGAAGAAAGTAAAGAAAGTATGATGACACAGAAACCACCCATTTTACTGCTAATAATAAATAATTGCATGACTATGACAAAGAAACTTGTCAGACATAATCATGACCAACATACTATCAAAATCCCAACATCTAGAGTTTAAAAGGAACGAAAATGTACGATTCAAACATTAATGACGAGGATAAAGTGAGTGAGATCATAAAATCCACACCAGCAACCTCCTTAATTATTCTCATTCTTCATTTGGAAACCTTCAATTTCCTTCAAGTTATTAAACTAACATCACGAGATTAAGAAACCATGTGCCCAAGATATATCATCAACAACTATAGCTTCTTTCAAAGATAATTAATCACTTCCACATATGTCAGCAATGCCATCAATCAAGTGATAAAAGCAGACTTTGCTGACTAAAAGGTTAAGTAGATGCATCTATGTAAATTGACTTGTGTAGAAAATAATAGTTGGGATGATTTTATTGATGGACTACTTCACTACTTATAGGGAGTCTAGCTCCTCTACATACTACAAATTCCGATGTGGGACTAAAAGTCCCTTATTGATTCTCAACACTCCCCCTCAAGATGGGCGATAGATATTAATCATCCCCATCTTGTTACATAGCTTTGACAGACTCAATGAACTAAGACCCTTAGTCAGACAGTCTGCCACTTGTTCTTCTGAGCGAACATAGTCAATCTTCAGTATCCCTTGTTCCAGCTTTTCCTTGATGAAGAATCGATCGATCTCGATGTGCTTCGTTCTGTCGTGCTGAACCGGATTGTTCGCTATACTTATCGCAGCTTGACTATCGCTCCGAAGGTGCAATGGTGTCCCCTTGTCTAGCTTCAACTCTGTCAGCAGCGCCTTTACCCATAGCAATTCTGATACTCCTAGAGCCATTGCTCTGTATTCTGCTTCAGCTGTCGACCGTGCTACCACTGACTGTTTTTTGCTTCTCCATGAAACCAGGTTTCCTCCTACAAAAACACAGTACCCTGTGGTAGACCTTCTGTCGTCTATGCAGCTTGTCCAGTCTGCATCGCAGTATCCCTCAACATCTGTGCATCCATTCTTCTTGAACCACAGTCCTTTTTCCGGCGTCCCTTTCAGATATCTTAGGATCTGAAATACTGCATCCATATGACCCGTTCTTGGATCATGCATATAGCGGCTTACAACACTTACTGCAAATGAGATATCAGGGCGAGTATGCCCTAGATAAATCAGTCTGCCTACTAGCCTTTGATACCTTTCGCGATCAACAGGCTCTCCTGCTTCTGCTCCCATCTTGCACTTCTGGTCAATTGGAGTGACTGCTGCTCGGCATCCCAGCATTCCTGTCTCCTTCAGCAGATCTAGTGCATATTTCCTTTGTGAGAGAACAATTCCTTGTTCACCATTACACACCTCGATATCCAAAAAGTATCTCATCTCTCCCAGGTCCTTCACCTCAAACTCTTTGGCGAGTTTCGTCTTCAGCTTAGTGATCTCATCAGCATCATCACCTGTGATTACTATATCATCCACATATACAGCAAGTATAGTTATGTGGCCTCTTGCATGCTGGAGGAAGACTGTGTGATCTGCATTTGTCTGATGGTACCCCATGCCAGTGACAGCCTTTCTGAATCTGTCAAACCAGGCTCGAGGAGATTGCTTCAGCCCGTACATCGACTTCTTCAGTTTGCACACTTTTCCATGTGACGTTCCTTCACCTGAATCTGACACAGAGTAGCACCCCAGAGGAGTCTCCATGTAAACTTCTTCTTGTAGGTCTCCATGAAGAAATACGTTCTTTACGTCTAACTGGTGTAGCTTCCACCCATAGTTTGCTGCAATGGAGACCAGCGTTCTTTCGGTACTCATCTTCGCTACTGGGGCAAAAGTCTCATCATAGTCGATGCCATATGTCTGGGTATAGCCTTTTGCAACCAATCTCGCCTTGTACCGCTCAACTTTTCCTTCTGGTGTTTCCTTCACTGTGTACACCCATTTGCATCCCACAGCTTTCTTCCCTTCAGGTAATGGTACCAGCTCCCATGTCTTATTTTTCTCTAGTGCCCCAAGTTCTTCCATCATTGCAGCTTTCCATCTTAGGTCCTTCTTTGCTTCCTGCCAATTCTTAGGTAAAGAAGTGGAGTCTAACGAAGTGAGGAAGGCTTGATAAGTCGGAGAGATATTAGAATAAGACAAGTAGTTGGCGATATCATGTTCATAATCTTGAAAACGAATAGGAGCCTTTCCCACATTAATGCGAGAAGACCTCCTTAAGGGAGCAATGGGTGGTGGAGAAAGCATACCATCTGAGTCGGAGAGACCCGCTTCCGAATCCGAGTGATCCGGTACGGGAGTAACATCTTCAGGAGTTGGGACAGGAGTAGACGAGGGACTTGGCACATTTGGCACAGGGCACGGCACAGTACTGGATGTCTGCTGTCTTCTTCTGTAAACTTGAAGCTCCTTTTCCCTTGTCTGCTTCTTCCCCTGCGTAATGTACGTATTGTCTTCTTCATCCTCCGTATCAGTATCAGTGATGCTGTCTCCCCCTTTCTGCCAGTTTGTCACGACAGGACAAGGTACCGACCCGACAACGACGTTTGGGCGTACTACCTCCCCCTCACGTCTAACACCCGCTGTGTGAGGCGTGTTTCCAAATGCAGAACCTTCGTCCGAACCATAATAAGGTTCCAGCTCTCTGAATCTAACGTCCATGCTTACAAACAGCTTCCGTTCAACCGGGCTCCAGCATACGTAACCCTTCTGTGTCCCGGTGTACCCAACAAAGACACACTTAAGTGCTCGAGGATCCAGCTTATCAACACCAGGCATGTTATCGTGGACGAAGCATACGCAACCAAATACTTTCGAAGGAACGGTGTACGCAGTTGTCCCCGTGAGCATTTCCAAAGGGGTCTTCCAGTCCAGTAATTGAGAGGGCATCCTGTTGATGAGATAAGAGGCTGTCAAGACAGCCTGCCCCCACAAAAATTTAGAGACATTCATAGCCAGCATCATAGTCCGAGCCACCTCCAGCAGGTGCCTATTCTTTCGCTCGGCAACACCATTTTGAGCCGGTGTATAAGCACAAGAGGTTTGATGCAGTATACCATGAGAGGATAAATACGCAGCAAACCTCTTATGGGTATATTTCGTCCCATTATCCGACCAAAAACACTTAACACGAGCATTATACTGTGTCCGCACCCGTTGATGGAAGCTTTGAAATGTCTCGAAAACATCACTTTTATTCTTCAGCAGGTAGACCCACGTTACGCGGGTAGAGCAGTCAATAAAAGTAACAAACCATCTATAACCGTTAACACCGTTTGTAGGACAAGGGCCCCACACATCGGAATGAATCATATCAAAAGCAGCAGAACATCGATGCCCAGAATGCACATAAGAGCTTCTGGTATGTTTCTCCAACTCACAAGAATCACAAACTAACAACTCTTTATTTGCTTTTTGATATAATGACGGATACAATCGACCAATAATGGGAAAAGAAGAATGCCCTACACGCCGATGTTGGAGGAGCAGCTCGGCTTCGACACTTCGACTTCGGACTTCCGGTTGGGCGTCTGCAACCAAAGATGCCAGTGCTCTATCCAGACCGGTCATGTCCAAGTACCATAGACCCTTATGCCATGTGCCAGTGCCTAGTCGTCTCCCCGTTCCCTTCTCCTGAAAAGTTACCTTAGGAATATCAAAGGAAACAATACAGTTTAGATCAAGGATAATGGCGCTAATGGAAATAAGATTGACAGGAAAGGAAGGAGCATGTAAGACATTAGATAGAGTGATGGAAGGAGTGCAATCAACAGTGCCTTTACCCGTAACCGGCCTGTAGGTACCATCAGCAGTCTGAATGCTTTCTGGCGGCGTTAGAGTAGAGTATTCCCGGAACTCTCCTCGGGACCCCGTGACATGGCAAGATGTCCCAGAGTCCATAATCCAAGCTGGCTGAGAGACAGATGCAAGAGCACGCGGAGGTATACCGGCACTGGTTTGGGAGAAGTAAGTGCAGTAATCTCCTGTAGCGGACGGCGCCCCAGGAATGACTTGTCTTTCACCAGAACCAAGCTTTGAGCCGCGCATCTTCTCGAGAACTTCCCTCTCAAAAGGAGTGATGTCCGCCAGATGATTGTCCCCACCTTCATCTGCCAGATGTGCCTTATTGCCTCCAGAGTAATTGCCCCTTCCACCACCGTAGCTGCCTCGACCACCTCGTCGTCCACCGCGACCACGACCCCGTCCATTCGAGGGAGTCTGTGTCGGTTTTGGGCAAAAGCGGATGTAATGTCCCGTGTCACCACAGTTGTGGCAAACGCCTCCCGTAGAAGGAGGCTGTGTGAAAGTGGCAAGAGCAGATGTGTCAACTCCGGCCTGCTCCCCCTGGGAAAGACCCTTGGTAGGCATCAGCTTCAACCGTGCTTCTTCTTGTGCCATGGCAGCTATGGCGTCTTCTAATGTCGGCAGCGTCGGTTGTGCGAGAAGTACATTCTGCCGTTGCTCAAACGCTGGGTTGAGCCCCTTCAAAAACTTCATCATCCGTTGCCGCGAGATATAATCCAGAAATTTCTGGAAATATTTTGCAAAAGTCGGTTCAACCTGAGCATCTTCCATGCCAAGAGGATCATAATGGTCAAGATCAGACCAGTACTTCTTCAACAAGGCAGCGTACTCAGAGATAGTACGATCGTCTTGGAATACCCTATCGAGCTCATCCTGCAGTTGGAAGACTCGCATGGGGTTTCCCGAACCGGAGTATATGTCTTTCAACGTTCTCCAGATATCAGCAGCTCCCTCCATTGCTTCAACGTTACCCGACACTTGGTCGGTCAAAGAGGCTGTCAACCAACCAGCCACGACATTGTTGACAATGTCCCATACAGCAAACTCCTTCGAGGAGTGATCGACAGGGGCCTTGGTGGTGCCATCGACATAACCAACCAAGCCACGTCCCTTCAGCGTCCGCATCGCCTGCCGCGACCATTTCAAGTAGTTGGTCGTGCCTTCCAACTTCGTCTCCAGCTTGTCCAACTTCCCCATTTTGTACGGTGACGGATCCACATCAGTATGGGTCACGCGTGGGGTCGCGTCCGGTAATCTCTTGGTCAGGAGATCCTCGACCAGGGCCTTCATTTCTGCTGCTGTCAACTTCTCATAGATGGAATCCATGACTTCTGCAACTGCAATCAGTGAGGTGTTGTTGTTTTCGGAGTCGTCTTCTGTGGAGTCGTCTTCGTCTTAGTCAGCTACCGGAGGGAAACAACAAAACGAGATCCCTCACTGATATGTCGTAGGTTATACGACCAACTAGAACCGCGTCATGATAACGCGTTCGGACGGCTCAAGGATAACCAACATAGTTGTGCCTCCTTGCATGAGACAAACCAGAGGTATACCAGCCGTGCAGAAACGATTGTAAAGACAACGTTTCTAAGATACGAAGATCTAAAGAGATTTCGTATTCGTAGCAGAGCTTCTAAAAAGAAGGTA
The DNA here is from genome assembly GCA_029216955.1 of Iris pallida. NCBI lineage: Eukaryota > Viridiplantae > Streptophyta > Magnoliopsida > Asparagales > Iridaceae > Iris > Iris pallida. The sequence continues at coordinate 21,663,594 of JANAVB010036419.1, read as the reverse complement.
TTAACTCTCGAAGGCAACTACAGATTTATGGCTCTGATACCATGTAAAAAATAATAGTTGGGATGATTTTATTGATGGACTACTTCACTACTTATAGGGAGTCTAGCTCCTCTACATACTACAAATTCCGATGTGGGACTAAAAGTCCCTTATTGATTCTCAACAACTTGTTATGGGCAGAACATTAAGGCATAAACTAAAATGTCGGAGAATTGCATTCCATTATAAAGACAATTCAAGCCTGCAAAAAAAAAATGGTTTGGTCTAGTGTCACTAAAGGGCTGTTTGAATGCTTGAAAGTGAGTCCTAAAGTGCCACTTTTCTTGCACATGTTTTTTTCTAATTACATAAGAGTGAAAGTGGAGAGAGTAAGTAGAATGCAATCACAGTTTCTACTTCATATTCCCAACAAAAGTTACTTTTGAGCTACCTCAAAATGGAGAAGAACTGGACAGAACCGGGTGTTGACGCATGACTACAATGTGGAGGAGACAGAGCGGGGGTGACGGTCAGGCGCTTCAAGTCGACAGCGAGATGCTCCATTTCTATAATATGAAAGACAAAGAGAATACCCTGGTGTAATTTAAAACGCCTAGTATTATTGGAACCACAATTTTGACAGTCCTTCACATAGAGAGGATTGTCAAAATTTAATTTTTGCAGTCCCAGACAGACTTTTCCTGATAAAATTTTGATAGTCCTCTCTATGTAAAAGACTCAAAATTTTACAAGAACTATCAAAGTTGTGGTACCCTGATCATTTTCTGCGGTGTCAATAACATTGATCTTTAAAAAACATCATAAGATGAAACAATAAAACAAGTAGCAACCGCTCAGTTATTGTCAATACGGTTTCTATTAATTGTGGACCGGTGCCAAAAAGGTATTTGACGGATCTGCGGAAAAGAGATTTACAAAAGTCAAATGAGTGCAAGTAAAAGAACTGTATGGAAGATGAACAATTCAATGAGTAGAGTCGGGACATGAGTTAAAAAGTATATGAGAAATGTATTTGAATTATCCTAAATATGATACCAACCAGTAAGAACTCAAGAGAGACCGAGGGAAAGGGAAATATGCAGTATACCAGAGTAATTATAAAATATAATAAATGGATAATATGAATGAATGATAAGCTCAAATCTTCAGCATCAGAGTTCCATGGTAGTACAAGATCAATTCTTAGGAGACCAACTCAGCTTGTTCAAATCCTGTGTGAATGTATAGGTTAAACCAAATGATTAATGAGTGCGCTAACTTTTTCGATTTTGGTAAGAAACTAGAATTCACAAATTGCATACTTCTTTGGACCCAATAAATTTAGGTCTTCAAAGTAGCCTTAATATAAGCAGGCTAGGCAAAGCAACTTAGGCTCAATATAATACAAAGTTACAAACCAACCATTATGTTTCTGTCCTCTACATGATCCACATGGGTTTACAGTTTACTCAAGCATGAACACATCCACCACCACCATAAAATTAACTAGAAATATTATCAGACTGAAAAAATGAGGTGGGCATGCAAACACGTGATCAGTACCCCCAAGAAACAATAGATCTAGCTACCATTGAAGTAGTAGGCACTTCCTTTATCTCCTTTCCACAAGCCACTACCAGCAGAAAGGAAGGCAGCCATATTTGACTTTGAAAGGTTTACTGCACTCTAAAAGTGAATTGTTAAAGGGAGAGCTATACCTATACCTAATATATATATGGCTGAGCCAAACAAAAGCTAAGAACACAACCAGTGTTAGTTATTCGTCAAATGGTACCCTAACCAGCCAAGTGTATAAGTTCTGGAAACGTCTGATTCTTCATCTCAACCACATCCCGTATCCAATGATACCGAGTCTCGATGTGCTTGGACCGGCTATGAAACGTCTGATTCTTCATAAGGTGGATAGCACTCTGACTGTCGCAAAGCAAAGTATACTGCTCTTGCTTCAGTCCCATTTCCTGCAACAGCTTCTTCATCCACAACAGCTCCTTGCAAGCCTCCGTCGTCGCAATGTATTCCGCCTCCGTCGTCGACAAGGCAACACACTTCTGCAACTGCGACTGCCACGACACCGCTCCTCCCGCAAACATCATCACGTAGCCCGAAGTCGATCGCCTCGTGTCTACATCTCCAGCCATATCAGCGTCGGTATACCCAACCAGCTTCGGCTCGTCACCACCAAAGAAAAGTCTCCAACCAGCAGTGCCCTGAAGATAACGTAGAATCCACTTGACCGCACTCCAATGTACCCTTCCAGGATTTGAAAGATACCTGCTAACCGTACCAACTGCATGAGCAATATCTGGCCTCGTACACACCATGGCATACATCAGGCTTCCCACAGCTGAGGCATATGGAACCCGCTCCATATCTTCCTTTTCGTCCTCGGTAGATGGACACTGCTCCTCAGTGAGCTTAAAGTGAGCCGCAAGAGGAGAACTCACTTTCTTCGACCCGTCCATCCCGAAACGCTGAAGTACCCGGTGAATGTACTTCGTTTGGGACAAGTGTAGCAGCTTGGACTCTCTCTCGGCTGATCTCCATCCCAAGAATAGTCTTCGCTGCGCCCAAATCCTTCAGAGAGAAGGCCGCGCCCAGTTGGCGCTTCAGCTCCGCTATTCTAGTGGCATTCCGACCCACTAATAGCATATCATCTACATAGAGCAATAAAATGATAAAATCATTCTCGGCAAAATACCTCACAAATGCACAATGGTCCGACGTCGTCCGTACATAACCATGCTCCCCCATAAACGACTCGAACTTTCTGTACCACTGCCTCGGAGCCTGCTTCACACCATACAAGCTCTTCCTCAACCGGCAGACCAAATGTGACTTGCCCTTCTCACAGAATCCCTCTGGCTGCTCCATGTACAACTCCTCCTCAAGATCACCGTGGAGGAATGCCGTCTTCACGTCCATCTGCTCGACCTCCAAGTCGAGACTGGCTGCTAATGCTAGCACCACCCGAATAGACGAATGCTTGACGACAGGCGAAAAGATCTCATCATAATCTACGCCTTTCTGCTGACCGTAGCCTTTGACTACCAGCCTCGTTTTGTATCGAGGGCGAGTAGCATCATCCGTCTGCTTCACTCTGAACACCCATCGATTCTTCAAAGCTTTCTTGCCCTTTGGCAACCGCACCAGATCATAAGTGGAATTGGTGTGCAAGGAACTCATCTCCTTCTGCATAGCCTCCATCCACTCCTGCCTGTGTTCGTCTTCCATAGCCTCTGCAAAACTTTCGGGCTCTCCCCCGTCAGTCAATAGCACATACTCATCTGGTGAGTATCTCGTAGATGGTCGACGATCCCTGTCACTCCTCCTCAAAGGAACCACTAGTGCTGGCTGTATGCCGACAGCCTCCTCCCCTTCAGGAACTGCCTTTCCGGCATGCTCATCCTCCTGAGGGACACCCTGACCACCATCAGCAGGCTGATGATCAAGGTTGGGAGCAACTCCATGTACTGGCTCCCCCATAACTGGATCCTCTGCGATGTCCTCTGGAAACTGCTCGAAGCGAAATGACTCTAACTCAGGCAATTCCTCAGCCTCAGAAGGCGTCTCGAAATCCTGAGTGTTGGTCATGGTCTGATCCTCGACGAACACCACGTTCCTGCTTCTGTAGAGCTTTTATTCTACTGGGTCGTAGAGTCTATAGCCAAACTCATCCCGATCGTAGCCGACAAAGACGCATCGCCTCGTCTTTGGCTCAAGTTTGGTCCTCTCGTCCTTCGGTACATGCACGAAGGCCTTAAAACCAAACGCCCGCAGGTGATTGTATGACGGCTCTTTGCTGTACCATACTTTGTCAGGCACATCACCCTGCAAAGCAGCACTAGGAGACAAATTAATAACATAAGCAGATGTGAGAAGAGCCTCACCCCAGTAACTGCCCGGCAAGTTTGCTTCTGACAGCAAACATCGTACCCTCTCCATCAGTGTCCTGTTCATGCGCTCCGCTACACCATTGAGCTGAGGTGTCTTGGGCGGAGTCTTCTGGTGTCGTATCCCTTGCTCTCTGCAATAAGCATCAAAGGGACCGATGTATTCGCCGCCATTGTCGGACCGAACACACAACAACTTCTTGCCCGTCTCTCTTTCAACAGAGGCCTGAAACTCCTTGAAAGTAGGCAGCACCTGATCCTTGGTCTTTAAGGCATAGACTCAAACCTTTCTGGAACAGTCATCAATAAAAGTTACAAAGTAAGAAGCACCACCAAGAGATTTTACCTTCATAGGACCGCAGACATCCGAGTGAATCAACTCGAGCAACGCCGGCTTCCTCGAACTTGGGTGACTTTGGAAAGACACCCTATTTTGCTTCCCAGCTAAACAGTGCGTGCACTTCTCCAACTTTGTAGACTTGAGACCCGGAATCACCTTCCTGTTCACCAAGTAGCTCATCCCCTTCTCGCTGATATGGCCGAGCCGCCTGTGCCACAACTCGGTAGACGCATCACTGACTGCGTTCACCTCCTGTGCCCCCTGTGCGCTCCCCTCCATATAGTAGAGACCGGACTTCTTGCTTCCTCTGGCAATCACCATCGAACCCCTGGAAAGCTTCCACTGACTGTTCCCGAAGAGACTGAAGAATCCCTCGTCATCTAACCTTCCAACCGACACCAGGTTGAAACGGATATCAGGGACATGACGAACATCCTTGAGAACAAGAACCGCACCCGTCTTCGTTCTCAAATGCACATCTCCAACGGCAACCGCCTTCGACACATCTCCGTTGCCCATCTTCAACACGCCACAGTCGCCTGTCGTGTAAGTGGCAAATAGTGCCCTGTTGTGAGATACGTGTGCTGAAGCCCCTGAGTCCACCAGCCAAGAATTGTCATCGCATGCGAGGTTAGTAATGACCTCATCACCTACGACGATCACATCGCCTCTATGCATCGAGGCCGTCGCTGTAGTGTTCTCTTCTTGCTTTCCCTTGTCGTCCTTCTTCTCTCTCTTCCAAGCGAAATAGTTCCGCTTGATATGGCCCTTCTTACCACAATGGTAACACTCTGAGTCCTCGTAACGACCCTTGGACTTCCCTCTGCTCTTGTCTCTGCCACCACCAGGACCCCTACTTTTGCCCCTTCCGCGGCTCTCTGAAACAAGTGCCTCTGAGTGGTGGGATGTGGATGAAGTGCCCTGAGAACGTCTTCGCATCTCTTCATTCAACACCCCGCTCTTGGCAAACTCCAGACTGACCACGCCCTCTGGAGAAGAAGCGATCATAGATACTCGTACGGTCTCCCACGAGTCTGGCAATGTACACAGCAGCCATAGCCCCTGAACTTCGTCGTCGAACTTGACTCCCATTGAAGATAGCTGATCAACCACGCCCTGAAACTCACTCAAGTGATCCAAAATAGACGCTCCATGTCACGCCCCAGTACCGAAATACGGAGACGGACTAGGCCAGCTACTCCATATGAGGTACGTAACGTCATACGGCGATCGTGGCTGTCTAGAGACTAGGGGGTACATGCTACAATCAAGTCTCCTATGGTCCCACAGAGTTCTATGTCTCAATTAATCAAATCACATCAGCAAATAAATGAACATTAAAGATAAAGCAGTAAGGCGTCCCCGACGCTTCATCAAAATGATCATGAGAGACTAGCTTTATAATTTAGCTATCTCAGAGAGTCAGGAGTATAAAATTAACACAGTTGCAGTCTGTTTAATTACAATTATGTACTGGCACAAAATATCGAGTAATCCGGCTAACAGGTGCCGGTGGCTAAACGCCGCAAAAAGTATAAGCAGGAGTGGTGGAGAAGAAACCCACTCGAGTCTCCGAACCGCCATGCTCCTAGTATGCACCATGGATGTCATGGAGGAAGATCGTGTCCTCAGGCTCTGCTACGGAATCTGGCCAAACAAAAACCAGCGGGGTCAGCCCCGAATAGCAAGTACCGCCAAAGGGGTACAAGAGTTAAGATTAAAAACCCAGTTAATAGAATGATTGATAATAGTAATACTTATGCTACTATTATAGGGTAGCGCAACATCCTCGAACCCATATGGCACCCTTACAACCAAACAAGGACAAAAGGTGCCGCATGGAGTCGGGACGTGTCGTACTCTATAACTTTCACATAAGTTAAAAGGTATAAACAGTAAAACTTTCTGGTCGTGACTTCGGTCGATAGCCTATCGCAGCACAATAACCAACCCAATAATCAAACAAGAACATGGGTTGGATCATGTACCATGATAGACCATGTTCCTCAGTCATTCACAGAAGTAGCACTTCACAACCAGAATAAGTCTTCCGTTCATAACTTCGGTCCACGGCCTATCATAGTACGATAACCAACCCAACAATCAAACAAGAACATGGGTTGGATCACGTACCATGACAGTCCGCTTCCCTCAGTTATTCACGGAAGGTAATAGGACACAAGCAAGTCGTTTTCACGGCCAATCAAGTCTACGAGTTTCTAGTGGGACGAGGTTATCCTCGCGTCATGTTATTAGAAAATCCTCAGATCGTATCTTTCCAGCAAGGCTAGCCAACCCAGGGGTTCGCGTAGACAGGTATGATTGAGCACAGGTCCCTCGTAAGGCCACCTTGCCAAAACATATATTATATAGCAGGAATTAATCGGATACAGTCATCCACTCGTTGCGGATGACACAGTATCCGTGGAGACCAGCCGGCGCGTCAAGACAATATCTCAAGGCGGCTGGTGTAACACGATCTCGGGATTCTGCCCTCCCCATGCATCTAGTATATTTAGTTGCCTAGTTTAACCCTAGGTGAAATCTTGGACTCACATGCTGTGGCCTGCATGATTATCCTCCTAAAGTCGTACTTTAGTACGAGTACCCCAAAGAGGATCCATGTCAATCAGTATATCAACATGTTTTACCCTCCTTAGTGTAATGCATCATTGCAAATACGCCACGTGGAGTTACGAGTCTTTTGTCGAGCATGAACAAGAACTGGGACATTCAGGTACATGTATCACGTAGGAACACTTTGTTCTCCGGGGTCACATTAGTGCTCATATCATGCTCGAGACAAAAGGCGTAAGGATATAAAATGGGCATATACTATCTAATAAAATATCAAAAGCGTACGCACAAAAGCACGCACGCTCAAGGGGTGAAAAGTCACGCAGGCTCACTCAAGGCAGCGTGCGTGAAAAGTCACGCAGACTCAAGGAAAGAGCTGCGTGAAAAGTCATGCAGGCTCAAGGAGAGAGCTGCATGAAAAGTCACGCAAGCTCAAGGAGAGAGCTGCGTGAAAAGTCACGCAAGCTCAAGGAGAGAGCTGCGTGAAAAGTCACGCAAGCTCAAGGAGAGAGCTGCATGAAAAGTCACGCAAGCTCAAGGAGAGAGCTGCGTGAAAAGTCACGCAAGCTCAAGGAGAGACACGCTTCCAACAGAAAGCGTGCTCAAACTGAGCACACTGTTCACTGTCTTCTCCAAACAGCAAGAACACCATGGCTGAACCCAAACTTCAAAGCATCATAACTTGGCCATCCGAACTCCAAATCCAGATTTCCAAAGTTCCAACTTGGGTAAAACTGAATGCTCTTCCACATGGAAGCATCAAAAACCCATAAAATCCAACTAAAGTAGATCAAATCATGCAAAATCCAAAAATGATTAAAACCTAGATCTACAAAAATTAAAGCTTCAAAATGTAAAATTCCAAGTTCTAAACTAGTATAGATTGAGGAGAAGAACATGTTTTGGCAAATAGTTTTGTAAGAAATTATTGACAAAATTATGGATCCATCTCTTGAGCAAGTTGGTACTTGCCTTGGTTGGTGGAGGAAGTAAATGAGAGGAAGTAAATGAGAGGAGAGAGAATGAGATGAGTATATATAAAGATCTTGGACCCATGGGTTCATGATGAACCAAAGGGTTCATGATGAACCATTGGTGAACCAAGAATGGGTTACCCAAATGAGCCAAAACTGTAGGCCCAAATGCAGAAAATAAATTAGGAAATAATATTTTGTCAAATAATTTTGGGAAATGCATGAAGAAACACAGCATAATAAATATAGTATAAATACAAGGTAAATACAATTTTATCGGTTTACGTATTAAAATACGTATTCCAGGATCGGGGAGTGACATCTCTACCCTTCTTAGAAAAATTCCGTCCTCGGAATTCCAGCCAAGACAGGATAGTGAAATCAGGGCAAGCAAGGCACAATCATATATAAGTTAACTATCATAGCAGTTATTATCATACATCACAAAGTGCAAAACAAGCAGGTGCAGATAAGCATGGAATCTTGTCAATAAGGTGCAAAAATATACCTCATTAGTCAAACAAATACGGATACCGAGATCTGATCTCGTCCTCGCGCTCCCAGGTTGACTCTTCCGGAGAGTGATGGTTCCAAGAAACACGGACAAGGTTTATCGTCCGATTCTTGAGTACCTTCTCTCGCCGGTCTAAAATAGATACGGGTTGCTTCTCGTAAGTTAGGTCGGTACCAACGACTAACTCAGAATGATCGAGGACATGACTCAGATCCGGGACATACCCACGTAATTGGGACACATGAAACACATCATGTATGCCGGTTAACGAAGGTGGAAGGGCAAGTCGATAAGCCACATCGCCTACCCGAGCGAGAATCTTAAAAGGACCAACGTATCTTGGACTAAGCTTTCCTCGGGTTCCAAATCTGATGATACCCCGAGTACGCGAAATCCGCAGAAACACTTGGTTGCCAACTCTGAACTCTAGAGGCCTACGATGCTGATCTGCCCAATGACGATGTCGGTCCTGTGCAACTCGAAGGCGCTCTCTGACCAACTTAACTATCTCCACAGTCTGCGTGATCATCTCTGGCCCCAACATCTTCCGTTCTTTGACGTCGTCCCATGCCAAAGGGGACCTGCACTTCCTTCCGTACAATGCTTCGAACGGGGCCATCTGAATGCTAGCCTGATAGCTGTTGTTATAGGAGAACTCCACTAGATGAAGGTGATCCTCCCAAGATCCGCCAAAATTCAAGGTACACGCCCGTAGCATATCTTCTAACGTCTGGATGGTTCTTTCTGATTGCCCGTCAGTTTGTGGATGATAAGCAGTACTGAATCTTAACTTGGTTCCCAAACTTTGGTGTAAGCTCCGCCAAAAATGGGAAGTAAACCGCGTATCCCGATCTGATACTATACTAACTGGAACACCGTGCTGCCTTACTATCTGCTTCATGTACATTTCTGCTAACTGCTCCGTAGTCTGTCCAACTCGGAAGGGAAGGAAATGAGCGACCTTCGTGAGTCGATCTACTATTACCCAGACTGCATTCTTGCCAGCCGGGGATCTAGGTAAACCGGTCACGAAATCCATCGTGATGTGCTCCCATTTCCATTCTGGGATAGGAAGCGGCTGTAGCAACTCTGCTGGTCTCTGCTGCTCGGCTTTCACCTGCTGACATACCAGACACTTGGATACAAATCTCGCTATCTCTCTTTTCATGCCATTCCACCAAAAGTACTGCCTGATATCTCGATACATCTTCGTTCCTCCTGGATGAATGGAGTAAATAGAACTATGAGCTTCGGACATAACTTTTTGCCGAAGGTCTCCACTCGGTACACAGAGTCTGTTTCCAAACCTGAGCGTACCATCTTCTTGAATCACTAACTCCTTCCTACGGCCTGATTCACACTCCGACCGCAACTTCTGAATCTGTGGATCTCCTGCTTGTGCTGCCCTTATCCTCTCTACTAAGGTTGACTGAATCTGCATACTGGTCATTCTTCCTATATCCCTTGGCAAAACTACTTCGATTCCCATACTCTGAAGGTCTTCTAAAATATGCTTCTGCGAGGTCAAGATAAAGGCACTGTCTCTCCTATTCAGTGCATCTGCAACTATATTCGCCTTGCCTGGATGATACTGAAGATCTAAGTCAAAATCCTTCAGTAGTTCTAACCATCTTCTTTGCCTCATGTTCAAATCTCGCTGCGTGAACACGTATTTCAAACTCTTATGATCAGTATAGATCTCTACCCGATCTCCGTATAAATAATGCCTCCATAACTTGAGTGAAAACACCACAGCTGCTAACTCCAAATCGTGAGTCAGGTAATTCTTCTCATGGTCTCGAAGCTGCCGAGACGCATATGCTATCACCTTTCCGTGCTGCATTAATACACATCCAAGACCCTTTCCTGATGCATCACAATATACTGTAAAGCCTCCCGCTCCTACCGGAAGCGTCAAGATCGGGACTGAGATCAACCTCTTCTTCAATTTTTCAAATGATGCCTGACAGCTAGCTGACCAAACAAACTCTACGTCCTTGTGCGTCAAACGCGTTAAGGGCGCAGAGATCCTGGCAAAGTCTGCCACGAACCTTCGGTAGTAACCAGCTAACCCTAAGAAACTTCGCACTTCTGCAACCGTTCTCGGGACTGGCCAATGCTCTACGGCCTCAATTTTCTTCGGATCTACTGACACTCCTGCCCCAGAAATTATATGCCCCAGGAACGAAATATGATCTAACCAGAATTCACACTTGTCGAGCTTCGCATAAAGTTGATGCTCCCTCAATGTCTGTAAGACAGTCCTAAGATGTTTCTCATGCTCATCTTCACTGCTGGAATAGACAAGAATGTCATCTATGAATACCACCACAAATTTATCCAAATACGGCAGAAAGATGCGGTTCATTAAATCCATGAATACTGCGGGGGCGTTGGTTAGTCCAAAGGGCATTACTAAAAACTCATAATGCCCATATCTAGATCTGAATGCTGTCTTCGGTATGTCTTGCTCCCGGACTCTTACTTGATAGTATTCCGACCGAAGATCGATCTTGGAAAAGACACTGGCCTTGCTCAACTGGTCAAACAGGTCATCAATCCTTGGTAGCGGGTACTTATTCTTCACTGTTACTGCATTCAGCTTGCGGTAGTCGATGCACATCCTCGTCGACCCATCCTTCTTGGGAACTAGAATCACTGGCGCGGCCCAGGGCGATTTACTGTCTCGGATGAATCCCTTAGACTTCAACTCTTCTTCATGTTGATACAACTTATCCTGTTCTGACGGCGACATTCTGTAAACTCTGTCTGCTATAGGCCTCGTTCCAGGGTTCAACTCAATGCTAAATTCTACCTTTCTGACTGGGGGCATCCCTGGGAGCTCATCAGGAAAGACGTCGAGAAAATCTTCGACCACTCTCGGAATCTGTCCTGGCTCTGACACTGCTGCTGAGATGACGCCTCCGGCCTGATTCTTCAAGGTTCGAGTAAAGATGAACTGCTCCATCCCAGGAACGCTGAATATGACCCTACCTCCTCTACAATCAATTGTCGCATGACTGTCTCTCAACCAGTCCATGCCAAGAACAACATCAAAATTCCCCATATGGAATTCAATCAATGATGCGGGCAATAAATGCCCACACACCTCTACCGGACATGAAAATCGCACTCTGCTAACTTCTACGAGCCCATTGCCGGTGAGTATATCCATCCTCTCCGGCAATGCCTCAAACTCTAATCCAATTCGTGTAGCATATTGTGCAGAGATGAATGAATGAGTAGCGCCTGAATCAAATAATGCTACAGCGGAAAATGAGGTGACAAGAATTTTACCTGCCACCACGTCACTAGACGCTAGAGCCTCTCCCAAGGTCAATGTGAGAGCCTGGCCCCACGGAGCCCCTTGTTGCGGCCTTCCTCGACCATGCTGTTGCTGCCTCTGAGGGCCTTCGGCTTCCTGTGCCTGGCGAAACATCTGAGCCTGCGTTGGTAGACGCTGGGCTAGGGGCCTTACTGCTAATACTTGTAAGACCCAGTTTTCTGAAATTGGGATTTTCTGAAAATTTATTATTTTTATTATTTATTAATGGTGATTTAGTCATGTTATGAATTTTGGTGATTTTTAGTTAGATTAAAATTATTTTCTAAGTCATGGCTTATGACTTTGTGGTTTTACTAGTGTAACCCTAGTGTAAACCCTAGAGATTTTATAACCTAGAGACTAACCATGATCATGTGAGCCTAACCATAGGTTTAGAACATCAAATTAGGGCTTTTTAGCCTAAAGGGTATTTTAGTAATTTTCTAGAATTTATTTGGATTTATGTGATTTATTATTATTTAATTAGTTGATTAGTGTCATGTTAGTCCCTAACCTAGTTTAGCCTAATCTAGGGGTTAGCCACTAACCTAGAAGACTAAGTGTAGGTATTTACTCTATGTTGTAAATATCTTAGGATTGAAATATCTTAGATATTTACTTTATAGATATTTTCATGAAACCTAGAAATATCTACTTGGTCCAAGCCTTAAGAGCTAAGCTAGCAAGGTGTAAAGGAACCCTAAATATCTACCCTACCCCCCCATGGCAGCCACACCCTACCCCCTTCCATATAAACACACCCCCCTCTTCATTCATGCTATTTTTCCATTACACTAAAAACCTAGTTTCCCTACCACTTCAACCCTTCACCACTTAACCAATTTAACTCCAAATTGAGCCTAGTTTCTTGCATTAGACTCCCCTACACTAGAGGATACCAATTGTGGCTTGCTAGCAAGGATTCGTGAAGCTTTGGACATTGGGAGTCGAAGAAGGATCTCATTCAAATAGGCCTATATTTGAGGATTTTGCACTCATAGGTAAATACCTATAAACCTAGCTAATATTGTGATTTCTCTTCATAAATGCATGCATATAGGTATACCCTAACTGTAGGCTAAGTTTGGTGAGATTTAGACTTGGTTTGGTGTCCGTATCGGACACGTATCAATGGTTTTATATTGGTGTTTGGTGAAATGCCACATAGGACTTTTTATTCAAAATTTTCCAAACAAAATATATTTTCTGGTAGCCCTAGACATGTAGGACACATACCAACTTGACTGAGCACAAAATCTTATCGTGTCCGTGTCCAATTGGACACGAACACACTGCTTAAAACACACTGTGACACTGCAAAAACCCCACTGTTAGACACTTACTGTCGTGTCCACACGTGTCGTGGACACGATACAGTGACCTAGACACGTACCCTGACACCTCACCTATCCTAGGACACGACCACGAGGCCCTAGGTGACACACACGTGGCGCACAAGCCCTCGACACGCGTGCACGACGCAGCACGACTGTGCGCGCGGCTCCCCTGCTGCTGCACATCTCGTGCTCGCTGCACGTGACACGTGGACACGTGCCACTTGGCACGAGGGTAGGGGCACCCTCTGACAACCTACCCATGAAGTTTCATGCGCCCACGTGTCGAGTCGGACACGCACGAGCGCGCGCACGGGGAATGCACTGTGCGCGCGGCTGTCGAATTTGGGCACTGATACGCGTGTCCCGTGTCTCGCACACGCGACGTGGACACGTGTCAGGGTGTCCTAACCCTAGCCCTACACTAGGTCGACACTGGGACACAACCACGTGGGTTGTGTTGTGTCGTGTCGTGCACACGAGCGACATGAACTCGTGCACGACACTGTTATTCGTGCGCGTGTCAGGAGTTTACCCGATTGAATGTTTTGCGTGTTTGGACACATAAATCCGTGTCTTGGTGTCGTGTCAGGCACCTAGGACACTAGGGTATGTTGTGGGACACGATTACCAACCAATAGGATCGAGTCTTAGCTTGGTTTCGTGGGTGAAATCGGGTTTACCCTTGTTTACCTACACAGTCCCAGTTTTCCTGTTTTTAGGATATTTTCCAGTTTTTGTAAAACGAATTTTAAACTCGATTTTGATATGAATAATCCATTGTACTAGTGTATATTAGTATGTATATATGTAGTATATATGTATATGTGAGTGTGGGTGAAATTTGAGGGAAAATGGTTGTGTATTTGGGTAGATATGTATATTTATACCTATGTATGTATATATGCTATTGTGTGTGTGTGTTTGGGCTTCCTGGTTCCAGGAACAGGAACCCCTCTCCCTTCCTGTCTTTCTCTCTCATTCACTGTCTCACTCTCTCTCTCATTCAGTCTCTCTCTCTTTCCCTTTGTCTCTCTCTATATATATAGTATATATATGAGTTTATATATATATAGGTATATATATATATATTGATATATGTATATTTGTATTAGTTTTCCTATAGTGATGTTATATAAATATGTGTATGTGAGTTGTATAGTATATAGAAATCCTATTTGGGTATGGGTATATACATATTGACCCCTATATATAGGTATAATGTATAGACCCTATTATAGGTGTAAACCTATGAACCCTATAGCCTTGACCTAGGAATACTAACCTATGGGCTATGATACTAGCCTATGGCCATTAGGCCTAACCCTAATTGACTAGTAAACCAAGACTTAGCTAGTTTGACCCCAATTTGACTAAGTGTTGACCAAGGTCAACCTTAGGTCAAATTTGAACTAGCTTAACCTAGTTTTGACTTAAACTAACCTAGAATGACTAGTTTGACTAACCCTAACTAGTTTAACATTGTTTGACCTAACTTGGACTAGTTTGACCAGTTTGACTTTTAGTGTTGACCAAGGTTGACCAAAGTCAACTATAGGTCAAACCTTGACCTAATTGACCTAGAATGGACTTAGATGGACTCTAAATGACTTGGTGACTAAGGTTTGACTAAACCCTAGACTGTAAACTAGTTGGTTAGGGTTTTGACCTATATAAGGGTATTATTGTAACTTGAGTTATATGGGTAGTCCCATGTAGATGAAGATATGTATGGGGTTAAGTGAGATAATAGGAGTTGAGTCTTGATTTGAGTTAGAGTATGGATTTGCTTGATTATAGGGTTAAGTTTGGTTTGTACTATATGTATTTGTGAGTGATATACCTTGTATAGGAAGTTGGTTATACCTTAGCCTAGTATTATAGTATCTTAGGTATTCTAAGACAGGTTAGCCTATGTTTGGTTTTGAATTAGCCTTATAGGGTTTGACTGGATGTTGACCATTAGTCAAGATTAACCTAATTATCTGACTGACTAGTCTTTGTTTGACCAATACCTTAGTTGGTCTAAGTTTGACTTAGACTTGACCCAGATTGATCATGTTGACTAGTACTTGACTAGTTTGGCTAGAATATTTGACCAAGGGTTGACTTTAACCTAGATTAGATTTGTTTAACCTTGTTTGACCTTGTATGACTTAGTTTAACTTCTTGTGACCTAGTATGACTTGATTTGACTTAGTTTGACTGTAGAGTTGACCAAGTTTGACTTTGACCTAGATTGGCTTAGAATTCATATAGATTGCATCGTAGATTTCATTTACCTTCATTTTGGACATGTCATAACTGTATTGCTCTATTTTAGGACATTGTGACCCTGGTACAGACATCTGATATTACACTACTCTTTCCAGAGTAACAGGCGAGTACATTCTCTGATAATTCTCTCATTTATTTGTCGATTACTGTATTTCAGTTCTAGTTAGTTCTATGTGATTCTCTGTATCAACACGTATGGATATTTCTGGATTCATGTATGCGACACATACCTTACTTACTGATCTCTATTACTGGAATCACTGGAATCATTCTGGAATCATTTCTGGAATCATCATTTGGCCGGACTCATCTCGATTTTTGTGTCTTGTACTGGATTCACTTGCTGGGCGGGGAAATATTGAGTAAGACATGTAGACATACCCCAAATCTGGAATCTCCAAACTGGAATCTACTGGAAGCATAGCCATCTCTTGCCTGATCAGTGAGAGATGTGCCTGATACCTACAGCCGTTTGCATGTCGACCTCGGTATTTTAAAACACACTGTTAGATCATAGTTGGACTCACCCTGGTTTCATTGATCACTGTTGGACTCATCTTGTACTGGAAATTATCTGGTATCAGATTATATGGACTGGACTCACACTGGGATTACATTAGACTTATATCGTACTGTCTGGACTCACACATGATATTCTAGTTCAGTTAGCTTTTATTACAGTCTTCATTGCCATGATTCTTCTCTTGTTTTAGTTACCTTTCTTTTCTTGTATCTTACTGTGTCTCTGTGCCATCATTACCTGCATAGAACTGCCATGCTCATCAATAAAACTGTCTATAACTGCTTTATAGTTCTTTGTCATTTACTTGGGTTTTTCTTGATGAGTTGTGCTCGTTCCCGTCCTGATTGGACCTGTTGAAAATATTACAGATGATAATCCTGTGGACACATGCCCTGCTTACCATGGACCTGGCGAGGGATTAGCTACCTTTGGTTCTGACTCTCAGGAGTGATTCAGGAGATTAGCTAGTACACTACTTTAGCTTTCATGTTTTGGCTTGTTGTATTAAAGTTAAGATATTGAGTCTGTATTAAGTTGATTTGAGATATTGGAGTATTATTTTAGCAGTTAGTTGTTGTTGTCTTTAATTCCTTAGGTATAACTTCTGTGTTATCTTTTCGTGCTTAGACTGTGTTTGAGTAGATCATACCCTTTTACTTGCCCTCCATTCGGAGCTGATATCTGGACAAGTACTTTTTATATTCACTGCATGAGATTAGTTAGCAACCTAGAACAGCTTACTACCGCCGACACTGCGGCGTAGGCTGGACGTAACCACTTCTCGTGCTCCTATACAGGGTGCGGGTCGTGACACGTTTTTAGTGGTGGCCCATGCAGGTCTGTCGACTAAATTGTTTGGTTACGTTATTGTACCAAGCATGCCTGCGATAGGAATTAAGGAATAGGTTTTAGTCTAGAGTCGCATTAGTGCGATATCGTGGTAGTACGGCGACTTAGTTGTACTGCTGCGAGCCTGCGATAGGATTGAGAGATAGGCTTTAACGGAGAGGTTACTCAGTCACAGTTAGGACTACTTGAGAGATTCCTGGACGACCCTTGAGAATCTCATTACGAACTTCGATTTGAAAATCCTTTTTCTCTTGTTTTGATTCACCCTCTCTCCTTGATGTTTGAAGAATCTTGGACTATTAACTTCCTTCATCGTATCCTTACTTACGTTTTGTCTATCTTATGTTGCTAATTTAGCACCAGTTTTACAAGCTGATCTTTTCGAGCTTGATCATGACATATTTTATTGGGGGCCGGTACCCACTAACATATTGTCTAATCAGAACCGGTGCATGATGGTCTGATCAACCTATTGCACTTTGGTTCGCTTTTCATATGTTATTCTATGTGGAGGGAGACATAGTTAAATTTGCCCTAGAGTCTCATCCACGACAGCTTGGCAACTCTCCTTGAATTATTTCCATCGCCTATGAACCACGTATTGTGCTTAATAACATCGCCTTTGAACTCATTATTGTTTTGCCTTTCACATATTTTAGATGGAAAAGGCACTGTACTTGATAGATCAATCCAAGGTATCATGTTTAGTTTCCCTATCCAAAGGAAGAAATTGCCTTATTTCTATATCCTTGCATCATTCTTTAAATTTTAATTCTTTGATCGTGACCAGTTGACCGGGTCATCCTCCTTATCATCCAGTGTTTGGGGTCTTATTCAATTGAATTAATTCAATTGTAATATAGATATCAAATCCTGGATACTCGTGTTCAGACTTCAATGGTCTCGTTCTCCATCTTGTCCGACTTCGATATATCCTGAAATTGATCAACTTAGATCGAGCCGGGACTAAATCTTCTTTTATATACTGTGTTATTGGATTTCAATGCAATTGACCCTCGTGCCTTAAACCTTCGATTTGATCATCTTTGGAGTGGTAATCCTTCATAATAAATTCCTAGTTGTCTTTACCAGTTTCATATAGGATGGTAGACTGTCCCTTTGCACCTCCTTTTGAGGGTGCTAGGCCACCTGTAGCTCAGCACCAGAGGGGTGGAGCTTTTGCGATGACGGTCGAGGAGACCAACGCTGCAGGTGACGAGTTAGCAGGTTTGTCTTTTCTGTCCTTCCTTTCCCATCTTGTTGTATGATTCCATTAGTACCTGTCAGGATATGCTTGTGATATGCTAGATAGTATAGTTACCCTGTTCGAGACTGTGGAATCACGACCAGTAGGACTATGATTGCATGTTATCTTTTGACTCTGATTGACTGGGGGTTTGACCTAGGAGGAGTACGACTATCTTAATTTCGAGGACGAAATTTTTCTAAGGAGGGTAGACTTGTAAGACCCAGTTTTCTGAAATTGGGATTTTCTGAAAATTTATTATTTTTATTATTTATTAATGGTGATTTAGTCATGTTATGAATTTTGGTGATTTTTAGTTAGATTAAAATTATTTTCTAAGTCATGGCTTATGACTTTGTGGTTTTACTAGTGTAACCCTAGTGTAAACCCTAGAGATTTTATAACCTAGAGACTAACCATGATCATGTGAGCCTAACCATAGGTTTAGAACATCAAATTAGGGCTTTTTAGCCTAAAGGGTATTTTAGTAATTTTCTAGAATTTATTTGGATTTATGTGATTTATTATTATTTAATTAGTTGATTAGTGTCATGTTAGTCCCTAACCTAGTTTAGCCTAATCTAGGGGTTAGCCACTAACCTAGAAGACTAAGTGTAGGTATTTACTCTATGTTGTAAATATCTTAGGATTGAAATATCTTAGATATTTACTTTATAGATATTTTCATGAAACCTAGAAATATCTACTTGGTCCAAGCCTTAAGAGCTAAGCTAGCAAGGTGTAAAGGAACCCTAAATATCTACCCTACCCCCCCATGGCAGCCACACCCTACCCCCTTCCATATAAACACACCCCCCTCTTCATTCATGCTATTTTTCCATTACACTAAAAACCTAGTTTCCCTACCACTTCAACCCTTCACCACTTAACCAATTTAACTCCAAATTGAGCCTAGTTTCTTGCATTAGACTCCCCTACACTAGAGGATACCAATTGTGGCTTGCTAGCAAGGATTCGTGAAGCTTTGGACATTGGGAGTCGAAGAAGGATCTCATTCAAATAGGCCTATATTTGAGGATTTTGCACTCATAGGTAAATACCTATAAACCTAGCTAATATTGTGATTTCTCTTCATAAATGCATGCATATAGGTATACCCTAACTGTAGGCTAAGTTTGGTGAGATTTAGACTTGGTTTGGTGTCCGTATCGGACACGTATCAATGGTTTTATATTGGTGTTTGGTGAAATGCCACATAGGACTTTTTATTCAAAATTTTCCAAACAAAATATATTTTCTGGTAGCCCTAGACATGTAGGACACATACCAACTTGACTGAGCACAAAATCTTATCGTGTCCGTGTCCAAATTGGACACGAACACACTGCTTAAAACACACTGTGACACTGCAAAAACCCCACTGTTAGACACTTACTGTCGTGTCCACACGTGTCGTGGACACGATACAGTGACCTAGACACGTACCCTGACACCTCACCTATCCTAGGACACGACCACGAGGCCCTAGGTGACACACACGTGGCGCACAAGCCCTCGACACGCGTGCACGACGCAGCACGACAGTGCGCGCGGCTCCCCTGCTGCTGCACATCTCGTGCTCGCTGCACGTGACACGTGGACACGTGCCACTTGGCACGAGGGTAGGGGCACCCTCTGACAACCTACCCATGAAGTTTCATGCGCCCACGTGTCGAGTCGGACACGCACGAGCGCGCGCACGGGGAATGCACTGTGCGCGCGGCTGTCGAATTTGGGCACTGATACGCGTGTCCCGTGTCTCGCACACGCGACGTGGACACGTGTCAGGGTGTCCTAACCCTAGCCCTACACTAGGTCGACACTGGGACACAACCACGTGGGTTGTGTTGTGTCGTGTCGTGCACACGAGCGACATGAACTCGTGCACGACACTGTTATTCGTGCGCGTGTCAGGAGTTTACCCGATTGAATGTTTTGCGTGTTTGGACACATAAATCCGTGTCTTGGTGTCGTGTCAGGCACCTAGGACACTAGGGTATGTTGTGGGACACGATTACCAACCAATAGGATCGAGTCTTAGCTTGGTTTCGTGGGTGAAATCGGGTTTACCCTTGTTTACCTACACAGTCCCAGTTTTCCTGTTTTTAGGATATTTTCCAGTTTTTGTAAAACGAATTTCAAACTCGATTTTGATATGAATAATCCATTGTACTAGTGTATATTAGTATGTATATATGTAGTATATATGTATATGTGAGTGTGGGTGAAATTTGAGGGAAAATGGTTGTGTATTTGGGTAGATATGTATATTTATACCTATGTATGTATATATGCTATTGTGTGTGTGTGTTTGGGCTTCCTGGTTCCAGGAACAGGAACCCCTCTCCCTTCCTGTCTTTCTCTCTCATTCACTGTCTCACTCTCTCTCTCATTCAGTCTCTCTCTCTTTCCCTTTGTCTCTCTCTATATATATAGTATATATATGAGTTTATATATATATAGGTATATATATATATATTGATATATGTATATTTGTATTAGTTTTCCTATAGTGATGTTATATAAATATGTGTATGTGAGTTGTATAGTATATAGAAATCCTATTTGGGTATGGGTATATACATATTGACCCCTATATATAGGTATAATGTATAGACCCTATTATAGGTGTAAACCTATGAACCCTATAGCCTTGACCTAGGAATACTAACCTATGGGCTATGATACTAGCCTATGGCCATTAGGCCTAACCCTAATTGACTAGTAAACCAAGACTTAGCTAGTTTGACCCCAATTTGACTAAGTGTTGACCAAGGTCAACCTTAGGTCAAATTTGAACTAGCTTAACCTAGTTTTGACTTAAACTAACCTAGAATGACTAGTTTGACTAACCCTAACTAGTTTAACATTGTTTGACCTAACTTGGACTAGTTTGACCAGTTTGACTTTTAGTGTTGACCAAGGTTGACCAAAGTCAACTATAGGTCAAACCTTGACCTAATTGACCTAGAATGGACTTAGATGGACTCTAAATGACTTGGTGACTAAGGTTTGACTAAACCCTAGACTGTAAACTAGTTGGTTAGGGTTTTGACCTATATAAGGGTATTATTGTAACTTGAGTTATATGGGTAGTCCCATGTAGATGAAGATATGTATGGGGTTAAGTGAGATAATAGGAGTTGAGTCTTGATTTGAGTTAGAGTATGGATTTGCTTGATTATAGGGTTAAGTTTGGTTTGTACTATATGTATTTGTGAGTGATATACCTTGTATAGGAAGTTGGTTATACCTTAGCCTAGTATTATAGTATCTTAGGTATTCTAAGACAGGTTAGCCTATGTTTGGTTTTGAATTAGCCTTATAGGGTTTGACTGGATGTTGACCATTAGTCAAGATTAACCTAATTATCTGACTGACTAGTCTTTGTTTGACCAATACCTTAGTTGGTCTAAGTTTGACTTAGACTTGACCCAGATTGATCATGTTGACTAGTACTTGACTAGTTTGGCTAGAATATTTGACCAAGGGTTGACTTTAACCTAGATTAGATTTGTTTAACCTTGTTTGACCTTGTATGACTTAGTTTAACTTCTTGTGACCTAGTATGACTTGATTTGACTTAGTTTGACTGTAGAGTTGACCAAGTTTGACTTTGACCTAGATTGGCTTAGAATTCATATAGATTGCATCGTAGATTTCATTTACCTTCATTTTGGACATGTCATAACTGTATTGCTCTATTTTAGGACATTGTGACCCTGGTACAGACATCTGATATTACACTACTCTTTCCAGAGTAACAGGCGAGTACATTCTCTGATAATTCTCTCATTTATTTGTCGATTACTGTATTTCAGTTCTAGTTAGTTCTATGTGATTCTCTGTATCAACACGTATGGATATTTCTGGATTCATGTATGCGACACATACCTTACTTACTGATCTCTATTACTGGAATCACTGGAATCATTCTGGAATCATTTCTGGAATCATCATTTGGCCGGACTCATCTCGATTTTTGTGTCTTGTACTGGATTCACTTGCTGGGCGGGGAAATATTGAGTAAGACATGTAGACATACCCCAAATCTGGAATCTCCAAACTGGAATCTACTGGAAGCATAGCCATCTCTTGCCTGATCAGTGAGAGATGTGCCTGATACCTACAGCCGTTTGCATGTCGACCTCGGTATTTTAAAACACACTGTTAGATCATAGTTGGACTCACCCTGGTTTCATTGATCACTGTTGGACTCATCTTGTACTGGAAATTATCTGGTATCAGATTATATGGACTGGACTCACACTGGGATTACATTAGACTTATATCGTACTGTCTGGACTCACACATGATATTCTAGTTCAGTTAGCTTTTATTACAGTCTTCATTGCCATGATTCTTCTCTTGTTTTAGTTACCTTTCTTTTCTTGTATCTTACTGTGTCTCTGTGCCATCATTACCTGCATAGAACTGCCATGCTCATCAATAAAACTGTCTATAACTGCTTTATAGTTCTTTGTCATTTACTTGGGTTTTTCTTGATGAGTTGTGCTCGTTCCCGTCCTGATTGGACCTGTTGAAAATATTACAGATGATAATCCTGTGGACACATGCCCTGCTTACCATGGACCTGGCGAGGGATTAGCTACCTTTGGTTCTGACTCTCAGGAGTGATTCAGGAGATTAGCTAGTACACTACTTTAGCTTTCATGTTTTGGCTTGTTGTATTAAAGTTAAGATATTGAGTCTGTATTAAGTTGATTTGAGATATTGGAGTATTATTTTAGCAGTTAGTTGTTGTTGTCTTTAATTCCTTAGGTATAACTTCTGTGTTATCTTTTCGTGCTTAGACTGTGTTTGAGTAGATCATACCCTTTTACTTGCCCTCCATTCGGAGCTGATATCTGGACAAGTACTTTTTATATTCACTGCATGAGATTAGTTAGCAACCTAGAACAGCTTACTACCGCCGACACTGCGGCGTAGGCTGGACGTAACCACTTCTCGTGCTCCTATACAGGGTGCGGGTCGTGACAATACTGGCCCTCCACTCGGGGTTGCCACCGGAGCTGGCAAAGCTGGAAACTGCTGAGCTGGCCCTCCTGGCCTCTGCATCACAGGACAAGTGGAGATACGGTGGACTGAACTACCACACCTCAAGCATAAGCCATTCGCTGACCGGCACACCTCCCTCGTGTGCCCTGCCTTCCCACAGAATGTACAGCCCTGGGGTGCTCCCTGACGCTGTTGTTGGTTCCTCGGCTGCTGATGCCGAACTGGCGCTGTCTTAGTTGACACGGCCGTCCTCCGCGGCGCTCCTGCATCATGAATACGTACACCGGGTGCTGGTGCCGAAGTTCGCTGCATTGCTCCTCCTCCAACCTGGGAATGAGATCTCTTCTGACCTCCTGTCCTCGATGCCAACCTCTGCTGGGTAAGCTCGTGCCTCCGAGCGGCCGTCAAAACAGCGTCGAACGTCTGGTAGTCGTGTCCTTCCACAAGCTGTAATAGTTCCAAATGAAGTTCCTGCTGGAACCTCATAGCTTTCTCTGGCTCCATTGCCACCATTGCTGGTGCAAAACGGCACAATCTGCAGAACTCTGCTGCATACCCATCTACGGTCTTGCCTGCTTGCTTGAGACTGATAAACTTCTGCTGGAGCTCATATCGAGCTACTACGCCAAAATACTTGGCCTTGAATCTGTCACTGAAGGTGGTCTAACGAACAGAGCGTCTTGTACCAACTTCTTCTAATGCCCACCAGTCGCGGGCAAGATCCTGAAGTACCAGTTTGACCTGATCAACCTTTTCATCATCTGGAACCTTGGCTGCCACAAGAATGGCTTCGATGTCTTGAATCCAGGCATCCGCAGTAATGGCATCCTCCGTGCCATCAAAATACCTTGGGTTCAAGCGACGAAACCTTTCTGATGCTCCCGAGTCAGCCTCGACACTTCTCTCAAGAGCTAACTGAATTCCTTGGTTCAGCAACACGTTCTGCTCCTGCTGCCGAGTCTGTTGCTGTTGGTTACTGACAAGAAACCCCCGGATGATCTCCAGGAGTGCTACGGCGTCTGGTACTGTCGTCGCTGCTGGTGCTGCAGGGGTTTCAATAACCTGCGGCTGTACTGCCTCTGGTTCCATTTCTGCTCGTGCCTGCACTGGAGAAGGTTCTCTCCCCTGTTGCTGCCCAGTCGAGCCATGCTCTTGCTGCTCTTCCTCATGGGCCTCACCCGTTACTGAGAATGAAGCACCCCTATAGAGAAGAATATAAGATTATCAAGTCCGGACGAGGAAGATTTCGAGGATGTAAGTCAGGTTAGAGATCAAGGCAAGGACAGAGAATTCGAAACAGAATTTCAAGGGGAACAAGTTTTGATTGAGACTCCTAATAATTTGCAATACCCCACAAGTCTGAAAAACAGACCTGCATGGGCCACCACTAAAACCTTGTCACGCCCCAGTACCGAAATACGGAGACGGACTAGGCCAGCTACTCCATATGAGGTACGTAACGTCATACGGCGATCGTGGCTGTCGAGAGACTAGGGGGTACATGCTACAATCAAGTCTCCTATGGTCCCACAGAGTTCTATGTCTCAATCAATCAAATCACATCTGCAAATAAATGAACATTAAAGATAAAGCAGTAAGGCGTCCCCGACGCTTCATCAAAATGATCATGAGAGACTAGCTTTATAATTTAGCTATCTCAGAGAGTCAGGAGTACAAAATTATACACAGCTGCAGTCTGTTTAATTACAATTATGTACTGGCACAAAATATCGAGTAATCCGGCTAACAGGTGCCGGTGGCTAAATGTCGCAAAAAGTATAAGCAGGAGTGGTGGAGAAGAAATCCACTCGAGTCCCCGAACCGCCATGCTCCTAGTATGCACCATGGATGTCAGAAAGGAAGATCGTGTCCTCAGGCTCTGCTACGAAATCTGGCCAAACAAAAACCAGCGGGGTCAGCCCCGAATAGCAAGTACCGCCAAAGGGGTACAAGAGTTAAGATTAAAAACCCAGTTAATAGAATGATTGATAATAGTAATACTTATGCTACTATTATAGGGTATCGCAACATCCTCTAACCCATATGGCACCCTTACAACCAAACAAGGACAAAAGGTGCCGCATGGAGTCGGGACGTGTCGTACTCTATAACTTTCATATAAGTTAAAAGGTATAAACAGTAAAACCTTCTGGTCGTGACTTCGGTCGATAGCCTATCGCAGCACAATAACCAACCCAACAATCAAACAAGAACATGGGTTGGATCATGTACCATGATAGACCATGTTCCTCAGTCATTCACAGAAGTAGCACTTCACAACCAGAATAAGTCTTCCGTTCATAACTTCGGTCCACGGCCTATCATAGTATGATAACCAACCCAACAATCAAACAAGAACATGGGTTGGATCACGTACCATGACAGTCCGCTTCCCTCAGTTATTCACGGAAGGTAATAGGACACAAGCAAGTCGTTTTCACGGCCAATCAAGTCTACGAGTTTCTAGTGGGACGAGGTTATCCTCGTGTCATGTTATTAGAAAATCCTCAGATCGTATCTTTCCAGCAAGGCTAGCCAACCCAGGGGTTCGCGTAGACAGGTATGATTGAGCACAGGTCCCTCGTAAGGCCACATTGCCAAAACATATATTATATAGCAGGAATTAATCGGATACAGTCATCCACTCGTTGCGGATGACACAGTATCCGTGGAGACCAGCCGGCGCGTCAAGACAATATCTCAAGGCGGCTGGTGTAACACGATCTCGGGATTCTGCCCTCCCCATGCATCTAGTATATTTAGTTGCCTAGTTTAACCCTAGGTGAAATCTTGGACTCACATGCTGTGGCCTGCATGATTATCCTCCTAAAGTCGTACTTTAGTACGAGTACCCCAAAGAGGATCAATGTCAATCAGTATATCAACATGTTTTACCCTCCTTAGTGTAATGCATCATTACAAATACGCCACGTGGAGTTACGAGTCTTTTGTCGAGCATGAACAAGAACTGGGACATTCAGGTACATGTATCAGGTAGGAACACTTTGTTCTCCGGGGTCACATTAGTGCTCATATCATGCTCGGGACAAAAGGCGTAAGGATATAAAATGGGCATATACTATCTAATAAAATATCAAAAGCGTACGCACAAAAGTACGCACGCTCAAGGGGTGAAAAGTCATGCAGGCTCACTCAAGGCAGCGTGCGTGAAAAGTCACGCAGGCTCAAGGAGAGAGCTGCATGAAAAGTCACGCAAGCTCAAGGAGAGAGCTGCGTGAAAAGTCACGCAAGCTCAAGGAGAGAGCTGCGTGAAAAGTCACGCAAGCTCAAGGAGAGACACGCTTCCAACAGGAAGCGTGCTCAAACGGAGCACACTGTTCACTGTCTTCTCCAAACAGCAAGAACACCATGGCTGAACCCAAACTTCAAAGCATCATAACTTGGCCATCCGAACTCCAAATCCAGATTTCCAAAGTTCCAACTTGGGTGAAACTGAATGCTCTTCCACATGGAAGCATCAAAAACCCATAAAATCCAACTAAAGTAGATCAAACCATGCAAAATCCGAAAATGATTAAAACCTAGATCTACAAAAATCAAAGCTTCAAAATTGAAATTTCCAAGTTCTAAACTAGTATAGATTGAGGAGAAGAACATGTTTTGGCAAATAGTTTTATAAGAAATTATTGACAAAATTATGGATCCATCTCTTGAGCAAGTTGGTACTTGCCTTGGTTGGTGGAGGAAGTAAATGAGAGGAAGTAAATGAGAGGAGAGAGAATGAGATGAGTATATATAAAGATCTTGGACCCATGGGTTCATGATGAACCAAAGGGTTCATGATGAACCATTGGTGAACCAAGAATGGGTTACCCAAATGAGCCAAAACTGTAGGCCCAAATGCAGAAAATAAATTAGAAAATAATATTTTGTCAAATATTTTTGGAAAATGCATGAAGAAACACAGCATAATAAATATAGTATAAATACAAGGTAAATACAATTTTATCGGTTTACGTATTAAAATACGTATTTCAGGATCGGGGAGTGACACTCCATCCTTGTATCGCAGACCCATCATCGTTCGGATCAGGAACAATTTGTTTACCCCGGTCTTCTTCGCATACAAGGATTCCAGCTTATCCCACAACGTCTTCGCGTGCTCAATATTGGCAACGTGGTTGTACACGTTCTTATCAACAAACTGCCGTATGTACCCACACACCTGTATATGCTCGAATGTCCAGTCCTCCTCGGATTTATCACTGGGCTTCTCGGATGCAAACACGGGTAGATGCAGCTTCTTGACAAACAGCAAATCCTTCATCTTGCTCCGCCAATAATGATAGTTTGTGCCATTAAAATTCACCATGCGCACCGGCTTCGCGTCCATCTCTCCTCTCTGGTTTCTCTGTCAACTACTGACACTCCTTCTGAATTCCAGAACCTGGCTCTGATACCACTCTGTTGGGAAAGAAGCGCGGAAACCTTTCCCCAAACCGGAGAGTACCTGCGAGAGGACCGAGCAATACAACGCACGAACCAAAAAATAATCACACAAAATAATACACGCAGACACAGAGAATTTTTGACGTGGAAAACCCTTGCGGGAAAAAAAACCACGGGACGATCGGAGTCCAACCCTGAGAAGCCTCCACTAATGGAATAGAAGAATTACACCCTCTACAAACTCCTCCCGATCCAAATCGGATCCCCACAATACTCAGAAATAAGAACAATGATTACAAGGCTACGAAGAGCGAGAACGACGAGTAGAGATTACCCGAACACGATCTCCTTCGAATAGCGACCTTCAATCCTCCGTCTTCTTCTCCGAAGTTGCAATGGCACTCTTGCCTCCTTCCTCTCTCCAAGTTGTGTTACGTTGCGTTATGAATTAGGGTTTGGAAATTCCAACTTAACTCCCTAATCCCGCAGCCATCCTGGACCGTTGGATTAGATCCAATGATGAAAACTCATCCAAATTCCCGCATCAGCCCCGACGACACAGAGTTCGGCCAGAACTCTGTGTCGAGCAAACAGAATCTAGCGCCACAATTCTGGAATGGCCAGACCGAGTTCGGCCAGAACTCGGCCTGGGACCGAGTTCGGCCCGAACTCGGCTGCCCCGTTCCAGAACCTCCTTCTGGGTCACCAACAGCAGCAGCGACTCCGCGTCGCCTACTTCCCGAGCTTCTTCGACACACGAACGGCGCTCGTCGCACTCCGGGGTCTTCTCCACATAGGTTGGGAACCCCACCCACTCCAACAAACAATGCGTCTTCTTTTCACACCATGGGATTCATACAGGTCAGTCCGAGAATTCTCGAGGCCAAGAGTGGTGTTAATTTGAAAGTGGGGCCTTTTGAACGGATAAATGAAAAATAACTAATTTTTCTAAACGAATTTTATGAATTTTTCGAAATCAATTTTATCAATCAATTTAACAAATAAAATCTTCTCAAGAAAATTACAAATAAAAGATGATAAACAAAAGTAACTAGTTGAGTGACTTGACTATTTTTTTCCCCCTAATAATCAAACAAGACAAATAACAATAAGATCATTTGAAGACAAAATGACAAATTAACTAATAAAATAATACAAGATATTTCAAAAAAATAATAAGTAATGGCTCTCTCTATGCATTTCTTGCTCTATGCATTTCTTAATCTCTGGTTTGTATCATGTCGTTGCTATTTTGGTTACTAAAGCTTACCAAGTTACCATGTATAAGTGGGTGTAGGCCCTTTTGTGATGTTTTTCTATGAAAGTCATTACTACGGAGTACTTACTTAAGTTGGTCTAGAACATGTTTGGGCCTTTCTATTACAAGGGCAGGTTGGACTAATAAGTAATCTCGAAACCTGTATTAATCCAATTTTTTTAACCCATGGGTCTCCGACATGTGAGAACATGTTGAATATAAATATGTAACCCTCGCTAACTCACGCACTAGAGTCCTGATGCGGTAGCACTTTGACAGAATAATTCTATTGTAATAAAAATAATAAATTTTAATTTGATGTTTTTAAGTAAGCATTTCTATTTGATTTTGAAGTGGTTTAATTTTTATGACTTGCTTTCTGTTAGGAGTCTTCTAGGGCAGTAAAAGATGATCCTTTATACCTTTCAGAATTCAATTTTCAATAACAATTAGAAGATTTCTTTTGCAAATTCAATATCTTTGCTTAATGGATTTGAAAATATATATATATATATATATATATATATATATATATATATATATATATATATATATATATATATATATATTTGATTGTTTCAAACTCAATCAGTGTCTGGCTAGTTGTCAATCTTGCAACATACCAAGGTTGGACATTGAGTAATAATGTGATTTGAGCTTACTTATCATACTACTTGAAAAATAACAAACAATAGTTTCTTTATTTTTTTACTACGAGTGAACACCAATTCTTTAATTTTTTACTAATTGGAAAGAGTAAACATTAGCACCCTTAATTTATTTTCTATACGTAATTACGTAACTACCCACGTTAAATTTAATGAATTTTTTTAATTAGTAAACATAGGTAAGAACAATTATAGAAAAAAAAAAAAATAACAATGAAGTGTTAACTTTTTGTATTATATAGTAGTATAGATGATTTCATATTACATGTTTCACGTTCTCGATGTCTGAAATATTCCTAGCTAGCTAGGGATCGAATTGGTCTAATTTCTAATATAAAAATGGATAAATTTCAGTCGTAACTATCGAGCAAGGAATCTCTATGCCACAAATGACTAATTTCGATATCGAATTGTACAAATCTCATATATTTGTGACTACCTACTATACATGGTATTGGTTTGCCTTGGCGTATTCGTTTACTTTGGATCATAATTAATTACTTTTATTAAGTAGTTACGCATGAGTTTAGTCGGTCAAGACTAGCTCCCACTAGTTTTGGTAGAGCTAACAAAATGACATTTGTGCAAACGTCACCTCCAATCTATCGCGTGGCGACAGTAATCATGTATGCATCAATATGTGCTTTGTGTTTAAATTCGCGACATATATGTATTCCTCTTAGGGAACCAAATATCCAAGAAAATGTAATCGATAAGTACACGGAAAAGACGGATTAAAGTCTCATTTGGTTCACTATAATGTAGTCGTAGTCGTAATATAATCAAATGAATTTTTTTTTATACATTACAGTGAACGAAACATGGTCTAAGTTTTTAATTAGGACTACTAGCTAAATTTTGACGTTAGGTCGACAACCAGTTAATAAGGTATTTTCATTTTATAAGTTTCTTCTGCAATTTTACTTGTGCAAGAAAGAAGTGACGACTTTTAGTTGGTGAACCTCCACCACGTAGGGTTTTGGGTTGAACTGATGTGTTTCAGCCCACTGTTAATTAACATTAATTTAAATCAACATGAAGAATCGCTCTCACGTTTGTACATAAAAAATTTCAACAATTGTGCAAAGAAGTGCACGTGTGCTTCATTCAATTCTTGAACGTTTTCGTGTAAGAGGTCGAGTTGTGTACTTTTGGTTAGCTGGTCAAGATTTGGTGCACATTGCGCTGGTTGATCTCTTCATATAATATTAGGAGTAAAGTTTTGAAGTTCACACTAAAACAATATAGTGTACTTTGCTAATTCGAGATTGACAATGAAGAATGGAAGAATGAATTAAACTAATAGATGTCCATAATTATTAATTTCCCCATGTTTAGTACTTGGACATGGACAAATTAAGAGTGCCTCCCTCGATATAATGGTCTCAAAAATATTTAGACATGAGAACACGACTGCCTATAAGTATCCTAAATTTGTAAATAGACATATATCTAACTTGACTTTTTAATAGTTGGTATCGAATTTTTCCAACTCAATTTTAAGTTAGTGACTACAAGAATATGTACAATGTTACTATAGACAACATCAACATAATTATATTTACGTTAATAACTATCATAATCCAAAATTGTCAATTAGTCTCAACTGATGATTCTGAAATATTTGTTTTGGTTGGTCTGGCAATATAGTTGAGAACAATCTTTTCGTTGATTAAACACTATTCCAGTATAATTAAAGACTTGCATTCTTTCCTTATAGTAATTAAGGAAAATACGTAAGCTTTTTTTTTTTTTTTTTGCAATCTCACGCACACACATAATTGGAAGACTCGAACTTTGTCGGTGTCTCTGGATGTCCGTTCTAATACCACTAGGCTAGCGAGCTTGGACGTAAGCAATTGATATCGGCATCTTGGTGGCAAAATACGTACAAGACATGATATTGTTTTTTTTTGAGAATCAGTGACAGCGAGCAACTGCAAAGTTACTGCGTAAGCCCTATAAATACATAATACTAATCAATAAACTAATTAACTAAACGTTGTAATCAGAATGAGATGAGTGGAAGAGGAACGCTATTAGTGAAGGATCCGACACGCAACCAAGTAAGAGCCAAAATGGAAAGAGGACGAGGTCTTCTAATTTTGTCACTGCACGTGTGCAATAGCATCACGAAAACAATGTTGTTTAGATGCATGAACGAGCATTTCTTAGATTTTGGCACTCTATCGCGATGGTAAAGTTTGTCTTTTGCGTCCTGGGAATCATGCAATGAGGGTTCGGCACATGAGAATATTAAGCAAGGATGCTTCCATCTTGACCCTTCTCTAAATTGTTGGGGTTTATTAAAATTATTCTCGAGGGAGTTGGACTACGTACATCTATGACACAAATTTCAAGTCGTGTGTATCTAAACATAAGATTCTATTTTTTTATTCACTTGTACACATGAGAAATGGTAACATTGCATGGTGGAATGTTTTACTAGAGGGCATGGTTCAAATCCTAAAAAAAAAATTTATTTTTGTCACTCATTTAATTTTTTGGAACTTTCTCATAGGAGCTAAGTTCCATAGCGGCTCGGATTCTGCATTGTTAGTCCCGGGGCTTGATCAAAGATGGAAAAACAGATGCAATCGAGATCTGAGATGTCCCACAAAACTTTGCAGAGAGCAAACTCAAGATCTACGATGGAATAAAAAAAATCAAATAGCCAAATTACAATCTGAAGGAGGGAAAAAAAGGAAGAGAAGATCTCTCGTTCTTCCTTGCAAACGTGTTGCAATTGGGACAGAACGAGTTACAATAAAACTAGAGAGAGATGAGAAGAAGAACAATGCTGGGGTGTCAAAACACCGTTGCTCAAAGCAAGATTCGCCCCACACGATCTGCTTCCAGGAACCAGCAAGTTGAATAACTTGTGGAACGCTCGATGTCACCTCTGTTCTGACTCCTCGGATGGACTTGCAATGGCGGCAGCAGCTCTCTCTCTCTTTCTCCTTTTCTGACTTGTATTTTCGTAGTCCCTACAAAGGAGGCCAGAAGAGAGTATATATAGAGAGAGGGTGGAAACCCTAGCCGCCTCTTCAGTTATGGAAAGATTGAATCAAATCACAAAAAGATAGCAACGAATTAATTCTAATCCCACAAAGATAGGAACTGAATTAATTCAAATCCCACAAAGATAGTAACGAAATTAATTCAAATCCCACAAAGATAGGATCTGAATTAATCGCATTGATTCACCCTTTCCATAACCGATTTGAAATCTGCACAGTCAGCGTAGCCCTCCATGCGGCAGCAGCAGCAACAGCCTGGCCGCATGGACCGCTTGGGCCGCATGGACCGCATGTGCCGCATGAGCCGCATGGACCGCATGAGCCGCATAGACCGCATGGACCGCATGGACCGCATGAGCCGCATGGACAGATAGGAACTGAATTAATTCAAATCCCACAAAGATAGTAACGAAATTAATTCAAATCCCACAAAGATAGGATCTGAATTAATCGCATTGATTCACCCTTTCCATAACCGATTTGAAATCTGCACAGTCAGCGTAGCCCTCCATGCGGCAGCAGCAGCAACAGCCTGGCCGCATGGACCGCTTGGGCCGCATGGACCGCATATGCCGCATGAGCCGCATGGACCGCATGAGCCGCATGAGCCGCATAGACCGCATAGACCGCATGGACCGCATGGACCGCATGAGCCGCATGGACCGCATGAGCCGCATGAGCCGCATGGACCGCATGAGCCGCATGGACCGCATGAGCCGCATGAGCCGTATGAGCCGCATGGACCGCATGAACCGCATGAGCCGCATGAGGCCGCATATGAGCCGCATGCCGCATAAGACCGCATGGCCGCATGTGCGCCAACAAAACGCCACATTATGCCTCATGAGCCCATGAGCCCGAGCCCGAGCCCGAGTCCGAGTCCGAGTCGCTAAGCCCCTTTGGGGCTTAGCTCCAAGTGGAATTAATCCAAGAGAATGACAAAAGCATTAATGCTTAATCCTTGGAGCCTTATTCTTACCTCCTAGTAAAATCACCCACATGGTTCCCTCCTTAGGGTCACCACCCCATGTGCATCTCTCAACAACACACCCAAGTATATATGTTGAGATAACTTATGGTGCTTTTCCAATGTGGGACTAAAATTTTACAAGGCATGTTGAGAGCAAGCTCTCTCCATGTAAATAAAGCACCAACAATCCCCCACATATCACAACATATATATGTGTCCAGGGTTGAGCGTTCCCCACAGTAACTGTCCATTTTGCATTAGGATAGATGTCGCTGACGACTTGAATCTTCCCGCATGGGTTAAATAACAATGTGCTACAAGAATGGACTACACCTTGAATTCTGCACCACAATTGTAATTCTTCCCACTCACAAAGTGTAGTTACGTGTGCTTCTGGCTGCACATTAAAGGCCCTGTGCCAGCCTGGTTTCAGTGTATAATTTTGGGCGTCTACAAGTTTACCCTCAAGAGACGGCCTGATATCTCTTTTCATACACTATAGGTGAGTTATTTATTAAAGAGATATGGCATGAAGCCTTGCGCTTCCTTGCGGTGCTACGCCGCTATGACATGGCCTAAAGCCGAGGCATTATCCCTACCTAGGAACCTCATCGTAGTGTCATACTACTGTAGCATGAGGTCACAAGCCTCTTTGTAGTGCCAAACTACCCAGCATGAAGCCTAAGGCTTCCTTGCGGTGTTACGTCGCAACGACATGGCTTGCAATGCCGAGGCTTTATCCCTACCTGGGTACCTCATCGTGGTGTCGTACCACTGTAACCTGGGGCCATCCTTCCCTTTGTAGTGCTGTCTACAACTCTTTAATTACGTCATACAGCATTAGGCTACCTGCCTATTTGCGGTACTACGCCGCTATGACTTGGCTTGCAAAGCCGAGGCATTACCCCTACCTGAGAACCTCATGGTGGAGTCATCCCACTGTAGCATGGAGTTTCACTCCTTGTAGTGCTGCTCTACCGTGCTTCCTGTAAAGCACACCAGACATTTACTCTGCCTGAGAACTCATTAAGGCGTTTAAGCCAACCTTCCACAGGATCTATTTTTCTGCAGAAAAATACATAATAGACAACAGTGGTTATGGGTCCGTATCCCTTCCATGTTCCAGAGAACAAGTACCCACTGTTACCTGATAGTTTCCCAGTCAGTGATCCTCCTTTGAACCAAAAGTTAGATGCCTAGTAGATTTCTCTTTGAACTAATAGCATAAAACTTTATGGTAGGATTACAAAGACACACTATCAGAATGCCTTCAAGCCCATTTTACAAGCTGTGTCCTCGACCAACTGGCACTTGAGGTCCTTTGTGAACGGATCTGCCAGGTTCTCCTGACTCCGAACATCAATCACTGCAATTACACCTCTTTTGATAAGATCGTGTACTGCCCTGTGCTTCAACCGCACAGTCCTCTTCTTCCCGTTGAAGAGGTCATTTGATGCCACCGCCGCAGTCGCCTGGTTGTCACAGTATATCGGTATCGCCGGTATTTGAGCCCCAACCACTGGAAGATCATACATGAGCTCCCGAAGCCATTCTGCTTCATCTGCTGCAGTTTCAAGTGCATAGAATTCAGATTCCATGGAGGAACGAGAGAGTATAGTCTGCTTCTTCGACTTCCACGATATAGCAGCTCCACCCAAAGAAAAGACATATCCACCTGTGGATCTCTCGCTTTCCACCTCTGAACACCAGCTAGCATCACTGAAGCCTTCCACTACTGTCGGATACCCGTTGTAGTGCAGTGCATATGTCTGAGTTTTCTTGAGATATCTCATCACCCGCTTCACAGCTTTCCAGTGCTCAACCCCTGGGTTGCTTGTGAACCGACTCAGCATTCCCACGGCAAAAGCTATGTCAGGCCTTGTGGCAGTGGTTGCGTACATCAAACTTCCGATAACGCTAGAATACTCCAGCTGCCTGACGCTTTCTCTCGAGTTTGGCTTCAGCTTCTGATCACACCTGTATGGCGTATCGATCCCTGGAAGATCCTTATACCCATAGCGTGTGAGCATCTTCTCAATATAGTGAGATTGTGACAGCGCTACTCCAGTGTCTGTCCGGATGATCTTTATGCCCAAGATGACATCTGCATCCCCCAAGTCCTTCATACTGAACTTGGTTGAGAGGAACTTCTTTGTCTCTGTGACACAGCCTATATCCGTACCTAGGATTAGCATGTCGTCCACGTACAGACAAACGATGACTCCTCTTCCATCAGCGAACTTTGTGTAAACACATTTGTCCGTCTCGCTGACTCTGTAGCCGTTTGACCTAATAACTTTGTCAAACTTCTCATGCCACATCTTGGGAGCTTGCTTCAAACCATATAATGATTTCACCAACTTGCAGACTTTGTCTTCAATACCTTTGACGACAAATCCATCTGGCTGTTGCATGTAAATCTCTTCGGTCAGCTCCCCATTCAGGAACGCTGTCTTTACATCCATCTGATGTATCACCAACTTATGTATAGCTGCTAGAGCGATTAACATCCTGATGGTGGTCATCCGAGCTACTGGAGCGTACGTGTCGAAGTAGTCTATCCCCTGTTTCTGAGAAAATCTCTTGGCGACCAGCCTGGCCTTGAACTTGTCAATAGTTCCATCTGCCTTCATCTTCTTCTTGAAGATCCATTTACATCCAATAGGCTTTTCTCCTTCAGGTAGATCTACCAACACCCATGTGTTATTGGAGGTGATAGAGTCAAACTCGTCATTCACTGCCTCCTTCCAGAAGATAGCATCTCTGGTCTTCATCGCCTCATCATAGGTAAGCGGATCTGCTTCCACATGATAGGTGACGAAGTCATCTCCGAAGTCTTTCGGTCTTCTCGCTCGCTTAGCTGACGGCTCTGCGAGTTCTGGTACAAGAGTTGTTTTATCAAAAACAGCTTCTTCTTGGACTACTGGCTCATATGAGATTTCAGTCTCATTTGCACCTACATCATTTTTCGGAATGTCCGAAAGAACAATGTTTTTGTCTTTTGCAAACTTGTCTTCAAAGTATTCAGCATCGCGAGATTCGATGATATGATTTGACTCAATATCAAGAAATCTCCGAGCATCACTCTTCTCGGCATACCCCAAGAAGATCGCCTTCGTAGTCCTTGTCCCTAGCTTCTGAATCTTCAGATCTGGGAGTTTCACATACGCCAGACACCCCCACACTCGAATGACATTCAAGTTTGGTCTGACTTTGAACCAGAGTTCATGAGGAGTTACGTCCGAAGTTGCATGTGGCACTCTATTAAGAATAAAAGTGGCCATCAATGCAGCTTCTCCCCAGTAGCATTTAGGAAGACCCGCGGTTAGCAGCATAGAGTTCATCATTTCTGTCAACGTTCTGTTCTTCCTCTCTGCTACTCCGTTGGATTGAGGAGAATATGGAGCAGTAGTCTCGCATATGATTCCATGTTCTTTGCAGAACGATGCGAATTCATGAGACCTGTACTCCCCACCTCGATCACTTCTTAACCTCTTGAGTTGTTGTCCAGTCTGCCGTTCAGCTTCGGCCCTGAACTCTCTGAACTTCTCGAAGGCTTCGTCTTTAGACTTGAGCAAGTAGACGAACGCGTGTTTTGAGAAGTCGTCGATGAAGGTTATGAAATACTTCATCCCGGCCTTCGTGGAGAAATGTTTGAAGTCACAGATATCGGAGTGCACCAACTCCAGAAGATCTGTGCTTCTATTGACCCGATGAAAGGATTTTCTTGTAATCTTCGTCTGAGCACACACCTCACACTTCTCCACCTTACCCCCACATTTGGAGATAAGTCCTAGACTAGACATTTTGTTAATTCTCTTACAATGAACATGTCCTAGTCTATTATGCCACAACTCAAGAGAATAATCAGAAAATACAACTGCATTAATGTCTTCAAACTGGTTAACAAGCTGAATTTTAAACATGCCTTCGGTTTGATAAGCCTTTCCGAAGTATGTTCCTTTCTTGGACATCACCATCTGACCTGCATTGATGTCCATCCTCAAGCCTGCGTTGCAGAGCAGGCTCCCAGAGATCAGGTTCTTGGCAATCGCCGGAACATGCTTCACACCTTGAAGCGTCAGAGTGTTCCCAGAAGTGAGTTTCAGTTCCACGGTCCCGATCCCCAGAACTTCAGCTTGGGCCTGGTTCGCCATGACAACCTTCTCAGATATCGGCTGGTACGTGACGAACCATTCCTTGCCTGAACAGACATGGCAAGTCGTACCAGTATCTATCCACCAGTCAGAGTCAACCCCCATAGTTGTGACCTGTCCGATTATAGCAACAACGTTAGAAACCAATGAAATCTTATTAGGCTCACCTTTCTCTGATTGTTTAGGCTTAGATCTGCATTCACTCTGGTAGTGGCCTTTCTTGCCACAATTATAACAAGTCACGTGGGACTTAGTCTTCTGTTGCTTGAAAGAAGGACCCTTCACTTTTAGATTAACGAAGTCCTTCTTCTTGGGATGAGAAGCCGCCTGCTTCCCCTTGGAATCTCTCGTCTGCACAAGATTGGCTTTAGCCAACTGTTTGGACAGAGTGTCCACCTTCTGTTGAGAATGCATCTCGTCCTCAACATGGATCTCTTGAAGTAGATCTCCCAAGCTAATGTCTAGCTTCTTTATGTGCATCCTTGCATAGAAGGTACTCCATCCTGCAGGAAGTTTTGAGACGATCCCTCCGACGACAAACTTGTCGGGAAGGGGCATCTCTTCGTCTTCCAGTTTCTGACGCAGCTTCAGAAATTCTTTCACCTGTGGCAGCATGGACTTTTCGTCCTCAAAGAGCAATTTGTGATATTTTCCAACCACAAACATTTTGCTCCTGTTCTTATCTTCTTCATACAGATTTTCCACAGACTCCCATATGTCTCTGGCAAGTTCCTTCTTTGAGTAGGATTCTGCCAGGGAGTCCTCCATAGCATTCAGGATGAGAAGCCTGCAGATGCAATTTTCCCTTCTCCACTTGGCCTGGAGTTTGGTAGCCGCGTTGATGGCGGCAGTAGATCCAGTGTCTGGAACAGAGGGTTCTTCCTCCAACAGAACATGATCAATGTCTTTCAGTTGAAGAGTTAAGTACACCTTTCTCTTCCAGACTTGATAGTGCTCTCCATCGAACTTTTCCAACTTGCAGAAGTCCGATTGGAGGAGCGAAGCATTAATGTTTTCCATCTATACAGATCTTGCTTTGAGATTGTTAGTCCCGGGGCTTGATCAAAGATGGAAAAACAGATGCAATCGAGATCTGAGATGTCCCACAAAACTTTGCAGAGAGCAAACTCAAGATCTACGATGGAATAAAAAAAATCAAATAGCCAAATTACAATCTGAATGAAGGAAAAAAGAGAAGAGAAGATCTCTCGTTCTTTCTTGTAAACGTGTTACAATTGGGACAGAACGAGTTATAATAAAACTAGAGAGAGATGAGAAGAAGAACAATGCTGGGGTGTCAAAACACCGTTGCTCAAAGCAAGATTCGCCCCACACGATCTGCTTCCGGGAACCAGCAAGTTGAATAACTTATGGAACGCTCGATGTCACCTCTGTTCTGACTCCTCGGATGGACTTGCAATGGCGACAGCAGCTCTCTCTCTCTTTCTCCTTTTCTGACTTGTATTTTTGTAGTCCCTACAAAGGAGGCCAGAAGAGAGTATATATAGAGAGAGGGTGGAAACCCTAGCCGCCTCTTCAGTTATGGAAAGATTGAATCAAATCACAAAAAGATAGCAACGAATTAATTCTAATCCCACAAAGATAGGAACTGAATTAATTCAAATCCTGCAAAGATAGTAACGAAATTAATTCAAATCCCACAAAGATAGGATCTGAATTAATCGCATTGATTCACCCTTTCCATAACCGATTTGAAATCTGCACAGTCAGCGTAGCCCTCCATGCGGCAGCAGCAGCAGCAGCAGCAGCCTGGCCCGCATGGGCCGCATGAGTCGCATGGGCCGCATGAGCCGCATGAGCCGCATATGAGCCGCATAAAGACCGCATGACTGCCCTTTCCATAACCGATTTAAAATCTGCACAGTCAGCGTAGCCCTCCATGCGGCAGCAGCAGCAGCAGCAGCAGCCTGGCCCGCATGGGCCGCATGAGCCGCATGGACCGCATGGACCGCATGAGCCGCATGAGCCGTATGAGCCGCATAAAGACCGCATGACTGCTGATTTGAAATCTGCACAGTCAGCGTAGTCCTCCATGCGGCAGCAGCAGCAGCAGCAGCCTGGCCCGCATGAGCCGCATGGACCGCATGAGCCGCATAAGCCGCATAAAGACCGCATGACTGCTGACGTGCAAAGTGCAAAGTGCAAAGTGCGCCAACAAAACGCCACATTACGCCTCATGAGCCCGAGCCCGAGCCCGAGTCGCTAAGCCCCTTTGGGGCTTAGCTCCAAGTGGAATTAATCCAAGAGAATGATAAAAGCATTAATGCTTAATCCTTGGAGCCTTATTCTTACCTCCTAGTAAAATCACCCACATGGTTCCCTCCTTAGGGTCACCACCCCATGTGCATCTCTCAACAACACACCCAAGTATATATGTTGAGATAACTCATGGTGCTTTTCCAATGTGGGACTAAAATTTTACAAGGCATGTTGAGAGCAAGCTCTCTCCATGTAAATAAAGCACCAACATGCATTACATGTGCTCACATGAAAATTGAAGTTCCACGAGAAATGTAATTCTCATGCGAAAGCTGAATTTTCAGACAATTGCTTCTGTTTGATTGTTTCAGCTTTGTAACTGCCCATTTATTGGAAGCTATTGTTATAACGATTAACTAGATGTTGAGTTATTTCTTTATTTCTCGTCCACTATTTTAATGGGGGGTTATGGACACAATGGGGACGGGGTTTGGGGGTGTGGGGGAGGGGGTTATGGATGCAACGGGGACGGGGATGGGGGTGCTTGCGTTCCCTATATATACTCTAAGTTTTTCCTCTTTGAGCAAGATTAGAGTATATACATAATGAGAAGAGAGTGTGCAGCAACGAACTCATGTCTGAGTTCTGTCATATTTTCGAACCCTGATAAATGAGTGTTCCAGAAGTTATAATACATGAACTTGCTAGTTCCTGACAAATCGAGGAAATAAGATCGAATATTGCTTTGAGTAACGATAATCGTAACCATTCCAACAAGCCTCTTTTTTCCCCCTTATTGTATCAACTCAGTTGCACTATTTCTAAGTTTTTCAATGTTGTCAGTTTGCAATCTCTCAACCACAAGTTGTTATATTGTTCAAGTTGTACTACGTTTACAATTTTCTGTAACCGGCAACAATATAAATGGGGGACATAAGGATGAATTAAATCTAGTCTAATTTCAGGCCGCTAAGAGCATGAGCATAGAAGAATCAAATTCACTATAATTTCACTTTGATCCCATCACTTCTCTTAAAAAAATAAAAATAAAAAGTTGCTTTATGTGCTTTGGAGTCATATAGAGATTTGACACAACAATATGTCAAGTTGTTGTTGATTAGAACCTACTTTAGTACTCCTAAGTGAGCCATCATTGTCCAAGACTTGCTCCCCAGCTGGAGACAGTTGTGACTTTCATATATTTGCACTAATTAATTGCTGAATTCACTTTCATAAGAAAAATGAAATTAATTGAATGGACAAATGTTCTAATGGTGTATGAATTCACACTCTAATCTTAGAGCCGAATTGAATTAGCTAGATAATAGTATGGTCTTGTGATTGTGTCGGACACATATCCGCCAGCAGAATCCATGTTGTGTCATGCCATGTAGTACTTCCAACATATATACTGTCCCCACACTGTGTTTATGTTGTTGGCCCCTAGTCACTAAATCATGATTCCGTCCATACTCTACATTTTCCAAGTTTCACCTAATGATCTCCTTCCAATTCAATAAGTGGCGAAGGTTAGTAAGGGAGCCATGTCCCATCCTCTCCTCCCAATTTTTTTTTTTTTAAAATATAAATTTTAGATATTATCACTTTTTTTTTTTTTTGAATCAATATATTATCACATTCAAAAAATACAACCTGGTTCCTCCAAAATGTATAAAAAAAAAAAAAAAAATCTTGTCCAACCTCCGCCGTGCACTGACTTCAATATTTCTTGCCAGTCCATTGTACTATTTTCCTTCGTACCATATTGTAACCGTGTCGATATTGGTTTTTTTTTTCCTTGCAAGGTCGATTCAAGACATTGTATCAGTTAATACAGCAGAAATTTTCATATAAAGTAAAGAAATTTACCGAAATTTCGAAAAAAGTAATAAGTTTAGGTAAATTACGTATAACGTAACAAAGCGACATCTCCGATGGCGCGCTGGTCAACCGCAAACTAAGTTTCCTAGGGAGAGCCATGGGCCATGGCGCGTTCTAGGGGCAGCGTGCTGCCAGTGGGGGGGAGCCAGCGGAGCGCCATGGACCATGGCGCGCTCCAGGGGGAGCCATGGGCCATGGCGCGTTGTGAGCCAATTAGGTGAGCCAATAGTAGGAATGGGAGGGAAAATATAGGAATGGGTCAGAGAGCGCCATCAATGATGGCGCGCTCCCACTCTCTCCACTCCCACCGGCTACTTCCAACGGCTACATGTACTTCTCCCCTGCACCTTCAACGGCTATATGTAAAGTAGAGTGCGCCAACATTCCTGGCGTGCTTTTCCCAACGTCTACATTTTAACGTCTCTATTCTCATCGTCTATATATTTCAATGTTAACTCTCTCTCTACGCAAACACATCTCTTATCTCTTACAGAAGCACACAACTCTTTCTCCTGTCTCTCACAGAAGCACTCCTCTAAAGCTTGGAAGCGCAAGTCTTCAGAAGCTAGTATCTCCCTCTTACAAGCTTCCAACTCCTGACGGAAGCCAGTATCTCCCTCTGAAGCTTCTCTCCCTCTTACAAGTTCTCCTTCTCTATTAGCTAAACATTGTCAAGCAACTTATTTTTTCCATGGATCCTAATATTAAAATAGTCTGCTCACATGGTGGTAGAGTAAATGGGTTAACCTACGAAGGAGGTGACACCCAATTTTTTACAACTTATCGCCATATTTCCTTAGAAAATTTACGCAATTTAATTTCAACGCATTTTTCTATTAATTATCAATTTATTTTAAAGTCTGTTTTTGGTTCCACATGTTTATTGATAGATGGTGAAGAAGCATGGAATTTTATTCTTGAGATTAATTCACAATCACCTTATATTAGTTTATATGTTACTCAAGTTTCATCATTTTCTAATAGA
Source organism: Iris pallida (assembly GCA_029216955.1). Classification (NCBI taxonomy): domain Eukaryota; kingdom Viridiplantae; phylum Streptophyta; class Magnoliopsida; order Asparagales; family Iridaceae; genus Iris; species Iris pallida. The sequence continues at coordinate 21,621,157 of JANAVB010036419.1, read as the reverse complement.
ACTAATGATGAATTTGTTTCTAATTACCCACATGTTAACGCAGGTGCTAGTTCTTCTCAAACAATTGCTCCCTTACTAGATGAACATAATGATGATGATGATTATGCTGATGATGATGATGATGATGATGATGATAATGATGATAATGATGATGACAATGAAAATAGTGATGATTTAATTGAAAATACTGGTTATGAGGTAGATGATGATAGTACTGATAATTCTAGCACTCCTGAATTATTTGTAGGACAAACATTCGACACTCGTGCAAAATTTAGAAGTTTTATAAGTAATTTAGCAATTCAGCATAATTTTAGTTGTTCAGCCAGTGCTATGAATAATTCCCATGGAATTATATATAATTGTGATAGACAGAATTGTCATTGGAGAGTATATGCCAAATCCATAGGAAAAGGACAAATAGTTAAAGTTAGTACACTAGAAAGTCGTCATTCTTGTTTAAGTGGACTTACGACAGGACGTCATCGACTAGCTACCGGTGCATGGGTTAAGACAAAAATAGTTGATTTAATTAGAGATAATTCGTCATATAGTGCATCACAAATTGTGAAGGATATATTTAGAGAACATCGTATACATATTACATACTCTAAAGCATGGCGAGCCCGAGAAATGGCATTACGTGAAATAAATGGTAGTTATGTTGAGGCATATGCTGGCCTTGAGGAGTATGGTTTTAGAATTATGGAGTTGAATCCAGGTAGTAGATGTTTTATTAAGACTTCCGAAAGCAACAAGTTTGAGAGAATATTTATTTGCTTTAAGGCGTGTATTGATGGATTTTTAAGGGGTTGTTTACCTGTTATTAGCACTGATGCCACTTTTCTTTCATCTAAATATCAAGGTATTTTATTTATTGCTTGTGCTCATGATCCTAATTATCAATTGTATCCTATTGCTTATGCTGTTGCCGAAGGTGAGAATACTGATTCTTGGTCTTGGTTTTTAAATGGTCTTAGACTATCATTTGAAAGTTATTTTAATGATTGGAGTAGTATCTCATTTATTTCTGACAAGCAAAAAGGATTAATACATGCTATGCGAAATATATTTCCAGAATCGCCTCATTTCTTTTGCATTCAACATTTTAAGCAGAATATGAAGTCTATTGTGAGAGAGAAAAAATTTCATCGGTTGTTAGACTCTCTTGCTAGATCGTATAATGAAACAGATGCACAGTACTTGTTCGAGATAATTAAAGCAGAGAACATGACGATGTACAATTGGCTTATTGGTACAAATGATGAAAATCGTCATTTTGCACATTGGATTACAGCATATGCTCCTTGTCCTAGATTAGATATTAACACTTCTAATCTTGCTGAATGTTTTAACAATTGGATTAAGAGTTTGCGTGATAAACCCATAACGACACTTCTTGATGGTATTAGAGCAAAGATTATAACACTTCATGACAAAAACAGGAATCATGCTCAAAATTTAGACACAAGTACGCTGCAGCGTACTGCTGGCTGCCGCCCTCTCCATGGTACTGCTGGCTGCTGTCCTCTCCATGGTACTGCTTGCTTGTGTACGCTGCAGCGTACTGCTGGCTGCTGCCCTCTCCAGCAGCGCCCTCTCCAGCAACGCCCTCATCTGCCTCGTCCTCTGGATCAACCACCCTCTGACGTCGTGAACGTCTCAGGGGCACAGTGGCACTCGGATAATTGGCCGGGATACGGGTATGCAATGGAGGCATACCCGGATCCCGACCAAGACTAAGTGAATCGACACGAGTTAAAATATCGTGCATCCACTCCCGCCCATGCGGCCACAAACGGCTCTCGATCTGGTTCTTGGTAATATTGTCGTCCCGTAATTGCCTGAAATTTGAAATCTGAAAATGAAAATTGTGATCATATAGTTCTTATTTTGGATTAGTGGTAAAGGCGTACCGCTTCAGATATGCCTTCAGCAAAAGCTCGCAGAGTAGGTTCATCTACGGCTTGAGGCTTGAACCGTGGCTCCTCGAATATGTACGCTCTGTTAGTTATACGAGGCGCTCCCCACCAGTGCCTATAAGCAATGTTGCCTTCATCTGCATTACGTTGGAACAATAGTAAGACAAATATATTTGTGTACGCTATCTGTCCAAGTATACTACTAAGTTGGAACTTACATTCATCTGCGTGCGTTATCCGGGGAAGATTTGCCACACTATAATCCTGGAACCGCCTAAACCAGGAAGCTCTAGCAGAATCAATTCTGTTTCTTGCATTAGCTATATCATAACTCATGCATGGAGGGTCAGGCGGGATTATCTGGCAATAACCGAATTGTCGTAGAACGCGGTCTGCTGGATGATACATAGTATAGCGATCGTATATAATAAAAGCTTTGTGTAGGCTTAGCTGGAACGCTGTCCTTCTTATTTCTGGACCGTTTTCATCATCCGAGTAGGGTATCCATATAACCTATTGGAAGACAATTATTCATGATAAATTTGTACCAAATTATTAACTGGATTGACTATACTAAATTTATTAGTTACCTCATTCCACTGCAACGTATCAAATTCTCCCCGATACAGTGAAACATCTCTGTGTAAATTATGATGTGGGTCCACTACATTTGTGGCCCATCGCGTAGCAAGCGGAAAAATTCCAATATCACTTGGAATGCTGGTTACAGGTCGACCAATATAAAAATGTTCGTAACACCATACCTACGACAGAAATAATTCGATATTCAAGAAAATGTATATAATTGAAATCAATTTAGATATTGATTTTCCATTACCTGAACCAGCGTCGCGCACCCACACAAATTTTTGGAACCATTCGATCTTGCAAATTCCGTCAAGCTGGCATATAGATACGCTAATGTAGCAGCTCCCCATGCATGACGAGTAGGTACTTTAAGATCATCTAAGAATGGTAGCAGTCGGACGTTTATTCTATTTCCCTGTCCATCGGGAAATAACATTGCCCAGGACAAACAGAGCAAATATGCTCTGGTACAGCAAAGTATCTGCAAATTATGAAACTAACATATTAAAATTAACTCGCTATTAAAATTAATAAATATTAGCCAAAAATACCAAAGAGGGACATACCCTGTAATCATTGACCGCGACTGGACCGTCGATAGTCCTATCTAAATCCATAAAATTACCCCGAAGCCAAGTTATCGCGACAAAACTCCTTGCTCCTAGGTCCGCAGGGGGCGTAATGCCTAGATATCTCCTGACTATTTCACACGGATTTAAATGTGTATCAAAATATATTGGTTCACCTGTAATAGGTAATCCAAGAATATTTGCGACATCCCAGAGTGTGATTGTCATTTCACCAACAGGCAACTGAAATGCGTTGCGTTGAGGCCACCAACGCTCAGCAAGACTAAATATGAGGTGAACATCGTGTACTAAAATTTGAATTTCATCCAGATAATGAAATCCAAATGAACGCACCAACTGCTTTTGATCATCAACTAACTCCCATGTCTGATACCTTCTCTGATTCCTCCAACTTCCATGCTCCCGTGTTCGAGCCTCGGGAGGATAATCATATAACTACAAGCGAATTTTATTTGTTACATTTATGTAAAATAAATAAATAATACAGAATAACGAGAGTTACCATTTTAAAATTTACCTTCCCCTCAAAAACTAACTTAGATATATGAGTTTCTCTTTCCTGTTTCACGACTTCTGTAGTCGGTCCCCCGGGAATAAATCCGTCGTTAATTGGATTCATCTGTTACGTTTTTTCGAAAATACAATTAGTAATACAAATATTGAAATAAATTCAAAATTTAATCTTGTTCAAGAGTTACTTACATTCGAAAAAGAGGATGAAGATGAAGATGAAGATGAAGAACAAGAAAAATAGGTGCTGTGGTGCTGTCTAAATTATGTGAGGAAGAAGAAAGAAGAAGAAATTTATAGAGAGAACGAGAGAAAGAGGTTCTGCCAACAAGAAGAGGAAAACCACATCCGGCCAAAACATATTTCCTTCCCAACGTGACTCCCCAAAATTTTTTTCCGCTCCATCCCAAACCCCAACGCCTGACCAGCCCTTTCCCAAACCCCAACGCACTGAACACACTTTCACAAACCCCAACGCTGACAGCCTTTCCCAAACCCCAACGCTGACAGCCTTTCCCAAACCCCAATGCGACGCAGAGTTCTCCATCAGCGCGCGCCATCAATGATGGCGCGTCTTTCCTGTCTCCCGCTTTCACGTGGTCCAACGCAACGCAGTGATCACGTGGTCCAACGCAACGCAAAGTAGCGCAGTCCTGCAGCAGCGCGCCATCAATTATGGCGCGTCTTTCGTGTCTTTTTGCAGCGCGCGCCATCAATGATGGCGCGTCTTTCCCCGCTTTCCTGTCTTTTCCCGCTTTCCTGCAGTAGTGTGATGTGAGGAGGATCACGCGCCATCATTGATGGCGCGTCCGTGAGAACTATGTACCCATTCAACAGAGCGCCATGGGAGTTGTCGCTCCATTACTCGCTTTGCAATTCTCTCAAACTTCTCCCTTTTTCTATAATTTTGACAAAATTCTTTACCCCCATGAAATTTTCTGTTAATACAGTTATTCTATTTCATACATGGACCTTAGACTTAGCAAGCAACCATGAACTTCCACTAATGTAGAAATTTCAGTTAGTTTTGACCCGTGATTTCATGCAAGAATTTTAATTTATTATGTAATTTTATAGAAATTTCGGTTAGTTTTGACCCGCAATTTCATGCAAGAATTTTAATTTATTATGTAATTTTATACCTCGAAAGTAATTTGCAGGGTGCTTGATTATTGATAGTAAGGTCTGCAAACTGCATGGAACTATAAAATCGCTTTCATATCATTTTTTTAAACATAATTCGCAACTACTCTTTTTTCTTTTTTTAAATTGTTGTTGAGTTGGGCTTACTGATCATACTGTTCTCATCAAATGCAACTTCAGCCTGCCAGACCAAAACTATGAATGGGTCAGAAGTTGGGTTGTTCTTTTATGAAAACAAAGTTTTCAACCATCGAGAAAAATCACAATATCTTTATCACCTGACTAAATTAATATGAGCATATTTATTCTTACATTTTTTTCAAAAATTGATTATACAAATAGAATTAAGTTATTTCATTTTGTATCATTTCTATCGAGTTTCCATTAATTAGTTATCCATGAAAACTTGTATGTATTTCCTTCTGAGTGTGACTTCTTTTTTTTTTCAAGTGATTAATACTTATGCCCACACCCAAAAAAATCTAGATCTGCCCATGTTTGTCTTGCCTTGCAATAATCGTATTCTAGTATCTGCCAGGTTGTGTAAATCTGACCCAAGTTGTATCCTACTAAGCATAGGCAATTGATCACGTATCTACTAATTAACACACCTGCATTGCAAGATATATAGTCCTCTTATCACATCTCAACAAATTTTGTAATCCAAATATATTCAATACTATCGAATTATACATATATATTACTTACAGCAAGTGACTCGAGATTTTATTTTGCCTCATAAAAAGTTGTTATTGACAACAGCCATTGTTCAATTATCATCCTTGTCAGCTGACATTTCTTGATGCTATCAGCACTAATATCTGCACTAGTCATCCTCACTATGCTTCACTTCTCTTCTTTGTAGGTTCAAGCTCAATGTTGTTGTGGGAATAATAACAATATCCCCAAAGTGATGCATTTGTTTATTAGAGAGGAGAGTCTGTCCAAATTATGTAAGCATATATATCATCACCACTCACCAGACTCTTATAGAACGTTTAACAGTCACATGCATGTTGCACAAATCTCATTTCTTAAATTCACCATCACTTTTAATCTGCTATGTCATTCACATGGAAAGAAGGACTATATAATTATATAGCAAGAGCTACTCTTGTAATTAATCACGATATATAAAAGCCAAGGCCATGACTCTTGACGAGCTAATGTACTCGTTTAGGATTTAATCAAGATGTGTTCCTCGTGCTCTCTACACCGCTAATTAATAGAAATTCTCGAAGATACGTCCAGTCAACCTTATACGCAAATTGTGTCAATGAGGTGACTCAAGACACGCGCGCGCCCTCGTAGCAAAATTTTTATAAAAAAAAAAAAAAAGTTGAGCAAACTTGCAAATTTGATGAGATAAGCTTAGCTAATTAGTCTAATCGAGTATCTAAGAGTTTTGCTAAGCAGAACTTTCAAGAAAGTAGAGTAGATGGGATAATCTATTTTAAGCTCGTCGACGACTAATACTTAACGACACGTAATTTGTACGTGGATCTAAACTAAATGTGAGTAGAGTAATCGGTGTGACCAATTATGTTCGAGTACTAGTATAGCTCGTGATGTTGTGCTTATTAGTTTAGCTTAATCTTGATTGCTTCAATGTCATATGCTAATGGCATGAGAATGCTACTTTCTCCTTTGTTTGATAGCGAGATGATGAGAACATGCACGCACGCATGGCTTTGTGCTTCCAATGGGGAAACTGCTTTGGCATCAGCATATATATATATATATATATATATATATATATATATATATATATATATATATATATATATATATATATATATATATATATATATATATATATATATATATATATATATATATATAGCAAATGATCTCTAGCCTAGTGGTTAAGAGAGATGCATGCGGCCCAAGTGGTCGGGAGTTCGAGCCTCAGTGGAGGCGAGTTCGCCACAAGTACCCATTGCTTCAAAAAAAAAAAAAAAAAAAAAAAAAAAAAAAAAAAAAAAAAAAAATATATATATATATATATATATATATATATATATATATATATATATGTACCAATTAAGTAGCAATCAAACAAATATTATCTTAGTGTTAATCTGATCCACATGTAGGTATGTTTATGCAGCCGCCTCACCATGTTTTAGTTTGATCATATATAAAACAACACTGATTTCTATATTCAAATTTACTGCTACCAATATTTCAATGTGCAGCTTGTTTTCTCATAAAGAAAGGAAAAAAAGAAAAAAAAAAAAAACTTTGTGATGGCAAAAACTATGTTCAATATTGTTAGGTTTACTAACTCCAAACCAAAGACTATATATGCCGTCTCTGGTTACCCCCACCATTGTGCAATTTCAAGTGAGAGTAAAACATAGCCACATGAAAACAAATATTGTCCATATTTATATTATTTTAATAATGACATATAATTATGTTATTATTTAGTTTAATTGTAGATCATAATAAATAAGATAATACTCCCTTATCGTATTTGGTTAATTTTAACGATAAGTTATATTATATTCAAGTTGTACAATATTTTTTAAATTAGATATTATCTTTTGTTTAGTAAATCTTTAAAAAAAGAATATTTTTTGTCTAGGAGTGAACAAAATAAAATGCTACTATCTTACATATCTAATTCCTGTTCTAATCTAATATAGGTAACGATTTAGATTTCAAACAAAATTCAAGCCACCTTTAATTAACATTCTTTTGGATTAATTTATGTTAACTTATAGATTAAATTGGATTTTATTTAAAATATTAAAAATTATGTATTTAATCTTATTCAATAGCATATTAAACCTTTCTTCTATCATAAATGAATAAATAACAATTTTATACCTGAATAATTATAGTTTTAAGTAGGAAAGTGTTATACCAAAAAAGTAGTAATACTCCTACTATTTGGGTTATATATTAGTCTAGATATATGCTACTAGATATAAGTCATATACATAATAAAAATGAGCCATATGAATCTGATTGCTATATACACACACACCGGAAAAAAAATATATATATATATATACACACACACACCGAGGGGTGTGGCCCATTCGGAGCATCGGGGGTTCACCTTGCAGTGGCAAGGGTTCGAGCTCCCTCTTGGGCGCTGGCTGGGTGGTTTCGGCCGCGGGCGCTCCAAGGCTGAAAACGGACACAAAAAATACTATATATATTACTGACAGAAAATATGTAAGATCAAAGAAAAATTAAAACATAGCATAATTATATTTTTAAAAATAGTAAAAATCTCAAGTTAAATCTTAGAATTCAGCAAATTATCAACAGATTAAAAAACAGATAGCAGAAAATATTTGATGATCCAAACTATCAAAAATAAATCAAAAGAACAGCTTCAAAATTTTCCCAAAAAATCAAACCTTTTTTATAACCAATCATAAAAAATATCATAATTTCATAAAATTAATATAAAAGATGTGATATAAACAAATGAGCTGGATCGAACGCATGAAATACCAGTAATAATTCCTGATTTCCAAGCATCTAGATTAGAACCAAACCTTCATATCATTTTATGCATTATGTTATTGAACGTTCATTCTTCTCTTGTGTCACGGTTATAAAGAGTGGCTAAAATTTGACTTTGTTAAGCTTAAGATATAGTAAGTAGAAAAAAAAACCTCTCTAATTGACAACTTAAAGATAGAAATATCTAACTTATATCCCTAAATTCTCTTTCAATCGGTTAGAGTAGATGACATATATATTTATCCCTAATTAATTATATGTTTTGGTAAGTTACTATTGTACCTGATAATATATTGATATACCTATGCTATTTGAATGATATATTAGTATAGATATATATATGAGGAGGGATCAAAAAATTTCGCTATTAATCATTCCTGATGTCCTCGAAATAGCATCTAATTGTTATTTTGGACCATGTGTATCTTTCTAACTACGTTTATTTCTTGTATGATCAGTAGGAAAGGGAGCCCCAACTGAGAAAGATATTGTCTCGGGGCGACAATCAAGCTCGTATCGCGGAACTAGGACATTTCGTTGATTGACAAGTCAATCAGGAAGCAGACAAGCAAACATTTTGAAGTTAGAACTCAGAATGTTGTCCTGTGACTTTTCTGGGTAGGACATTGGGCTATGATGAGCCACGCGCATATTTAGAGTTCGGTCCTAGGCAGTGACGTAGCCAGGATTTAGGCACAGCGGGGTCAAAATCGACTAGTAATTTTTTAATTCAAAGGAATTATAAAAATGCAAAAAAAAAAAACACTAGTAGCCTAAATCGAAGATAGATCGTTTCGGGTAGATAGATCATCGAATATTGGTTCTCGTCAACTCGTCTTTGGCAACCAATTGTAATATGTTTTTATAACTTTGAGTAGTTGCGGTTCTACGTTGGATCAGGTGAAGAAGTTAGTAGAAGGTGCAATATTCTATTTTATTAGTGAAAGTTTTTTTTTTTTTTTCAAGATTGGATTTAATTTTTTATTAATATTATAAAGGATTTCACTTTTGAGAAAGTAATATGTCAATATTATAAAGGATTTGATTTCATTAGAACAAACAATAAACTACACTACTCGAAAATATCTCAAAGTTTTTTAGTAATATTATAAAAGATCTGATTTTTGAGAAAGTAATATGTCAATGACACTAGTATGAGTGATATGTAGTGTATGAGCTACTTTCTCTGGTGACCTATATGTTATTCTAGTGATTTGTTAGACTAAGAGCATCTCCAACCCTATTATGAGTTTAGAAAAAATGGTTGCCACATAGGAATGACAAACTTTCATTCCAAAAATTCTTCTCCAATGCAAATGTAGAATAAAACATGAAGTTGACATGGTAATGACATAGCAAAGGAGAATGTGAAGTTGGTTGTCTAGATCTAGACAATGCACTTCACAATGACTTTGTCTCCTGTAATGCCTGTGTCCGTATCACGTATTCTTGGAATACGTGTACGTATTTTATTCTTGTATTGCATGATTTCCTGGCTTGGCATTTTCTTCTTGGCTTGGTCTATTCCTGGTTCGGGTTGGTTGGTTCGGCTTGGCTTGGTTTTGATTGGGTTCATGATGAACCCTTGGATGAACCCCCTACCTACCACCACCATTTGAATTAATTTATTAGCCCTCTTCATTCTCTCTCTTCATTTATCATCTTCTTATTCCTCATTTACTTCTTCACCTATCAGAGAGAGGAGAGAGAGGTCTAGGCAAGTGCAACTTGCTTCATGGAGGAACTCTGATTTTATTACTCCATTCTCTTCTTTACTACATTCTAAAGCACTTTAGAACTTGGCATTTTTACTTTCCATGGCTAGATTCTTGTAGATCTATATTTACTTTATTTTCGAATTTTTTGGGTTTTGATCTACTTAATCTTGTTATTTCTTAGTTTTGATGGTTCCATGTTGTAGAGCATTTCGTTCTACCCCCGTTTTGACCTATGGAAGTTCGGATTTGGGTTCCGGATGATGGAGTTATGGAGCTTGAGGACTTGGCTCTCATGGTGTTCTTCTTTCCGAAAAAATTGGAGAAGAAGAACAGTACTTGACTTGACCGCATGAACATTTCATGCGGCAAGTGTTCTCGGAGCCGCATGGACTTTTCCCCACTTGGCCGCATATGCGCCCGTGTACTCTTCTGAGCCGCATAAATTATCTTAGCCGCATGAGCCCCCCACTTGAGTTGCAGCCGCATAGGCGCGTGACCCCGCTTCCGCATAAGCTCCGCTCCTACCTAGCCGCATGGACTCGATTGATTGAGCCGCATGGACTCAATTAATCGGGCCGCATGGATCCAATTGATTTCAGCCGCATGGGTTTTGAACCCTGTGCTGTATGGATTCGATCGATCTCAGCCGCATGGGGCCGTGAACATCCTTAGCCGCATATACGCCCGTCATTCCCTAGCCGCATGAACTTTCTCCCTCCCAGCCGCATGAAGCCCACTCTTCCGCTGGCCGCATGAGGCCCAACATCTTGGAGCCGCATGCGCCCTCGTCCCCCTGGCCGCATGCGCCCTTGCACTTCCAGCCGCATGCGCCCCCTTGTCTTGGCCGCATGGGACCCAGTGACCCTGGCCGCATACGCTCTCCTAATTTGGCCGCATGAGTCTTACCCTTTCCTGACCGCATATGCTTTAGCCGCATGGCTCTTCTATAGCCCTGAATATTGATATTTTATTAGATATTTTACGTCCATTTTATATCCTTACGCCTTTTTTTATAAACTCGAAAATCATGAATTTATTTAATATGTTTAGAACTGATAATTGAGCACGACCTGACAGTGACCCGTAGTGGTGCACTCCTGACATGACTAACCTGACATGACCTGATAGTGGCCCGTCGTGGCGCACTCCTGACAAGTACACCTGACATAATTATCTCGAATAGCTGTTACGACGGCTACCTGACATGACATGACCTGTATAATTAATCCTGTACATCGTGGGCGATTGTGCTTGTACAAATAAACCAGTCCTGTCTTGCATCATGTCTAGGACAGGGACTCCACGGTCAGGAGTACCTACTAAAATGGACTAAGGCTAATAACTAGATTAATACATTAGTCATGACGAGATTTTTCAGCTACAGGCAATCCCGTTACCTGGGCACGCCTTGGGATCTGTAGCCTGCCGTCGAGTAGGGCATATTTCCAGCACACTGTCATGTGTTGCACCCTTCAAGCTACCTAAGGGTACATTCGTTTCCTGGACAATGTACCCACCTGAATTCAACTCTAAATATTTCAACCCGGGTAACCTGGATGGTCTGCAGGGCTTGTGGCTGTAAATAATCTCACTGCATCTTGCTAGTAATTAGGCCTGTGATAACCCTAGTTAGTTAAAGTAGCAAGCCGTAGTTCTTGCTTGGCCGTGAAATGATTGGATGGAGTCTAACCAGTTTAGTCTTGTCCTGATCCTGTTCCAGATTATTGAATGACCAGAATGCTTGTATTTATTTTACCGATAAATGGTGAGAATTCAAGTTCTGTTCAGACGAAGGGTTACAACCCCGGTCCTTGTTTGGTTTACGGGTTGTAACCTGGTTATCTGAATAGTTCATGGTTATCTCATCCTGATGTATTTTCTTTATTTCCAGTCCTTACTTTATTTATACTATTGTGCTGATTGCTGGTTTTAGTTCCTAAGTGAAGCTTCCTTTGTGGCACTTGCTCTTTCTAGGGTCTGACCCAGCTGGTTTTGTGTGGCCAGATTTCGGAGCAGCTCCAGAGGATCTACCGACCTTCCAGCCAGATGGTGGCCACTAGACGGAACCCTGGCAACGAGTGGGTTATTTTGGCTCTCCCATTCTATTGTAAAAAAATATATTCTTTTAAGACGTTTAGCCGACGAGCACCTGTTTAGCTCGATTGCATTTACTTACTGTCTGCCTACGGGCTGTAACATGATTGACAGATCCTAGGGTTGATCATGTATGACTAAACTCTTGCTAGTCCTAACATTTTGTAACGACTAGCTTCATGATCAGCTGAATATGTAATGTTTGGGACGCCTTACTATTGTATATTTAATGATCATACATCTTGTAACTTTTACTTACTTGCTTGTGATTGAGACAATAGGCTTGTTCATGACCTTAAGAGACTATTGGCTTGTAGTAAACCCTCATGTATCTAGACAGCCGTGACCGTATAGCGAGATGGAATCCATTTCATATACGTAGCTGGCTATGTCTGCCCCCGCTCTCCAGTATTCTGGTTCTGGGACGTGACATCTCCACATCATCAATTATGAATAGAAATATTTATAAAAAAGTTGAAGAAGTGGAGGAGTTGTCTTGGAAATTGAAAAAAAATATTTTTTATTGTCTCCTCAATACTTTTGCATTGGAGAGAGTTTTTCTATCTCATTGTCTTTTGAGATATAGTTTTGCCACATAAACAAGATATTGTCTTGTGGCTCATGCCACATAGGAGCCACCTAAGACTCACAACACTTAACAAGACAATAGGGTTGGAGATGCTCTAAGGTGCGTCTTTGAATTGTCACTTCACAACCTTTTTTTTTTTACTGTGTTGTGCTATTGCTTCTTGTTTCCTATATATTTTTGGTGTGTCTATATAAATATGAAAGAAAGAAGAAGAAAAAATTGAGTGGGGTCACATGACCCCCCTCCACCCCCTTCTCCCTCTGCCACTGGTTCTAGGTCAGCTAAGTTGTTAAGTTCAATCATAATCCACTGACTGAGTAGCCGCGCTTGAAGAGCCGGGAATTTGCTCTATAGCATGTTTTTGCTTCCTTTCTTCGTTGGACACACTTGCCGTCCCATGGATTTTTTTTTCTAGTTTACACTGAAATAAGTAAGAGAACAACGCATCAAACGAAACCAGAGAATCTGTTTCCATATATATACTAGTAAATACACGTGCTTTGCACGTATAATAACTGATAATAAGAATAGTATCCAACTATAATAAGAATAGTAAGAAGAGATATTTTTATTGTTTGGTTGAGTTCGATTCTTCATGTTGACAAATTTAAACTTTTTTCAATAATTTTACAAAATTTATTTTTTTTATAAAATAAAATGGACCGTGATATAATGACGACTTAGACTACTCACTTTTGAGCCGTTTTGAAACCTCATTATATAGTGTAAGATATATGAAAATTGTTGTATGGGATCGAATTCATCCAACCCGAATGCGTAGTGTCTACCATCTTACAAGATAACCACATACAACCGTATTGATCTCAACTGTGAAGATTTGTGCATGAATCCAAATTGTAACAAGGGCTAGGATTGAGCTTGAAGTACATCATTAAATGCACTAAACCTACTTTGACACAGTCATCAGCATCTTGCAGATACATGCTTATATTCCTCTACACTACGTTTGGGAAGGAGGGGAAATAGAGGGAGGGGAAAATTTGAGGGGAAAGTGGAGGGGAAAATTAGAAACTAAGTTGTTTGGAAAGGGGGGAAAGAAATAGGAGGAGAGGAATCTGGAGGAAAATTTTTGGTAGGCCCCACCAAAAAAATTTCCTCCCAAAACCGGGAGGAAAGTGTACGTGATTGAGGGAATTGGGTAATATTTACCCAATTACCCCTCAATCAATTCTCTTTCTTTTTCTAGGTTGTCCGTTCATATTCTTTTTTCTTATTTTTTTCTTCGAGTAGTATATATATTTCTCTCCTATCAGCTTACATATCACAAAAATATTATCTGTTGTGATTGCTACATATCAGGTAATCAAACTATCTTATCTACAACTTCCATTAAAATATGATTTTCTTTGATAGTTTAACTAATTATCTGTTATGTGTGTGGGTTAAACTGTTGTTTTTTTTATTATCATTTGCTGAATTTTTTTGATAGATTAATCTACAACTCTCATTAAAATATAATCGAATCATTTTCCGAAATTCTTTAAGTTAATCTAAAAATCTCATAAAAATATTCATGTATGAGTCTATTAATTTGATTATTTTAAAGATAATATTTCATCATTTAAATCTTAAATCGAATATAAGACTTTGTATTTTGATTTATTTACAGTTTAAATTCATATAAACTACTGTATTATCTCTAACAATAAAACATAATATAAACCAAAAAAGTCAATTTTTTAAATCTTAAGCAAATATTGATTTTATCTACAACTCACGTATAAGACATCTCAAAAATAAATAAATAAATAAATATCGTGGGAGTTTAATTGCTATAAATTTTATTATTTTAAAGATAAAATTTTATTATTTAAATCTTAATTCAAATATAAGATTTTGTATTTTGATTTATTTATTAGTTAAATTTCTTACATTACTGTATTATCTCTAATAATAAAAATATAAATATAAACATATATAGCTAATCTTAAAAAAATCTATTTAATCTACAACTAACGTATATAGTTAATCTTAAAAAATCTACAACTCACATGTATAATTAATCTACAATTCACGTACATATAGTTAATCTTAAAAAAAATATACAACCCACGTATATAGTTAATCTTTAAAAAAATCATAAATGTGGGTTGTAGACACCTCATAAATATATATTTATGATTTTTGAGATATCTCTAGCAAAAGAAAATCATAAATATAAGATTTCTTTTGTTTATGAGGTGTCTTATAGATTTATTTATTAGTTAACTTCATATATATATTACTGGATTAGTTAATCTACAACTCACGTTATGAGACACCTCATAAATAAAACTTACGGATGCGTTTAACTCCTATCATTGATTATTTTAAAAATCATGAAAAAGTTAAGGACAAATCAGTAATTTTATCTATCTCCCACAAACAAACAAAAGTTAATTTTTTACTTTTCCTCTCCTCATTTTTCGGTCATCCAAACAAGAAGAGGTAAAGTTAACTTTCCTCTCCCTCCCCTCCTATGTTCCCAAACATAGTGCTAGTATCATCATCCGACTCTACTCCACTCCACACTTGCTGAACAAATTATTTCTCGTAATTCCCAACGATTCCTTCCCATCGGAATTAGGAGTCCTTTCATTCAACATGCAGCACCCCCCCCCCCCCCCCCCCTCCCCCCCCCCCCCCCCCCCCCCCCCCCCCCCCTCCTCTCTCTTCCGGATGAGAGAAATTTTGATACGATATCCCCTATGTATGACATGTAGGCCCTTTCAAAATTTATGTGTATATATATATATATATGTATACGTTTTACAAAACAGAAAAGACCCACGTGTCATACATAGGGGATATCAAACCGTATCAAAGTTTTTTCCTCTCCGGATAAGGATTGCCATAAATTCCCTTTCAAGTACTTGCTTGTACTATATGGACGACTACAGTAACACACCAGATGAAGACAAAATGGAATCTATTGCACCATTGGTCGCTCGCATAGTTCACATACTTTAGAAAGATTTTTTTTTTATTTTTATTTCAAGTGAAAGAATACTACTGTACCATGCTCTAAATTCAATCTACATTCTTCCTCCGTCCAAAAATAGCATGCAAATTTTGATTTCTCTTTCTAAAGTAGCACGCAATGTCCGCTTGAATTTTTGTTGTTTGTGTTCTTGAAGGATAATTGAGTTTTATCAAATTGACAACAAGCAATTCCTATACAAATGAGAAATTATTTATCGATCTCTTAGTATGATTCAAGTATTATTATATCACTGCATCCCCAAGTGAGTTTTCAGCAGCAGCTGCTGCTTGAAGAAAGCCTGGCTGGAGAAATTGTTGTAAGCCCACGGACTGCTGCTGCTGCTGCCCTTCTTCGATGGCGGGAAGCCTACTCCCTCTTCCTCCGCCCCCCTCTGCCGCTTCCAGCCGCTCTCCGCGGCGACGAGCGGGACCGGCCGAGAGTGCTCTGCTTCCGGTACTTGCTGGTTCGTGCCGTAGAACGGCTGCTGGTTCCAGCTTGCGTCGTCGTACCCGAACGGGTCGTGCTCCGTGGCCGCCCCCGGCGCCGTCTCGATCGGAGCTTCGAGGAGCCTCGACAGCAGGGAGAAGTCTGCTTCCTTGAAGAGCTCTGTCAGAGACGCGGACTTGGGGAGGTTGGGCTTGCTCTCTTCTGGCGACTCCGGCGCGTTCGGAAGCAGCTCGGTGCCTTCGTGGCCGGCCGAGTCCTCATGGACATGGTTGCTCTTCTGGTATATTCGGCACAGGACCCAATCATCCAACTGCAGTAAGCACATATAAGAGATCGAATCAGCAATGAAACAATGGACTGACGAAGAAGAATTAAGGAGAATTAGTTAGTTCTTACTCTCATGGAGGAGGAGTCCTTGAGCTTCATGGGCCTGCTGTGGCTCTTGGTGGTCTGGGACTCGGCGAGGCGGTACTCGTGCATGATCCAGTTGGTCTTGATCCCTTTGGGAGGCTTCCCCTTGTAGAACACCAAGGCCTTCTTGACCCCGATGCTCTCGTTCCCGTCGCCGCTCACGATCGGCTTGTCGGTCCCGGTCGCCTTCCAGTACCCCGACGCCGCTGCCCGGTTCGGCCGGACCCCGTTCGGGTACTTCCGGTCCCTCGGGCTGAAGAAGTACCACTCCCGTTCCCCGAACACCGCCTTCCCTGATACGAATTGTAAACAAATTTTATAAAAAGGAAAAATTATACAACTGCGTGAATCTAGCTCAATATAAAAGATGTTGGAGGACTAACTTGGAAGGTCCCATGGGTCACACTTGTAGATGTCAACCTCGGCGATGATCGTCGAGACGTGGCACGGGTTCGAGGCGGCGTGGGTGCGGAGGTAGTGGAGGATGAGCTCCTCGTCGGTCGGGTGGAATCGGAAGCCCGGCGGGAGGGAAGGAGTGGGATTGGTCATTCTTTTTTTCTTTTCTTTTTTCTTTTTTTTTGGGGGCGGGGTTTGCAAATTGTGCAAATGTTGGAGGGGTTCTGTGTGTGATGTTTCTCGAAGAGGAGGGAAAGCTGAAATTTTTGAGAGAGGGGGATGGGGGTGGTTTTTATGGTTGCTGCTTTCTTGTCGTGTAGCCGGGGGTCGTGAGGATATTCCAGGAATTTCGCCTTTTGTTCGGTGGCAGAATGGGGATGGCATGTGCGGTTCGTGGTTATCCCCACGAATGGCATGGGAGGAGAATAAACGAACCGGAGCTGACGGCTACTTGCTGACGTCATCCTAGGATTTTTCCGGTACTCGTGTCGCCATCCTAGTGGAGCAGTGTCTACACGTGGCGCGGGGGAGCGGGTAGTTTAAAGTGTCACGCGAGACAACTGGAGCCGAAATTGACGTCGTTTGCGCGGGAGGGGGATCTGGCCGTCGATTTAGAGGATCTGACGGCCGGTATACGAAGGACAGTAGAGTTAGCTGCGCAATTACCTTCAGCAAAATTGTTCACGTATGAACACGTGGATGAAGAGTGGTCAGGGGTGGCCAACAGTGGCTTGATCAGCTACATTACTGAACACGGAACAGGTTTAGCGGATGAATGTATAAGCAACAAGTGTCCTCTGCTATCAGATGGAATGGCTTGGATTATTGATGGTAACAATGATTATGGGCTTATGATTAGTCTAGTCTCATAGATATGTTTTTTTTTTCAAATGTCCGACGATAAGCATGATATTTTTTGCATGTTGTATTGTATGTCTGTTGGAATGTACTGTTTTTCAACTTCCAACAAATAAATGAAAAAAATATTATGTCCCTGTGATTCGATCTATTGATTTTCCGCCACCCAGCCAGGATCTTATACTTCTTCTCGGTAACTACAAAAGGCACTCGAGTTCGATATCTAGTCTTATAGAGCTAATTATTCATGGTCCAATATTATTGGTATCATAGACAAATTAGTAATGACATGGCCATGAAATAACTTATATATATATATATATATATATATATATATATATATATATATATATATATATATATATATATATATATATATATATATATATATTTTAAATCCCTCTCCATTTATTAAAAAGGCACAAAAAGTCTAAACCAGTCCAAGTATACAAGACCCCAAAAGACAAAGCCTGTACAACTATACCACCAAAAGGGACTAAGAGGGAAGGAGGGACCTCCACTAGCAAGAGCTAAGGGAGGGTAGAGGACCAAAAAGTTCTCGGGATGTGGGAGCAATGGGTGCTCCGTTTACGGCACTCACGGAGGACTTTTCGGGTGATCTGATCGGCTGAGTATTGGTAACCTTCGTATCTCATCTTGTTGCAATTTTTTCATAGCACCCACGTGGCGGCCGCTGCGACGATCTGGTGGCCATGGGAGGCAGAACCCCAGGCGACCGTCAGATCGTTGAAGCGTCCACCGCTAGGCGCAATGTTGTAGAGCAGATTGAGGGTCCTCCAAGACTTGCCAGGAAGGCTCCCTAGGCAAAAGATGTGGTCAATGGTCTCCATTTGGCGATCAGGACAGCAATGGCAGGCGGACGCTAGGCTAATCCCAATGGTATTGAGGATCTCGTCGGTGGGCAGCCTCTTGTAAATGACTCTCCACATGAGGATTGACCACTTCCAGGGGATGCAGGTCTGCCAATAGTGCTCAATGGGGTGATGCTGCTGGCCAATCCCGAGGAGAGCAGTCCTCGCTGACCTCACCGAGAATGCCCCAGAAGCTTCAAGCGTCCATCTCATCACATCGTCGTCACCGCCAATAGTTATTCCGGTCTGGCGAATGCTGACCACCGCTTCTTCACCAGCCCAATCACGAATTTTGTCCCAGTTCCAGTCGTTGGTGGAGTAGTTCCACAAGTCTCTGATTCTGCTGTTTCTCGGGGACTCCATAATACTCGGGATAAGGCTGTCCCCGGTCCATCGCACCAGGAATGGGTCCGACTCGCCGGCTCCCAATATGAGTCTCATTGCAGGCTCGACGAGGTCGCGGCCGATGTGGATGCGACGTCAAGCCGCCGATGATCTGCTGTTGGAAATGGCCAGAGATGGGTGGATGTGTTTGAAGTACCTAGCCTTCATGAATCTGGTGTCATGCCCCAGAACCAGAATACTGGAGAGCGGGGGCAGACATAGCCAGCTACGTATATTAAAATGGAAACCACCTCGATATACGGTCACGGCTGTCTAGATATATGAGGATTTACTACAAACCAACAGTCTCTTATGGTCATGAACAAGCCTAATGTCTCAATCACAAGCAAGTAAGTAAGGTCGCAAGATGTATGATCATTAATATACAATAATAAGGCGTCCCAAATATTACATATTCAGCTGATCATGAAGCTAGTCGTTACAAAATGTTAGGACTAGCAAGAGTTTAGTCGTACATGATCAATCCTAGGATTTGTTAATCATGTTTACAGCCCGTAGGCAGACAGTAAGTAAAAGTGCATCGAGCTAACAGGTGCTCGTCGGCTAAACGTCTCAAAAGAATAGTTTTACAATAAAGTGGGCAAGACAAAAAGGAAAATCCACTCTTGGCCCGGGTTCCGTCTAGTTGTCACCATTGGGCTGGAAGCTTGGTAGATCCTCGGGAGCTGCTCCAAAATCTGGCCACACAAAACCAGCTGGGTCAACCCCAGAAAGAGCAAGTGCCACAAGGGGGCCACGAAATAAGAACAAAAGCCAGCAATTAGCACACGAAAATCTAATATTAATACTAGAATTTATGAAAACATGTCAGGATGATATACGACGAGATAACCATGGAACTATTTCGATAGCCAGGTTACAACCCGTAAACCAAACAAGGATCGGGGTTGTAACCCTTCATCTGAACAGAACTTAGTTTCCCACCATTTATCGGCAATATAATAATGTGAGAAATCAAGACAGGAAGCAATCTTGTACTGGATCAAGACATGACTAGACTGGTTATACCTCATTCAATCAATTACGGCCAAGCAGATACTACGGCTTGCTACTTTAACTAACTAGGGTTATCACAGACCTAATTAGTAACAAGATGCAGTGAGATGATTCCACAGCCACAAGCCCTGCAGACTATCCAGGGTACCCAAGTCGAAAATTAGGGATTGAATTCTGGTGGGTACATCGCCCGGAAGACAAATGTACCCTTAGGTGACTTAGAGGGTACAACACGCGACGGTGTGCTGGAAATGTGCCCTACTCGACGGCAGGCTACAGATCCCAAGAGCGCCCAGGTAACGGGATTGCCTGTAGCTGTGTCATCTCTTCATGACTACTGTGTTATTCTAGTTATTATCCTTAATCCATTTTGGTAGGTACCCCTGACCGTGGTACTCTGGAGTTCCATCCTAGACATGATGCAAGACAGGACAAGTAAATTTAACAAGCAAGCAAGAAAGAACCACCCACGGTGTCAAGGCAGGTCAAGCTAAGTTAGCCGTCGCAACAGCATTAAGTTATCAAGTCATGCTACAAGTCAGGAGTGCGCCGCCACGGGCCACTATCAAGTTATCAAGTCACAAGGATTAATTACAAGTTACAAGTTAGGTGTGCACCCCACTGGTCACTAGCAAGGAGATCAGAGAATACCAGGATCATAATTTACAGAAAATCCCGAAAATCGTACTAGTCATAAACAATTACTTGCAAATCGTGTTAGGCCATGTCGGGTCGAGATAGTCGTGCTGTGTTGAACAAGATCTCAGGAAACCCAATCTACAAAAGAGAAACCAAGTCGAGAAATAAAACCAATACTCCAAGAGCCTATGGGTTTACGCAAGGGGCCAGGGGGTTGGGCATACGTGCAAGAGCACGCACGCAGGGGGAGCATACACGCAAAAGCACGCATGCAGGGGAGCATACACGCAAAAGCACGCACGCAGGGGAGCAGCGTACGCACAAAAGCACGCACACAGGAGAGCAGCGTACGCACAAAAGCACGCATGCAGGAGAGCAGCGTACGCAAAAAAGCACGCACACAGGAGAGCAGCGTACGCACAAAAGCACGCACGCAGGAGAGCAGCATACGCTCAGGACATGCGTACGCTTAAGTCAGGGCACGCTCAAGTCTGCGTACCAGGGCACGCTCAAGTCTACGTACCAAGGCACGCTCAAGTCTGCGTACCAAGGCACGCTCAAGTCTGCGTACCACGGCACGCTCAAGTCTGCGTACGCAAGAGACACGCTTCCAACAGGAAGCGTACCCAAGTCTGCGTACGCAAGAGACACGCTTCCAACAGGAAGCGTACCCAAGTCTGCGTACGCAAGAGACACGCTTCCAAGAGAAAGCGTACCCAAGTCTGCGTACGCGGTGCTAAAGAGCGTGCGCAGCTCAGTGGCGTAAGCTAAAAAGCTCTGCACACTGCTCACTGTCTTCTCCAAACCAGTAAGAACTCCATGGCTGAGAAGAGGCTCCAATGGCTCCCAAAAACTTCAAAACATCACAACTTGGCCATCCGGACTCCAAATCCGGATTTCCAAAGCTCCAACTTTGGTGAAATTGAATTCTCTTCCACATGGAAACATCAAAACCCATAAAAATCCAACTTAAATGGATCAAAACCATGTAAATCCGAAAATAAAGAAAACTTAGATCTAGAACAATGGAGACTCCAAATCACAAAATGCCAAGTTCTAATGGTGACCACCATGTCCTAATCTAGCAAATAGACAAATAAAATAGGGTTCTCATGTGGTGGCAAGGTGCACTTGCCTATGGGTTGGTGTTGTGTAGAGGAAGGAGAAGAAGAAGAAATTTTAATGGAAGAAGTAATGAAGAGAGAGAGTGTTGGTGGAGTTTTAATGAGGGTGGGATATGGTGTGTTGAGGGTGGAGCATAGGCTAAGGTGTTCCAATACACATTAAATCAAACCAAACCAACCCAAACAATTAAAATTGGGCCATGCCAAAACCCAAAATACGAGAAATACCGAAATTCCACAAGTTGAGAAAAATTAAAAATACATGCCAAAATCCAGATACGAGTATAAATACGAAATACGGGAAATACGGGAAATGAGGGTGACATCTAGTCCATAAATTCTTGCTCGTACGGAGTTTTCACCACAGTTTCATTGAGAAAGAATTAACGATGTGGGTAAGTTTGGTAAATTCCAGACCTCCTGCCTCGGTGGGTTGGGCCATGGATTCTCAGCTGGCCCAGAGGTGCTTGTCTTGTCCGTTGCAATGTCCCCAGAAGAAGTTACAGAAGACCTGTTCGATCGCATCAAGAACCTTCTTGGACGGGGAACATGCCGCCAGAGTGTGAATTGGGATGGAAGTGAGCACATGATTGATAAGAATCATCTTGCCGCCCGGGAATAATGTGGCATTATGCCATCCTTCAAGTTTCTTCCTGATTCTAGCTATCAAATTCTCAAAGATGCGGGAATTAGACTTCCCATACGCCAGAGGACAACCAAGGTAGTTGAAGGGGGTTGGGTAACATAGAATGATGTTAAGTGGGAGAGATTGTTAGCGTGCTCTCTTTTGATGTTATGATGGGCGTAGATAATGCTCTTTGACGGATTGATCTTCTGACCTGAACATCTGGAGTACCTCTGTAGAGTGTTGTGGACCACTTCCACCGTTCCAACGTCCCCAGAGGAGAAGATAAATAAATCGTCCGCGAAGGCCAGGTGAGTGATGGTAGGACAGCCACTGGAGGTGTGATAGTGTTGGAAATTCGGAGTATTAACCATATTGTTAAGATTTCTACTCAGGACGTCCGCGACAATGATGAAGACGGTGGAGGATAGGGGGTCGCCCTGTCTAACGCCCCGACTGGATTTGAAGAATCCACCGGCCTGGCCGTTGATAACCGTGGAGAACCACGAGTTGCTGATGGATCTCCACACGGTATTGGTCCAAGCTTCCGAGAACCCGAAAGCTCTGAATACCTAGATCATAAATTGCCAGTCCAGTCTGTCGTAGGCTTTTTCCATGTCAATCTTAACGGTAATGTTGCCCCCTCTGGCTGGAAACTTCATGCAGGTGATTAGCTCGTGGGCCAGCATAATATTGTCCTGTATGTTTCTCCCTTGCACAAAGCCGCTTTGCTCTTCTGAAATGATCTTAGGTAAAATCCCCGCCATCCTGGAAGCGATAATTTTGGAGATGATTTTGTTGGTAAAAGTGCAAAGACTGATTGGGCAGTAATTCCGAAAGGACTCCGGGCCGGTTATCTTTTTTCGGGATGAGGATGAGGTTGGCGCTAGATATGGCTTTTGGGTAAGTGGTACCTTCGAAGAAAGCGATGGCCGCTTTTGTCACGCCCCGATCCCGGAGGATCGAAAACTAGCCACTGGACGTGATGCCGTACAAGTCTAGATTGTACTTGTACAAGTGCAATCTAGACTTGTACGGCATCACGCCCAGTGGCTAGTTTTCGATCCTCCGGGATCGGGACGTGACATAATGGTATCAGAGCACGGCTTTACGTCCTTGGATTCCTATTCGATTTGTTTCAAATCAATGTTGCTACTAAGATGATTCTAAGCTGCTTCCGCGATGATTCAAAGATTGCTTCCGCGATTATTCAAAGTTGCTTCCGTGGTGAATCAAAGTTGCTTCTGCGAATACTCAAAGTTGCTTCCGCGATGAAATCAAAGTTGCCTCTATGATGATTCATAGTGCTTCTGCGATTGTTCTGTATTGCTTCCAAACTATTCTAAGTTGTTCCCTTGACTGAAAGTCCGTTGATCATTCTAACCTCTCACTGGGTGTTCCATACAATAAGTCTAAATATGTGGGCTGTGATATGTGTGCTTTGTTGAATTTCTAAAAGATACCAAAAAGATTAACAATGATGCGATGCTATAATAAGTTTGTGATGTATGCTGGATGTTGTGTGTGTGGGATTCTTTGAGTCGATTGTTATGCAGCAATCGACCGTGGGTGATGGCTTGGTATATTGGAACAGAATGTGTATGGATTTCAGTGAATGGGAATCGACAGAATCTTGAGTCGATATTTGTGGTCAGCATAACCACTGCGGGATGGATTGTCCATATTGGATGATGGTTTGATGCGAGGGAATATTGTGTCGGAATGGCTTGAGCTCTGAGTGGTATATTGCATATACCCTCGTCGTGATAAGATGTCCCTTGACCCTTGATATGTTTATGATTTTGTGTTTGGTTTACCTATAAGGTATTGGGTGGTATCGAATCGTAGTTGAGCTTACGATTGATACATGTCGGCTAGGTGTGTCCCCTAATTGTTAAGTTGGATGACCCATTGTGAGATTTTGATGTGTTCAGATGAACCATCGCTAGACCTTGTCGGTTAGCATTAAGTTGGGTAATAAGAGAATTGAGAATATGTAATGATGCCTTGGTTGGGAAGGAAACAAATTTTATATTCAGGCGAGTACTTGAATCAGTTGGGTAAAATAAGGATTGTAGGCTTGGTAATGATGGTGTAATGTTGCTATCGAAAGATTTTACGAGAACAACTATGGATCGAATATCGAATGCTGTTGGAATTGAATGAAATAAATTGCATGTTGGATATCGACAGAATTGATGGTGATGTTAGACGCTTATCAGGATGTTGCGAATGATTTAAGAAGATGCAAAGAGTTGCATCGACGACCGAAAAAAAAGTAGAAAAATGGGCTTGAGGAATAGATGATCTTAGCATGATGTGCAGTTGGGCTTGAGAGAAATTGATGTGTTCCGAATTAACAAAGTTATGACCCTTGGCTATTTTGAGGCATAGAGAATGGGTACTTGTCCCTTGATGCATGAAAGGGTAGATGTCACTTATGAGAGTCGAATGGCTGGGATACAAATAAGTATCGAGGTGTAGCGATATGTAATAGACCCTGTCAAATGATAATGTTGTCGCATGGATAACAAGTTTGGTGGAATATAGAATTGTGGGATTATGACTTAGCTAATTAAGTTATGTCATATGCAATTGGATGATCAAAGTAAGAATGCTTGATGATTGGTGCTATAGAGATTGGATCGATGCATGAATAATAAATCTTCTTATAAAATCATAAGGTGATGATGCAAAACGAATATTGATGGTTAACGTGAATTGCTAATAGATGACTGTGTTGGTGCTAGAAAATTTATAAATGATGCCTCGTAAGAAATATGATTGTGTAGTTGCCTTATTTTGTTGGATAAGAGAGTACAGACCGTATCGATGATCTAAAAATATGGGAAACGAATATGTCACAAAGAGACCGTAGGAAAGAGATCATAAGTGATAAACTATTGAGATAGCAATATCGGATGATGACTCGAAATAGTTGACCCGATTGAATAGACAATTTGAGTACGATATGAGGATACAAGTTGGATCGAACAGATGCTATGTCTATGCAAATGGAAATTGAAAGTTGAATATTCTATTGAGGAGTTTTATATGATAGCTTCGAGATTGACCCATAGAATTGTGGGATAGAATTGTTGGATAGAATTGTCGGATAGATTTGGTCGGTTGCGGGTAAGTCTAGAATGAGACTTCGTTGGGTATGACTCGAGTATGAGTACGGGTAGAAAGACTTGACCCTAGAATGTTGGTTGGTTGTCTAGATTGTCGGTTGGTTGCCTAGATTGTTGGCTAGTTGCCTAGATTGTCGGTTGGTTGCCTAGAGTGTTGGTTGGTTGCCTAGAATGTTTGTTGGTTGCTTAAGTTTCAGATTTGGTTGGCTATGTTCTTCAGTTGTCCGTGTTGGAAATAAGTTCATAAGATTGGGGTGGTGTCCCATGTCCCTAAGTTGGTCAGACCATAGAGATTACCCCTATGATGAGAACTGGTTACCTCTAAGATAAGATATAAATATGTCCCTGATAGCTACTCATCTCATATGGGTTAGCTGAATGTCTGGTTTAGCTTAGATTAGCTGACCGTAGAGACTTGATTGTATGCTAAGTTGACTGTTGGAAAACCATAGGATGTTCCTATTAATGTTGCGTGAGTTTAGTCGGAATGAGTAAGATGTGTTGGAAGGTAGGCTTCGGGATGGAATGGATAATTGGGAAATTTTGATGTTTTAATGTTGGATGGAATGACGGATCATGTTGGTTTCGGAAATTGAGTTGCCTTGGTTGAAATATTGGAAATTGTTAGAACTGGTTGGATTGGTTGATTGATATTGAGCTGCGAAAATTGTTGGTAGTGCTTTGAGATAGTTGGAATAATTTTATTGACCGGATCAAGATTGAGGATAAGTGTAATGATGGAATTGGATAGTACATGTAGCCGAGATCGGCGAGATGCGAATGTGAATAAGAACGACCCTCAGGATTAATGTTATTGGATATAAAAAGTTGCTTATACGAGAAAATGTTGGAATACAACGAGAAATGTTACTAGAATGGAATGATGGTACAATTTGATGGATGGATCATGATTGGAAAATTTACAAGTTGCAACCAAAGTGTATGGATGCGAACGATGATGAGTACAAGATTTGACCGACAAGAATCGGGGTATCAAAATGAAATGTGGCAATAGAATTTATCAACTTTGGTGGCATGGATGACAATGAACTTGAAAGGAATACTTGATACGTCTAAGTCTGAATATTTTTGGAAATGTTGGATCGGTTGAGGAAAATTGCTCGAGTTGGAATTAGCAACATCTATTGCGTTATTGGTTGGTTGAGATATGGAATAAACAAAGTGGGATTATACGAGATGCTTGAAAAGAATTATTGATGTTCGAAAAGGAAGGTACACCGTAGCTCGTTCGTCTTCTCTATCGCTGAACTTGGCTGAAGTGCATGTATTTCGGGGACGCCTAAAATATGTGTATGATTCCAACTAAGTGATATGCTGAATTCAAACGAAACCACGGAGAGGATTATCATGTGCTAAGGATTTGCATGAGTGTCGGAGGAAAGATCAAAGATAGTAAACTATGTTGAATCAATTGGGATGCTGCAACGAGACGGTGTATTACTTGAATCAATCGAGAGATTGCGGAGAAATATTAAATGGTGCAAGTTGATCGTTAAGAAGTTTCATGAAAAGTCGGTTGAAGTTTTGAGGATGAGTTTTGTTTTAAGTTTCGAGGACGAAACTTTTTCTGGGTGGTATATATTGTAGTGCCCCGACCCGCAAGATGCCTTATGATGGATGGTTGGTTCGATGAAGCCTTATTGGACTTGGGATTATGCGAAGGATCGCTTGGAAGGCTATGCGATCGTGGCGGAAATCGTCCTATGAAGTGAGTAGTGTTGAACCCTTCAAAGATCCTTTAGCTTCATGCTTAAAATAAGGATGAGTATGCTATATTTCTAGTTGAGTTTGTTCAATAACACCTTGCATGGAATTCGAAAAGATAATGAAAGATAATAATCACATGAACGTAAACTGTTGTGGCTAAATGAATTGTATGCTTGTACGTTGTTGCGATGAATTATATGACAGGTGAAGGCAAAGTCCCAAATACTTGGGCAGTGAGTATATCGAGCTTTGGCTCAATGAATAGATGGCAAAACAGATGTTAAGACCCAAGAACTGGGCAGTGAGTATGCTTAATTTGCATTCGAATGAATGTATGCTAAACATATGCTAAGTCCCAAGATTGGGCGGTAAGTACATTGAGTTGGTTGGAAAGATATGACAAAAGAGATTGGAAAACAACATTCTATTATCCTGTGCCGATGTAGAATGTTGGTTTCACTAAGACCCTAGATGAGCAGATGATAATGTGAGCATTGGCTCAAGATAAGATGGCTAGATGGCAAGATGGATGAGAATGATAGTTTTGCTTAGTTTTCCTTATCATGCATTATATGTTTTCTTCTTAGATAAGTTGCATATAGTTGCATGGTCATGGACAACTTGTCGACAAGGTTTCGTTCCTCGAACGGTATTCCTGGGCCATGGAACCCGGTTCGTCCTAGGGGGAACAAGGATGGTGTCGATGTACTGACATCGGGATTGCAGGACTTGCAGTGGGGGCTTGCTACCGCCCACTGAAAGGACGCTGAAATCCCATGGTGCTGAAGTAGTAGCACGGTGTTTCGGAAACCTCCCATGGATTCGCACCCCATTTGGAGTTAGCCGTTCACCAGAAGATGATCCAAGATGGCGTGTCGCCAGTGACCTTCATATAGATAGGTCAGGTGCTAATGATGTCTCATGCAGGCAGAGTAAGTTATTACTCAAATACAGGAAAGGATGTCGGCTGTTGGTAAGAATCACCTGAACGGTGATATTCATATTGAATCATGATATTGTTCCTAACAATGTCTTGTGCAGGCAGAGTAAGTATTATAAATATACAGGGATGGCTACACGACCGTGGGTAAGAATCACCAAAGGGTGATAACTGCATGCTTTAAAATTATGTTGGCTATGAGATTTGCATGCTTTACTTCTTGTCGGCTATAACATGAAATTGACCCTAAGGCAACAAGAAAGACCACTGTTAATAATGTTCTGTAACATGATTACTTAGTGCTGTCTTCTTAGGTGAGTTGGGCCAGCACCGCTCGCCAGTACATTGATGATGTACTGACCCACGTTGTGGGCAATATTACAGGTGTTTGCTTGGGGAAAATCCTGTGAATCAGTACTTGGCATCGATGAATCGGATGGGTGTGCAGAAGCTCTTCTTGCAAGACGATGTCTTCTGCTATACGGGACATAATGTATAGAACATGGAAACTCAGTTGTACCAGTGAGATTGTAGCCATATTGGCAAGTTCATTGTAAAGAAGTCAGTATATTCATTGTAGCCTAAAGGGCAAGTGTATACATTCAGTTGGCTATTCAAAAGTCTTGTAAACAGTTGTAAACTCTGTATTCCGCTGCGAGTCTTGTAATCAGTTGTAAACTATGTATTTCGCTGCAAGTCTTGTAATCCATTTTGATTATCAATAAAGAGATACATTTCTATATAAATTGTGTGACTTCAATTTATCTGCTTGGTTTCGCTGCGTTTTGATGTTTTCTGAGAATTACCAGGAACTGTAATGGTTTTGCCTTGTACAAGTGCAATCTAGACTTGTACGGCATCACGCCCAGTGGCTAGTTTTCGATCCTCCGGGATCGGGGCGTGACAGCTTTGGTGATGTCTTGCTTGATGATGTCCCAGCATTTGCGAAAGAATACTCCGGTGAAACCGTCTGGGCCGGGAGCACTGTGCTCGTTGAGGGCCCACACCGCATCTTTAACTTCATGGACCGTCGGTGGACGTTCCAGCTGGATGTTGTTCACACACACACACACACACACACACACACACACACACACACACACAACACATATATATATATATATATATATATATATATATATATATATATATATATATATATATATATATACACGCCAATGACCTCTAGTTCAAGTGATTAGAGTGAGTCATATCTCTTCCAGATGTTGCAATTCGAGCAACGCATAATCAGAGGCCGGTTGCAGGTGCGGTGCAATACAAATATAGTGCAATAGCGAAATTTTGGACTGAAAGTGTGGCCTTCGGAACAAGTTTTATTTTTCAACAAACAGGCAGAGATCATATTCTCCCAAGCCAAAGTTACTTAATCAAGGTATAAATATGTGGAGTTTCTTTTCTTGAAGTGCTTCTCAAGATGAGCTAAAGAATCATACGAATGACATTGGGCAATATACATACTAAATTGCTACACTAGTACTCAAAAGATAAATAAACTGACATTTTAAAATATTTTATATTTTTTTAAATGAAAATTATTTTAGTTAGCATTAGGCATATGTTCATCAGCAAGGAAATTTATATATAGTCCTAAGGTCCTGCGCATGAGTACAGCATAGTTACTAAAATAAGTACATGGCCATCACATCTACTATTTAGGCATAATTAAAATCCGATACTCTCAACTATTCAAAAAATTTAACTTGATCATAAACTTTTTTATCCGAAAACTTAGATACCACCAGCTATTTAATATTTTTAAGTTAATATTCAAAATTTTCAAAAAGATTATCCCTGTCTTCACAACCCCACGCTCCCCTCCCCCCTTTCCGCTCCACCCGCTGACACCCTTCCACTGCCCTCCTCTCTCGGTTGCCCTCGCCCATCCCCCTTTCTCTCGGTGCGCGCACAGCAGGCGGCGGCGGCACCGCAGAGAGAGGGGGGAGGGGCACAGTCGGGGGTGGAGGTGGCGAGAGGGGCTGTGGAGGAGGGGTAGTTTTAAATTTTAAGCAGAGTTATTTTGGTTCTAATTTTTTTAGGGTATCAAGTTGTTACAAATTTTTTTTAAGGATATCAAGTAAAAAAAATGTAATAGTTGAAGGTATCAAATTACAATTAAGCCTTCTATTTAGTGCTAAAATATTAGTTGAATTCTTTAATAATTAATTGGACTAAACATTAGCCACATGGCCGGATGACATTTATCGACAAACCATTGGTATAATTCTCTACTTAATTAGACTAGACATTAACAACATCAACCGCATTAAGTAGGGCCACATCCTTGTTAAGTCTACGGTTTAGAGCGATCGATGGGATTATGATGCAATTAACGAAGGTGTTAAATTAAAGTTAGATTAGTGCATTGTGATTAGTCCTTCGGATGCTAGTCACTTGTGGAAAGGAGCATGCGAAAGTCCTTTTTCTAGGGTTCCAAAAATGGAATGGGGGGGGGGGGGGGGGGGGGGGGGGGGGGGGGGAGGGAAGGCGCCAAATATATATATAGATATATGCAAGCATGAGATGCTTTTCTTTTGTAGGTGATAGGGATTAGAGAGTGACATATTTAAGAAAGGGAAGGTGTCATCTTTACATCCACATATTTATACTTCTTTCTGCGTTAAAAGGAGGGGGAGGGGTTTTGGGCTGTCATCCACCGATAGTTTGTACATAGATTTCCTCCTCTCCAATGATAGGTGAGATATAAAGCTTAAACTGATGACATGGCACTCATGCTGACGAGTGAAGTGATGCTGGACTCGAGGGAGACTGCGGAAAGCAGGAAGCTTCCTTTCCGTGTTCTGAGACCATCTCCAACCCTATTGTCTTTTCTATGTGACAAGATGATATTCATACAAGAGAATGAAATAAAAATGTGTTCTCCAATACAAAAGTTTGAGAATACAATAAAATAACTTTTTTTTTTTCAACTTCCAAGACAACTTTTTCACTTCTTCTTTTTATATATATTTTTATTCATAATTAATGATGTGGACATAAAGTCATTGTGAAGTGCATTGTCTAGATCTAGACAACCAATTTCACATTCTCCTTGTCATGTCATTGTTATGTTAACTTCACAATTTATTTCACATTTGCATTGTAGCAGTACAATTTTTTCCAAACTCATAATAGGGTTGGAGATGCTCTAAGGATGTCAAATAGAGGATAATTATACGGCATGAAATTAATTAAGCAAATACAACTGTTGCTGTTGTTTTATTAAAATCACTAATATATATCCAACCAAGGTGTACAAACAAATATAAATCAGCATATGCATGACTATTTATGGTCGGTTCGGCAATCAAGAATCAGTTAAAAGTTAGAACTTTAGGGTCTGCTTGGTAATGGTGTTTTCACCGGTTTTGGGGTGTTTTTAAACCGACCGTTTATGAAAACCCCTGCTTGATAATTTTTTTGAGGCACTGGTTTTCGTCGGCTCAAAAACCTCCCAAAACCGGTGTAATGTATTTTTGGGTGGCTTTGTAAACACCCCAAATCGACGGATTTTGAGCGGCTCTATTTTTTTATTCCATTTATATCCTCACAAAAATAGATATAATTATAACTACCGATACCCTTCCCTATTTAATTTATTCGTGTAAAAAACTTTCAGAACCGCTCATTAGTGAATTACCAAGCATGGAGTGGACTGGTTTAAAAGCCGCTACTTAAAAACCATCCAAAATCGGACCCCTCATAACCGCTCATAACCGGTACTCTAAAAACACCTCATAACCGCTACCCCGATAATTGCCAAGCAGACCCTTAGGTTTTTTTTTTAATAAAATTTTATAAGAGATCTTTTGTATCCCCTATTAGAATTTCATTCGTCACTATTTTTTTAATTCATTCTATTTTCCCCCATTTTTAACAGCTTTATCATTTTTATCACTTTACTTAACCAAAACAGCTTCACGTGATCTCATGTGACGTAAAAAAATACAATTATACCCTCCACTTAACTCAATCGACATAGAGGAGGGTCGACACAATCCAACTCTGACAGAGATGAAGCACGCACATATGCACAAGCCGAGGCAGCTCAACTCCTACTGTTAGCAGATCCAATATATTGAGTTAAGTGAATGGTACAATTATATTTTTACACGTCACACGAGTCCATGTGAAATGGTATTGGTTAAACAGACGGATGAAAATGATATTATTGTTAAAATGGAGGAAAATAGTAAGAATTAAGAAAATAGTGCAAAATGCCAAAAAAACTAATAAAAATGAGAGGTTATACAAAATAGCCATATAGGAAGTGAAATTTCAAAATAAAAATGTATGTTTGTTGCTAGAAACTAAAATAAAGAAACTATAGCAATGTGATGACATGCATAATTGGAATAATATAAACGTGGACATATTAACTAGTTTAAACCACTATTTTATATCATAAATATTGTTTCCAATAATCTCTTGAGTAACTACTGTTGGCACTAAAAATGGAAAAATCTCGCAAAGCAATCAAGCATTCTTGCAGAATAGCCAAATCCAGCGGAATAACAAGCCCTGCAACAGTCCCACAAAACATCTATCACACCCCGATTTCATCTAGTCGATAAATTACTACTGGACATGATGTTGTACAAGTCTAAATTATTTTTGTACAAGGCATGCTTATGTACATTTATAAATAAATATTTTTGTAGAATTTTACAGCGCATAAATAGAGAAATTGAATAACAATATAACATAGAAGAAATAACTCTTTATTGATAATTTACAACAGAAACATAAGATCTCAAATAACCGAGTAAAAAATGTCAAATTTGCCCCTTACAATTTTGAAACGATAATATGAAATACAGCGTTCAATATATAATATTGCTTTGCTAACAATAAAGTAAAAAATATCTTTAGCGTCAAAGTGTAGGTAAATCTACTACAGAGTTGGACGAGCTTTTTATAGCCTTTGCACGCCCACCTGATTTTTGGTACCGTGGATCAGTACATTGGGAATGCGATGGTGAGCGACATTAATCCGACTCACTGAAAATACAATATTCATGTGAAAGCATACATATTAGTGATATTTCTATCTTTCTTTTAGGATAATTAACAATACATATATAAGAAGAATATAAAAACATAATTTATATCACCAAACAGTGATTCTTATCCACGGTCGATTGTTCTTCCATACAGATAATGATTAGCATATTCTTTCATGCAGAAGGCATCATTAGTGATACAACTTATCTATATGAAGATCAATGGTGAACACACCAACTTGTCAGATAGCTAGCCTCACCAGAGGACCCACAATCCCTCTGCATATAGCTTAGCACTAATTATCCTTGTTCTTTCTAGGTCATATCGGTTTCGCGACAATCATATAATGTTCAAAATAATATTGTGCACAAATTGTCCATGAGTACCATGTATTTCACATTCCTCGACCATCACTCGAAATCCCATACTACAGATTTCAAAGATTTGACACGATTCAATTTTTATTTAACAATAGTACCACAATCCATATTTCGGTATGACAATCAAACAAAAATATGATTATTTTCTTTAGCTTGATTATTTTATTAAGGTATAATTGATTGAAGGACACAAGGAAATGAAGAGTTTCATGTGGAGCTAGATAAAGGAAAGAAGGATCAAAGACATTCACCGTTGGAGAATTACCGAAAGAAATATAACTACTACGTTTCGATCAAGCCTCGCATACGCGTTCACCTCTACATTTGCACCATTTGAGGTTCACTAGTCTTCTTCTCTCTTTCTTTTATAATTCAATATGAATGTGAAAATCGATGAAGGCAAACAATTTAAATCATCCATCTTTTTTTTTGGCGCATAATCTCCTTCGTATATCCAACATGATATTCGTCAAGTCGGCGAGGTGGGTTGGTCTGCTAATTTATTATATTTTGGGTAGGACCAAATAGAGTTATGGGTGTCCAATCTGAATGGTTTAGATGCGTTCTAGGCAGCCTTGGGGGCTATGGCAAGTCATGATCTTCTAACGAGAATTATAGTTTCTTTGTTCCCTAGCTATAAGAAGGAAACAAATGGTAATTTCTCGTGTGTGCTATTCATTAGGGTTACAGTATAAAATCAACAACTCTTAGGGTTCTTACATTTCAAGATTGAGGGAGGAGTTTTGTGGGAGAGTCGTCATCTATTAATTCTATTTTGTTGAGATCGTCACCAACAAGACGATGAGCATCCATTACTAGATGAGAGCATCTCGTAAGGGTTGCTTTTTCATTTCATTTTAATTTTTTTGATATATTTTGTACTTATAATTGTATCTTTCTCCTTTGAGGTATGAGAGTTAACTCTTGGGATAATGAAGTCAACATATCTTGAAATTGCACGCTTAGATAAATATAAAATTGGGATTTGCCCAGATGGCTATAACCATCACATACATGTTTGATCTTTTCTTGGTCTTCCTAGTAGGTTGGGCTTCATATTTTCTTAACAAAAATTTGGACAAAATTACAAAAAAAAAAACAAATTTATATTCAAACTGTTTTTTTTTTACTCCATGGAATACAATCAGCTAAAGAAAATGTATTTCGAGTCTACATTAAAAAAAAAAATCCGGCAAACAGTGGAAGGTTTAAAACCAATTTGCAATTAAATAAATTATCAATGTTGACAATATTGTTGCTTCCCTATAGGAAGCAAAGAGAAGCTAAAACCTACTATAAGCTTATGTAAAGGATGATCAACAAACTCATTGACTTTCAACCCCACAAATGAGAAACTAGACACAAACCTAACCACAATTAGGAAAGAAAATTAAACACTTTTATACGTAAACTTTCACGAGAAACAGTGATACATGCTTAACCCGTCACTTTCTACGTAACGTAAAGCAAGCCTCCGTTAATCCACTTCCAACTCCAACTTGACTCGTATCATTTTTGTTTCACAAATTTTCCATGGGAACCACAGTACTGTTGACCAACACCAGTACTTGAATTAATCAATGTCAAAGCGAAATAGTTTTTTCCACTTGTGCATGGCACCTTCCCCAATCAGTACCCGGATTGGACGCGGAAGCAGAGGCTGAACTGGAACATGTCAAGAAAAAAAAAATTCTTAGCGGAAACTGAGAGCGAGGGCATGTCAGGAAAAAAATAATTTAGCACGTGGGAGCTGAGAACGGATGCTGAGATGAATGATTTTTTACTATAATTTTTTTTAGAGTCCAGGCTACAATCGGCCAGTCCAGCTTATGTTCCGCCACAGATGGGATGGCTTCACAAGCAATTAAGAAAGATGTATTCCGGGCAAAGAATGAGTTGTTAGTTTGAGTGTTTCTCGGTGTTGCAAGCTTTTGCATATATATACTAATTTTGCCAAAAAAATTGCACATTTTAACACTTTTAATTTTCATTTTACTTGATTGTTGTATAGTTCGTTTGTGTAATCGGAAGATTATGTGCAGAATTGGAAAACCGCGAATGCGATGGATTTTTGGTGTTTGAAAGGAACACTTCAACATAGGGTCTAAAATTAGGGCTACAAAATAAAAGCTGACTAAAGAAAGACACCACTGTTCTATTTATTTATTTATTTATTTTATTTGTTTGTTTATTTTGTGTTTCAAAATTAGCGGCATGGAGTGGTATGCATCATTTGAATTGAGAGGCTCCTTCACTTAATTATGAGATTTCAAGAGTCAACCCCTCATGGGGAAAGATTCATAAGCTAATTACTTAATATTTGAGTCTACTAACCAATGTTTTAAAAACCGAACCGGAGTTTGACCCGGCCAAGGCACTAGGTCCGGTCAAACAGGTTCAACCAGTGGGTTAATCTGAATGGTCCAAGTTTAATCTCTTATGGACACTATTTTTTATAAAAATATCATTTTTTTACAAAACACTAGGTCAATGCTGAACCGGACCGAAAAAAACTACCGGTTCACGGTTGAACCGGCCGGTCCGGTCTGGTTTTTAAAACATTGCTACTAACGACTAATTTTTATTTTGAATTAGGATCAAATTTACTTGGTCAATTTTCTTTGATATAATTAGGATCAAAATTAATTAGCCAGCTAATCGATAATTTCAATTTTTTTCGATAGATTAGAATAACGATTAGAATAACGATCACGCGCTTGCAATATTTCTCTCATAAAAATCCTTAGGTACTTTGTTCTTCTTTTACTCCTTGAACACTATCGAAATGAAAGAGCTTTGAAGAATAAAAACATGACCAAGAATAGAACTGAAATTAGGGTTCAGTTGAAGCACTGCCAGCTTGAATAGCTTACTCTGACCGTGCATGATCATCTGCTGCATGCACACGAGCATGGC
Source organism: Iris pallida (assembly GCA_029216955.1). Classification (NCBI taxonomy): domain Eukaryota; kingdom Viridiplantae; phylum Streptophyta; class Magnoliopsida; order Asparagales; family Iridaceae; genus Iris; species Iris pallida. Next base: position 21,584,641 of record JANAVB010036419.1, on the reverse strand, counting down.
ACTGATGAATGCATGCTACATGCATTGACCAGCTGACTGGCAAAAGAGAGATATTGACAGAGTCGAATCAAGAGCTAGCTAGCTTAGCTTTATGATTTTGATCTGCTATTCTGACCATGCATGCACATGCACGGGGCCAACTACTCTAGCTAGTGTTTGTTCAACTGTTCTTGCATCGAAGTCGCCCACGACGAGCCGTAATTTCTGCTGATGAATCCTGTGCATGGCGGCGATAGAGACAGGTCCAAGTCAGTTTGTCACAGGAGGTTTGGATCCACCATGAAATATTCGTAGAGCCAGTAGGCACATGTTAATGTTTTAGCTTCTATTAATCATAAATGTATGAAATAAAGGAAAATGCTAAATGCACCGCGCCGGGGTGACCGAGCGTGTGCCCGCGCAGACGGGTTACCCCTCACTGGCCCCTGCACCACACCGGACCCACTCTCCCCTTTTCACCTGCTCCCCTTGAATGGAGGGGCGACAAGCGGGCTAGGACTATTGTCCAAACCCGCGGAGAACGTAGCATCACTCAAGAAATAATTTATTTTTCGAGAATTAATATAATCTGTTTGAATTAATTCTAAGAAAAATGGTAAGTTTACAACCAAATACTTACAACCTTCTTACAACCTCTCTCTCCCACATGAGTCCCACCTCCCCTCTCACCCCCTCCCTCCTTCCGCTACATGGGCTCCACCCGACCCCACCACTTTCCTCTCTCCTCCAATCGAAGTTCGACATGTGACGGTCGTAAAAAAATTATAAGCATTTGGTTGTAGGGGTGAGCATTATTCGGTTTTGGACCGAAAACCGAACCGAACCGAACCGAATAAGGAATTCGGTTCGGTTTTAAAAAAAATCGGTTCGGTTTTGAAAATACTAAAATTTCTTATTCGGTTTCGGTTTCGGTTTTGGGATTCGGTTTCGGTCCAAAACCGAAAACCGAATAAGAAAATTTAGTTTATATATATATATATATATGTGTGTGTGTGTGTGTGTGTGTGTGTGTGTGTGTGTGTGTGTGTGTGTGTTAATTATAGGTATATACTAAATATATATAGGTATATGTTATAGGTATATACTGAATATATCTAGGTATATTTAGTTATTATATATATTAACAAAAAAAACAAAAAAAAAATCCAAAAACCGAATAAACCGAAAATCGAACCGATTTAATTCGGTTAGGTTCGGTTCGGTTTCGGTCCAATTCGATTTTTGCTTATTCGATTCGGTTGGAACTGAATAAACCAAATGCTCACCCCTATTTGGTTGTAGACATAGCAAAGCTCTTAATTCTATGGGAGCCTATTGTTTCCGCAATTAAATCACTATCACCCGTGTAGATATTCAATTCAAGCACCTAACTCCATCACTATCACCCGTGCGGATTCAGTCACCTAACTCCTAAGATTGCCATGAAATTCTTGGGTCGTACGTCGATCAGCTCGAAATCATGTCAAACTGCACGAATTTACTAATGAAAGACCTTTTTTGATAGGGGTTCTTGAATCATACACCCAACTTTAGAAATTTATTTTGCGCTCAGGCCCATTGTATTCCCGTGAATTTTGATGAATTGTTGAATCCTATTTAGTTTTCAGTCTACAGTCGTGTTTAAAAAAACAAATCTCAAGTACAAGATCCTTTATTACTTAAACTGGTACATGTTGTAGACAGAGGGTTTGATTGTCTTAGTCGGAGCTACTTTTGATTGTTTTTTCACTCCTATCGATAAGATATAAGTTTAAGTTGATTTTGTACTGTACCGATCCTAAGAAAACCAAATAGTCTTGAAAGATTTTCTATGAAAAATGGTTACCCAATTCTGAAGTCTTGTCAAGCATGCCCTTAGAGTGGCCATGGCCCAAATCATTGGCCTTGTCTTGAAGCATTTAGCTTTGTTGTTTAACGGGACTAAAGATACTAACCCAATAATAAACATGGTGAACTCGACCATCCCAAGGAAAAAAAAGGAATTAATGAATAAAATTATCATTTTTTTTTAATCATATACTCTTCCCTAATTTGACTAGAGCAACAACTTTTAGGATTTTATTTCATAACCCTTGTGGTCGAAGTAAGTCCACCAACAATTTCCAAAATCATTCTAAGTATGTTTTTTCTTTATTTATATTCCACTTACTTCCCTTAATTTTGGAAATTGAATGTGGATGAAATAAGGTTCCGTAAACTTCGAATTGTTATAATTGTTGGATTTCATTAAAATTTGATAGATAAATTTCAAAATGATCAAATATAAAGTTTAAGGAATTTTGTTGAAATATTTTGGTGGTTGCGACAATGAGATTTGATGGGATTACCCTTCCAAATTTCCTAATATGTGAGCCCAAATCATATACATATAGGGATTTGGTTAGAGAGAGAAGAACTAGGAAGAAACTTTTGGGGTTTTTTTTTTTTTTTTTTTTTGCTTCTTCTCTCTCTTAGGAACTTATTATATTTTAAGAAATTTTTGCTTCGAAATATTTCTATTTATGGTCAACCAAGTCAGGAAATTACATATACTGGTTCTGAGTCCAAACAGCAAGGCCCACGGCCCATTCTTACCAATTGCAACAATTATAAAATTAACACTTTTTGTGTGGGACTACTACATTCCATTTCAACCATTCATATTGCAGCGAACGGTCCAGAATCAATGTAACAGTAAATAGCAGCATTGCTTGTACTTGTTCCTTCTTCCCGGAGAATTTCTCCTCAGAATCGAAAATTTCCATGGTATGTCCCTCTCACCACACTCTCAATTATGACGCATTTTTTTCTTTTCTTTTCTTGTTGTCATCTTCTAGAGGTTTAAAAAAGGAAAAAAAAAAAGAAAAAGAGCTGGAAATAGATCCTGTGGAGTTCTATGATGTCTTCAACCAAATTACACAAAAAACAATTTTGTAAACTTTGAGAGGCGTCTTGGAGAGGACATGAAAATAAACTTGCGAATCATAGAAGAAACTTTTGGTACTGGCAAAAGCCGAAAGACTGTCATGGGAAACACTACTTCACTACTTTTGTACATATTTGAAGATGTCCTTATCCCATATTGTATCGTGTCCTTGTCTGTATCTGTGCAACATATGTTACGATTCCTATAGTCTCACATCGGTTATATGTGGAACTCGATGCGGTTTGATATAATCTTGGACCCTCCTCTTAACGGTTAGCTTTTAGGATGTGTACTCTTGATGTTAGAATCTAACGTGGTATCCGAGCCTACACCATGTCCTCCTTGATGGGAAAGAAACGCGGAAAACCTTTCCCCAAACTAGAGAGTACCTGCGATAGAACCGAGCAAACAACGCACAAACCAAAAGTTGCAATAGCACACTTGCCTCCTTCCTCTCTCTTTTTCTTGTTGTCTACAATTGTGTTACTCTATGATTAGGGTTTAGAAATTCCAACTTAACTCCCTAATCCCGCAACAAATCTGGACCGTTTGATTAGATCCAATGGTGAAAATTCACCCCAGATTTCCACTCAGCCCCGACGACACAGAGTTCGGCCAGAACTCTGTGTCGGGCAACCAGAACTAACCAGCAACATTCTGGAACAGCCAGACCGAGTTCGGCCAGAACTCGACCTGGGACCGAGTTCGGCCCGAACTCGGTGGCTCCAGTCCAGAACCCCCCTCTTGTTAGCAGCAGCAGCAACTCCTCGTTGCCTACTTCCCGAGCTTCTTCGACATCGAACAGCGCTCGTCGCACTCCGGGATCTTCTCCACATAAGTTGGGAACTCCACCCACTCCAACAAATCTCCCCCTTCACAACTATGGGGAGGATATCGTCATCCCGACGATCTGTCTGCGGTACTCAAACTTCCCTCTTGGTAGAATCTTCGTGAACATATCAGCTCCGTTGTCATCTGTATGAACCTTCTCAAGCTCCGCGTCCTTCTTCTCAACCACATCCCGTATCCAATGATACCGAGTCTCGATGTGTTTGGACCGACTATGAAACGTCTGATTATTCACAAGGTGAATAGCACTCTGACTGTCGCAAAGCAAAGTATACTGCTCTTGCTTCAGTCCCATTTCCTGTAGCAGCTTCTTCATCCACAGCAACTCCTTGCAAGCCTCCGTCGCCGCAATGTACTCTGTCTCTGTCGTCGACAAGGCAACACACTTCTGCAACCGCGACTGCCACGACATCGCTCCTCCCGCAAACATCATCACGTAGTCCGAAGTCGATCGCCTCGTGTCTACATCTCCAGCCATATCAGCGTCGGTATGCCCAACCAGCTTCGGCTCGTCACCACCAAAAGAATGTCTCCAATCAGCAGTGCCCTGAAGATATCGTAGAATCCACTTGACCGCACTCCAATGTACCCTTCCAGGATTTGAAAGATACCTGCTAACAGTGCCAACTGCATGAGCAATATCTGGCCTCGTACACACCATGGCATACATAAGGCTTCCCACAGCTGAGGCATATGGAACCCGCTCCATATCTTCCTTTTCGTCCTCGGTAGATGGACACTGCTCCTCAGTGAGCTTAAAGTGAGCCGCAAGGGGGCAACTCACTTTCTTCAACCCGTCCATACCGAAACGCTGAAGTACCCGGTGAATGTACTTTTTTTGGGACAAATGTAGCAGCTTGGACTCTCTCTCTCTCGGCTGATCTCCATCCCAAGAATAGTCTTCGCTGCGTCCAAATCCTTCATAGAGAAGGCCGCGCCCAGTTGGCGCTTCAGCTCTGCTATCCTAGTGGCATTCCGACCCACTAATAGCATATCATCAACATAGAGCAATAAAATGATGAAATCATCCTCGGCAAAATATCTCACAAATGCACAATGGTCCGACGTCGTCCGTGCATAACCATGCTCCCCCATAAACGACTCGAACTTCCTGTACCACTGCCTCGGAGCCTGCTTCAGACCATACAAGCTCTTCCTCAACCGGGAAACCAAATGTGACTTGCCCTTCTCACAGAATCCCTCTGGCTGCTCCATGTACAACTCCTCCTCAAGATCACCGTGGAGGAATGCCGTCTTCACATCCATCTGCTCGACCTCCAAGTTGAGACTGGCTGCTAATGCTAGCACCACCCGAATAGACGAATGCTTGACGACAGGCGAAAAGATCTCATCATAATCCACGTCTTTCCGCTGACCGTAGCCTTTGACTACCAGCCTCGTTTTGTATCGAGGGCGAGTAGCATCATCCGTCTGCTTCACTCTAAACACCCATCGATTCTTCAAAGCCTTCTTGCTCTTTGGCAACCGCACCAGCTCATAAATGGAATTAGTGTGCAAGGAACTCATCTCCTCCTGCATGGCCTCCATCCACTCCTGCATGTGTTCGTCTTCCATAGCCTCTGCAAAACTTTCGGGCTCTCCCTCGTCAGTCAATAGCACATACTCACCCGGTGAGTATCTCGTAGATGGTCGACGCTCTCTGTCGCTCCTTCTCAATGGAGCCACTGGTGCTGGCTGTATACCAACAGCCTCCTCCCCTTCAGGAACTGCCTCTCCGGCATGCTCATCCTCCTGAGGGATACCCTGACCACCATCAGCAGGCTGATGATCAAGGTTGGGAGCTACTTCATGTACTGGCTCCCCCATAACTGGATCCTCTGCGATGTCCTCTGGAAGCTGCTCGAAGCAAAATGACTCTAACTCAGGCAATTCCTCAGCCTCAGAAGGCGTCTCGAAATCCTGAGTGTTGGTTATGGTCTGATCCTCGACGAACACCACGTCCCTGCTTCTGTAGAGCTTTCTTCCCACCGGGTCGTAGAGTCTATAGCCAAACTTATCCCGACCATAGCCGACAAAGACGCATCGCCTCGTCTTCGGCTCAAGTTTGGTCCTCTCATCCTTCGGTACATGCACGAAGGCCTTACAACTAAATGCCCGCAGGTGATTGTATAACGGCTCTTTGCCGTACCATACTTTGTCAGGCACATCACCCTGCAAAGGAGCACTAGGAGACAAATTAATAACATAAGCAGCTGTGAGAAGAGCCTCACCCCAATAACTGCCCGGCAAGTTTGCTTCTGACAGCAAACACCGCACCCTCTCCATCAGTGTCCTGTTCATGCACTCCGCTACACCATTGAGCTGAGGTGTCTTGGGCGGAGTCTTCTGGTGTCGTATCCCCTGCTCTCTGCAATAAGCATCAAAAGGACCGATGTATTCGCCGCCATTGTCGGACCGAACACACAATAACTTCTTGTCCGTCTCTCTTTCAACAGAGGCCTGAAACTCTTTGAAAGTAGGCAGCACCTGATCCTTGGTCTTTAAGGCATAGACCCAAACCTTCCTGGAACAGTCATCAATAAAAGTTACAAAGTAAGAAGCACCACCAATAGATTTTACCTTCATAGGACCGCAGACATCCGAGTGAATCAACTCGAGCAACGCCGGCTTCCTTGAACTGGGATGACTTTGAAAAGACACCCTATTTTGCTTCCCAGCTAAGCAGTGCGTGCACTTCTCCAACTTTGTAGACTTGAGCCCTGGAATCACCTTCCTGTTCACCAAGTAGCTCATCCCCTTCTCGCTGATATGGCCGAGCCGCCTGTGCCACAACTCGGTAGACGCATCACTGACTGCGTTTACCTCATGTGCCTCCTGTGCGCTCCCCTCCATATAGTAGAGGCCGGACTTCTTGCTTCCTCTGGCAATCACCATCGAACCCCTGGAAAGCTTCCACTGACTGTTCCCGAAGAGACCGAAGAATCCCTCGTCATCCAACCTTCCAACCGACACTAGGTTGAAACGGATATCAGGGACATGACGAACATCTTTGAGAACAAGAACCGCACCCGTCTTCGTTCTCAAATGCACATCTCCAACGGCAACCGCCTTCGACACATCTCCATTGTCCATCTTCAACACTCCACAGTCGCCTGTTGTGTAAGTGGCAAATAGTGCCCTGTTGTGAGATACATGTGCTGAAGCCCCTGAGTCCACCAGCCAAGAATTGTCATCGCAGGCGAGGTTTGTAATGACCTCATCACCTACGACGATCACATCGCCTACATGCATCGAGGCCGCCGCTGTAGTGTTCTCTTCTTGCTTCCCCTTGTCGTCCTTCTTCTCTCTCTTCCAAGCGAAACAGTTCCGCTTGATGTGGCCCTTCTTACCACAATGGTAACACTCTGAGTCCTCGTAACGCCCCTTGGACTTCTCCCTGCTCTTGTCTCTGCCACCATCTGGACCCCTGCTTTTGCCCCTTCCGCGGCTCTCTGAAACAAATGCCTCTGAGTGATGGGATGTAGATGAAGTACCCTGAGAACGTCTCCGCATCTCTTCATTCAGCACCCCGCTCTTGGCAAACTCCAGACTGGCGCACGCCCTCTGGAGCAGAAGCGATCATAGATACTCGTACGGTCTCCCACGAGTCTGGCAATGTACACAGCGGCCATAGTCCCTGAACTTCGTCGTCGAACTTGACTCCCATTGAAGACAGCTGGTCAACCACGCCCTGGAAATCACTCAAGTGATCCGTAATAGACGCCCCATCTTTGTACCGCAGACCCATCATCGTCCGGATCAGGAACAACTTGTTTACCCCGGTCTTCTTTGCGTACAGAGATTCCAGCTTATCCCATAACGTCTTCGCGTGCTCAATATTGGCAACGTGGTTGTACACGTTCTCGTCAACGAACTGCCTGATATATCCACACACCTGTATATGTTCGAATTTTCAGTTCTCCTCGAATTTATCACTGGGCTTCTCGGATGCAAATACGGGCAGATGCAGCTTCTTGACAAACAGCAAATCTTTCATCTTGCTCCGCCAATAGTGATAGTTGGTGCCGTTCAGGTTCACCATGCGCACCGGCTTCGCGTCCATCTCTCCTCTCTAGTTTCTGTCAACTCCTGACACCCTTCTGAATTCCAGAACCTGGCTCTGATACCACTTTGATGGAAAAGAAACGCGGAAAACCTTTTTCCAAACTAGAGAGTACCTACGAGACAACCGAGCAAACAACGCACAAACCAAAACACCAAAACAACCACGCAGACACAGAGAATTTTTGACGTGAAAAACCCTTGCGGAAAAAACCACGGGACGATCGGAGTCCAACCCTGAGAAGCCTCCACTAATGAAATAGAAGAATTACACCCTCTACAAACTTCTCCCGATCCAAATCGGATTCCCACAATACTTGGAAGCAAGAACAATGATTACAAGGCTACGAAGTACAAGAACGACGAGTAGAGATTACCCGAATCCGATTCTCCTCCGAAAAAGACCTTCAATCCTCCGTCTTCTCTCCCAAAGTTGCAATAGCACACTTGCCTCCTTCCTCTCTCTTTTTCTAGTTGTCTACAATTGTGTTACTCTATGATTAGGGTTTGAAAATCCCAACTTAACTCCCTAATCCCGCAACAAACCTGGACCGTTTGATTAGATCCAATGGTAAAAATTTACCCCAGATTTTTGCTCAGCCCCGACGATACAGAGTTCGGCCAGAACTCTGTGTCGGACAACCAGAACTAACCAGCAACATTCTGGAACAGCCAGACCGAGTTCGGCCAGAACTCGGCCTGGGACCGAGTTCGGCCCGAACTCGGTGGCTCCAGTCCAGAACCCCCCTCTTGTTAGCAACAGCAGCAGCAACTCCTCGTTGCCTACTTCCCGAGCTTCTTCGACATCGAACGGCGCTCGTCGCACTCCGGGATCTTCTCCACATAGGTTGGGAACCCCACCCACTCCAACACTCCTATTGCAATCGTGGGGCATAAGTGGTGTCGCATGCATAACAATGTTCGTCCGGGACTAAAAGTCTAGTGCAAAGCCAGCCCGTGTGGATGTCGAGACTGGGGAGCGTGGTGGAATGAGGTACATTGGTTACAGGTGAAACTCATAACAGCTAGTTTTTAGGATGAGTTCTACCGAGGTTTGTATCAACATTGTTGTAAGGGAATGAAGGGAATCAAGGCGTGTGATTTTTTTTTTTTTTTTCATTTCAAATATTGCGTAGGAAAATGAAGTAGAACACTAGGGAGGGATAAAAAAAGGGTCTATTTTTCACGTCCCACAACATTTGAACTCAAGGCTTCATTCTGAGTTTGTGGATGTGGAAGCAGGGGCAAACAAATCCACCTCTTATCGGCTTGTTGGTTGGTTTGCATCAACTCAAGACTAAGTCTGTAACCTGTCAGCCTCAATGCCCTACTTGGTAGGTATTCTTGCTTGTTTGAGGAAGATGTATAGGCACCTTGTCGCACTTCCTAAATTAAGCCCACGTTAATGGGAAGTCGTGTAAGGCATTTATGCTTGACAATATGGTGTCATTTTTCAGACAAGGGGATGATCATGTGACCCTATTTCATTCGAGTTGCTAAACACCGATATTTATAGACACAACATTCTCTCCTTCCCCAGTGTCGAAGAGGCTTAGATGGTAGTGACAAGTCTCTTATGTCTTACTACGCCTTTCCGAATCTAGTTCCATCTGTGGCTGGTTCTTCATGCTTGCAAAGTCTAGTGAAATTCCACACCCATTTCTCCCACATTCACTTCACTCTCAATAGTTTTTCGTTGTCCTTGTATTCCTAAATTGGTGATATAGATACTAGATAACAATGTACATATATATTGACACTCCAAATACGCTAGACATGTGTCTGTGTTATGCCCATATCTAGTCATATATGTGCAACATAGTTTAAAGGGGCTGTTAGAACCAGGTAGACATAAAATGGCTCGGAATAAGGTATTGAAAATTTACATTGACATTGCCAATGTCAGGCAGGAGATTATCCTTCACAATAATAGATGACAATTCATGTAGTTCGCACCAAAACTTTGGGCTAGAAGTTTTCTTCTTGTTGGCGGAAGATGTCAGACACATGGACATTCTGACACTTTTGAGGACACTTCATGACATCGAGGACACTTAATGAAACTGCCAACTGATACATCTAATTATCATTTCAAGGTTGTTTCGCCCTTAAGCATTGTTTTTGGCAAATTTAAAGGAACGTGTCGACTATAGAAGATTATCTCAACGAAAGGTTTGATGGTGATATTAATTTGTGAATTCAACATATGACGTACACAGAGACAAAATAGAGCAGTATACTTGTGTCGAATTTTTCTATTAGGTGCTCTCCCCCTTGATAGTGTATAGGTGTCCGTATGCGTACAACATAGGACAATAAAGGTACACTGCTCATTAATTGATCATATTGAGGCATTCCTTATTAAATAATTTTTTGATAATGAATACAGAGCATATCGTTTCAAGTTAACAATTTCATACTTATTTCGCAACAACAGCCTCTTGATAAGAATCTATGTTGTATGACCGAATCAATGCCTGTTGCAGTATCCGACACGTATATGACATAATATTTCCTTGACATCTATGTTGACTGAACACAGATTCAACACGACACATTTGAGACAAGGCGGCCCGAATTCGACACATAATTTACTGTCCTAGTGTATTTTGATGTGTCTGTCATGTCTGATACGTGTATCTGACACGAAGCAAAATAGACACGATATGGATTTTAGAGTGTCCGTGATTTTTAGCTTGACACTCATGTCGGATACGGACCATCAATGACTATGCTCTAAAGGACCCAAAACATAGTCGAAACTGATTTGTCATGGTCGTATTTTTTTGTGATACAAGAAAGTAGGTTGCTTATATATATATATATATATATATATATATTTTGGAACCAGGTAAATTGTTTCTGGAATCGCTCCCATTGGGATTCGAACTCCTGACCACTCGGGCCGCATGCATCTCTCTTAACCACTAGGCTAGAGGTCATTTGCAATATATATATATATATATATATATATATATATATATATATATATATATATATATATATATATATAAACAAGAATTTGTTCAAGTGGTCATGAGTTGAAGGCATAAGACCCGAGAAATCCATGGTTCTAATTTCCTTGAACGTGTTATGGCTTAAATAATAAAGGGGATGAATTATATTCAGGTAGTAGTTGATTGAAAGTCGAACCTGGATGAGTGATCTATGCAGGCAAAAGGATCGTGGTACCGATGGTAAGTCCGAGTAGAACGTGTGATGGAGATAGACACGAATGACAGATCATGAAAGGAGATCGGTCCGAGCGGCAGATCGACAAATGGTGCATTTGATGTGAAGTCGAGGATCAATGCTCTTAGATTTAGACTCTACTAGGTCAAGGAGAGAGGATGGTGTAACAAGCCCAATATATATATATATATATATATATATATATTTATATATATATATATATATATATATTTTTTTTTATATATATATTTTATATATATATTTATATATATATATATATATATATATATATATATATATATATATATATATATATAATATATATATATATATATATATATATATATATATATATATATATATATATATATGCAACCTAAATAAGATTGAGGGTAGTGTTGCATAAACTCCCTAGAGAGCGGGATACAAACGTGGTGAAACCTGATTTACGGGTAACCACAACAAGCAGATATGCCTGTTGGAAATTTTTTATTACTCAATCTTGGAAGCTTCAATCTCTACTCTGTTCGAGGCATTGTAACGTATACTTATATAGCTTTGCAGTAATACCTTATTTTCTTAAGGAAAATTTCCCGATTAATATAGATATTACTGGATACAGAAGCCAAATATGCTAGTGGTGTGCTTCTTGTCTCTTCAGTAAATGACTTTAGTCTCTTGTTTATTGTCTTTGTAGTTGTGGCTTTTGTCGTACTTGTAGTTTTTATGCGGCAAGTAGGACTGTAGGAGTAACTAGTGTGATCTTGATTGCTGGATTTCTCTGTTTCCTTTTCTCCCCTCATTACACACCTTTCTAAATGTAATAGTTTATTTCTTGTGTTTGGCTGTGATCTAAGTTGTAGGTTATTGTGACATGAATAATGATGACTGTTGTTGAAAGTGGAGACATTTTGACTAGAATGACTAAAATTTTATTAGGGCTCTTGGCCTATCTAGAAATGACTTCACTAACACTGTCTAGAAATGGAAAATAAGCAATAAATGCATAAAATGGAAATAACTAATCTACTCTTCAACATGAGTCATGTACTAGTTTGCTTACTAGTACAAAGAAAATCATTTCAAAACCATGTAATATTTCAAAATCATAGTTGAGTTTCAGCATCAATTTATATTTTGTTTAACAAAGTAGTGATTTTTTTATAGATAAGGGGCCACCCACTTTGCTGCCCTCCTTGATATCAGACCTATGACTTCTCATTTCCATACCAAAGGTCTCAACCATTGGGTTGCCCTTCCTTTGGTAGTGGTTAAACAACTTGAGCTCAAGAATTAGTTAATTTATGTTGTTAAACAACTTCAAATAAGCTGAGTTCAAGATCATCCATGTCTTGTTCAAAATACTGAAATAGACGGGCTTCATGAAGCCAATCTTTAAAGTACCATGTCTATTGTGTTTCATGCTAGTCCATGCTCCATTAGCCATTTGTCTAAATATCTGCTTATAGTTCGAACTATCTAGCATTAGACTGCCAACTGATTGGGTTCAGAATTTCAGATTGAATTCAGGTAATATTCAAAGTTCAAACATGAACCCCATAAGCTTTTCTGGTACGGATTCGGTTCAAGTCAAATTCCTTTCCTTCTAATTGGATTTGGTTGGTGTTTCAATTTTACAAAAAAATTTAAATTATAATTTATTTGATGATCTTTTCGACAAAATTTTAGATGGTTTTCACATGCAAAACATACTTGTATCTTATTCTTGTGTCTTGTTTATAAAGAAGAATTGAGAGCGTGTTCAAACTTCATACTTTTCAATAAAATGTATGTTATTTTTTTAGAGAATCAGTGAGAGACATGTCTACCCCAGTGTTTAATTAAAGAGATTTTTAACAAAACAATCCAAAGCCTATTAGAGGCTATTTACAACATAAGTGAAACAAAATGAACACAAAATTTCAACACAAAACATTGTCTGAAATGTCTTCTCATCGATGACAGCAGTAGAAGCCACATCGACTAAGGTGCTAAACTGCTAATCACATCTTGAATTTCCTCCATGCCTTTTGTCGCTTTCGTCTGCTTCCGTCTCAACCGTGTTCTGTGTAGTAGGCTTCTGTCTTCTTCGTACCCCTCCTTGGAGCCTCCCATATCCAAGAGTGGATATTAGAGAGAATAAGAGAAGCAAGCTATTGAACAGTTTTTTTTTGTTTTTGTTTTTTGTTATTGAATATCCTATTATTTCTTTCCAACCATACCCCAATAAATGGCTGCAACCACAATATCCCCAAACCATAAAGTGTATGTTATAAGCTAGATATTGCCCATATGTAAATCGGTTTCATGTTTCCTATCAGATTAAGGTTCGGTTGAGGCCATATACAAACCCTAACACCATTAAGGAATTCGGGTTTACTTTTGGAATCCAAACCCTATAATTCTAAATAATTGAGTCGGGTTATCATTGACAGCCCTACCTGGCATGGCTCATTTTCACTGTCGCACATTTCATTTTTGTCCAATGATCTAAATATGTGATTAGGTATCACTGTAATATTGCCCTTGGAACCATTTTGACCTAAGTTATCTGGTACAAGATAAGCAATTAGTTCCTAGGCCTATTCTAGAGTAAGGAGACTAAACCAAGCATGGAGAGCCCGTCCTAGAGACGTCTACTCCAGTTGCTACCTGCCTGAAACCATCTAGGATTTTTAAAAGTTTAAATATGTGAATGGAACCTAGTTCCAGCTTGCCAACCAAACCAAATCAAGTATAATTTTGACTTCTTTTGATTGGTCCTCCCTTCCATAACTGACATTTCTGCAATTTTTCTTCTCATACCTGTACAACCTTTTTCATTTTGGCCAGTAGACTTTAAGGTTACAAGTTGTTTTTTCTATTGGTCTATTCAGTATTTTGATCAAAGTACCAACTTTCAGTTCTGGTATCTTTGAAAACATTTTATTATTTTGATAACCAGTGACCGTTCCCTTTGTTAATATTTTGTATCTGGTAAAATTCTGGTCAAATGTTGAACTGATAAACCTAGTCAACTAACTTGCCTATTGGCCAATGTTTTGTCGTGCGTTAAATTTCCATCGAAATTACAGATGCTGAAGTATAATTTAACTGTATACTATTCTTAATTCCATATCAGTTGCCAGTATATAGGTCAAAACGCTGAAACAATCTTGACTAAATGATCAAGTCAGCCCTTCCATAACCCTAGCCCAATTTGCCCCTTGACATCTTTTCTTTTATTTAGTCAGTTTTTTCTAGCATTCGATAATATAACTTGTTTTCATATATGTATGTTGGACGACTATCTGGTGTTCCATTCACTTTCAACTTGTTTAGATATCTCTACAATCTACATCGAGCTGTACTGCTTTCCGCAGTTAAAAACTCTCAATCGGATATTTGCTTTCCATTTTTCTGGGTGATCTTTGTCTGCTCACGGATCCTGATTTCTTACTACGGAAATGATTTGCATAACATAGTTGCTATCCCCTCCTCTAACATAATGAAAAATTCAGATTTATTTTACAACATTTTGTATTTTGAGAATTCGAGAACAGTGCTAAATAAATATTCGCTTTTCTTCTCGGGAAATCCAGTAGTAATTTTCGTAATTTCAGATGCTATCATCATGATTGGCATAATTTCACATAATGTATATGTTCATTTTATCTTTTTAGTGAGATATAGTCAAAAGTTGCAAATGTTTTGAGCTTCCTTGTGCTGTCCTTGTGTCTACATCTTTGTTTTGTTTTTAGTTTTGATTTGTAATTCGTTCTAAATAGAAATTGTTGACTGGGCAGTTATAACTTGGGTATTTTAGATATAAATCCCTGAAATTGTACCTACTTTCAACTAGGCCATATAAATCCCATGATTTGCTTAGAGGAACATCAATCGGAAATAATTACCATCACTGAAGAGACATTTGCCTTTGTTTGGGAGAAAATAACCAAATGTATGCTATAAGTAGAGGGCTATATTGCCCTCTAGTTATATTCTAACCCTTTACGCTCTTTGGACTCGCTTTGCTTCAGAAGGGTCCTTACCATTTGGTTTGGTGTAACTAAACATACTTGGGGACCAGACAATTTAATTAGGATTTAAAACATCCAATAGATTTGGTTCTATAGAAGAGAATTGGATAATACTTTAAACTTGGTCCTGTTTCTTCCAAGCGCCTTGATCTATAGCCAGATAGTTCCAGTCTGATATTTTTTGAAATCTTTGAATGTTGTAAAGATGTGAGTTGCTGACCTGATAGTACATTCTTCTTTCATGTGCTACACGGCTTTGGACGATAGCGGCAGGTTAGCCTTTTATTGGAATCTAATTCTTTTTCTTAAAAAAAAAAATCTAGGTACCACTTCAAAATTATGGGTAGAGCAATTATCTTTGCCGTGTGTATGACCATCATCCATTAATTGTTTCCTCTACATGAGACTTGTCGGCATGACTTTATCATAATATCATGGTTACATTGAGATGGACATAACGTTCCAATTGTCACTTACGTATCTCCGTCATGAGCTCTATCAGCTACTCCTACGACAGCTCCCAATCATAATATCAAGACTTGTAGATTGCTTTTCGAGCAAAAGCTCCTTTGCTAGTGAGTTTCTTTGCTACTACTATCATTATGGCTTCCGTATGTCTTATTATCACTTCTGAAAGGAGTTCTTAGCAAACTGTAGTTTAGTCCCCTTTTTATCTATCTTTGTTATCGGCATAGTTTGTATAGAAGATTGTACTATCATGCTATTAACTGTCATCCTTGAGATTTAACATACATTAGACTCAATTTCATTTGAATGCATGTATTCATTTGTGTTTCAATGACATGATAAGTGATAACACATCTAAACAGGCCATTACTCTTTCATGTTTTGTTACAAGCTCATCCCTATTAACTTTCATGTTTTATTCATTTGTGCTTTTACTTGTGGTCTCCTCATTTATTCTTCCCAACTTCCTCATAAAGCGGAAAAGGCATCGAAGAAGAAAAGAAAACTAAAGATACGATACGTGATTGGTGTTGATGATGCCACCGAGACCTGAAGAGGAAAGTGAAGCATTGGGTCTATTTCAAACAATCGTGGCAGCAACATGTAAAATGAGATGCTCGAGCATTGACCGGATTGAATGGTGGGAGTTAGGTTTATGTTTAAATCCATAGCGAACAATTGTGTCATGCTGGACTACTAGGTACAGCACTAAAAGCCAACAACACCACCTCAAGGATGTAACCATCCAGTACACCGGGACAGATCAACGTGTTTGTAGTGAAGAACATTTACAATGCTGATCAACATGGTCCAGGGAAGCGAGGGCTGTGTGTTAAGTTAAGCGAGTCATCGATCAGTTCACACGAAGATGTCTATGAAGAAGCATTCATT
The DNA here is from genome assembly GCA_029216955.1 of Iris pallida. Lineage (NCBI taxonomy): Eukaryota > Viridiplantae > Streptophyta > Magnoliopsida > Asparagales > Iridaceae > Iris > Iris pallida. The sequence continues at coordinate 21,568,255 of JANAVB010036419.1, read as the reverse complement.
GGTACCTACTTGAGATATATGTGTTGCGCCTGCACAAATATTTGTCAGGCAAAACAAGAAATACCTATCAGTTGTACATGATATGAGCAGGTTATATTTTCAACAAGTTACATGTAAATTTAACAGGGGATCAACAATGTCGATTGTGAAGCAAATCTTCTGTTACCGAACTCTGTTGAATTTAGCGTTTCATTCTGCAGAATGTATTAGAGAGAGTGTGAGATTATTCAAACTAGTATATATATATATATGCACGGGCACTGCACATATTTTAATTTTTTAAAAATTAATTTTGTACGTACTCGAAAAGAGCAAAAGACACTCAATGTTATCTTTCAATTAACTTTGTATGTATTTGAAAAGAGTAAAAGACACTCAAAGAATAAACTAATGTATTGAAAATATCAAAAGACATCTAGTAAAATAGATTATTGTTTGTATGAAATATATATGCAAGGATATTTTTGGAATTCAAAAGTTTCACCACCAACTTTTGGCATTATACAGTAGAATAGATTTGGATAATGAATTGTTAAGGGATGTCATTTGAAACCTGTGATTGAACCAATTTGGAGACGCACGTAACAACTTTTGAAACAAAATCTACTCCAGAACTATAGAACCAGAGTCTTGACTAAGTAATTGTGGGAGAGATGATGAGTAGTTTGGTATTGTTGCTGTTTCTAATTCTGAGAAAAATACAAAGTTGAAACAAGTTCTGATAGTAACCTTCCCCGTGCTTTCAGAAACAAATGAAGTAGTAGCTTATTAAATAAATAAGTGATTGTTATTAAACAGTCCAAATGATAATAATAACTATGGATTAGAGTCTTTTGGACAATGTTGGGTTTAATGATTTTATTTGTAGTTATACACTAAAAATTAGTTAACATTCAGTACAAGTCTAGAAGATATATACTATCTTATTAAAAGAATTATAATGTACCAATCAAAATTAGTAAGAAAATATTTATTTGAATACCATAAATTTGTGTTTATAATAAGACTATTTTTATGCTCCATAACGGATTTAATAATGATGAAAACTACTTAGGTTTCGATAATAAAGCCAACAGCCAACAATTAACTCATTTGTTTAGTCCTTGTAGTTCATGTGGAAAAAATACGGACACGAGACGGTGTTTCTCCAACCACAAGATTAAAAAAAGGTTAATTAGTGTTTAGACTCTGGATTTTATAACAGTTTAGAGTTTAGGTCCTGACTTATCCAATTAAAAATTTTGGACCCTTGACTTTATTTGTTTTGTTTATTTTTTCAATTATACCCTTCCTCTCATGAGTGACAATTAAATTTTTCTTTATAGACTGGAAGGATATAATAGGAAAAATGAAACTAAAATTAAAAGTCAAGGATCCAAACTTACCAATTGGACAAGTCATGACCTAAACTCTAAGCTGATATAAAATTCAGAATCTAGGTTCTAATTAGCCCTTAAATATACAATTTGACTGGTCAAGCATCAAAAGCCACAAAAAATTCCGAGACTTTGGGTTAGCAAATTGGATCTATAGGGAATGGAATTAGATGCGACTTCACTTTCGGTGAAATGTGCACGTGTTTGAAAATTTGGTTGGTCAACATGTTTGTTTGCTTGAACACTTTTCATAGCCGCCAATTAAAGATGCACACGCATGACTTGGACCGGTCCACGTATTTTGCTTCAACTGGGACGGATGGGCGTAGATGGCCAACTTGAGCTTATCCATTTCTGCCGGTCCTTGTCGTAGTCACTAGCAGATCCAGAATTATAATTTAGGAACATAATTATAAAGAGTTCGAATGTAACGTCTTAAATTTTTTCTTTTAAGTATAATAATATATTTATAAAAGAAATCATTAGGGCCCCACCGGTGGTCGCAGTCAATCAATATATGTAACACTTTTAATTTTTGTAGTCATTATTAAGTTTAAATAAACTTTTAGAAAAGAAATAATTTTCCGTTGTTAAATTGTATTATAACATTATACCATGACTCCTATGGTTGTTAATTATATTATAATATTAAAACATGATCTATATTGGTCCATGGTTCATTTGTAAATTGACTGTCAGTTTCTCATTCATCTCCTCCAATCCACGTGCAAGTGAGCATTAGCATTTAACAACTAAGTTCACAACCAACTTTAATTTTATTTTAAATACTGGTGAAGAATATATTTTTATTTTTATTTATTTTATTTCGTGTAGGACCTCCAAAATTTCTTGAACAGTTGTGACAACTAGTCAAAGAAAGTGCAAAATGCAACAATGATTTTGGTCTAGAGTTTAGTATTATACTTTAACCATAGAAATTAGTAGACAAGTAAACTCTATATTTGTGCAATATATTAGTTCATATACTACTAACTGGACTGTTAAATTTGTATATTAATGTTAACTTGAACTTTGTTAAGGGGTAAAGTATATCGAGTTTATGCTGAATTCAAATTCTCTCCTTAACAGAAGAATTGATGAGAAAATTATTGGACGCAATACACAAATTATACCAAAATGTTGAAGACAAACTCTCCATAATAACCAACTTGTACCATTTTTTTTTTTAGGTGCTATCGTATTTGTAATGCTGTTATGTCCCAATTTCTCCTGTACCATGTTAGGTATGAGGGGAATATATTTTTCACAAGTGCTATTTTAATAAATATGTATAATGTCATCAAAATACAACTACACATGTAGAAACATTGCAAGTGTAGTGCAAATATTTTTCATAAGTGCTATGTTATTAAATATGTATAATGTCATCAAAATACAACTCCCGCGCTTTCGCGTCGCAGACAGAGATCCCACGGCCAATGGTCCAGTATTTGTTAGGGAACTGATGGACCCTATCTTGAGAACATGGAACTTAGAGCTCATCCAGTCCCTATTTTTTGAAAGCGAAGCATCGGCCATTACTAATATATCCCTGCGAGAATTACGGGGAAGACGAACTTATATGGGTTAAGACAAAGCATGGAAAGTTTAGCTCGAAGTCACTCTATGAAACTCTACGGAGAGAGGCCCCAAGCAGCTCGGCGAACACATCGGAAAGCACTATTTGGAGTAACCTGTGACGGAAGAAAGACATATCTCCGAGAGTTCAAACATTCATATGGAGACTCCTCCATAGAGCGCTTCCGTTATTTGATACCTTAAGTACGAGGATTCACAATATGAACAAGGACTGTCCGTTCTGCCTGGCACACACGGAGGACTCGAACCATCTCTTCCTCCATTGCAATGTCACGAGAGCAGTTTGGTTCGCAAGTCCGATGGGCCTTAGAGTCGATCAGCAAGGGGACATTTTCAATCTTATCGAAGAATGGATGGCGGATACGAAAGAAGGGACCAGATTTCTCATGGGGGCGGCTATCCTTTGGGCCGTATGGAAGGCTCGCTGTGCTTGTATTTTCAGTCATAAAGCGCCGAGCATATCATCATTCAACAGGCGATTCACTTGTACAACTCGTACTCGACTGGAGGAACGGAGAGGATGGAACACATCAATAATCTTCGAGCAGCCACAGAAGCCAGGAGCTGGAAGCTGTCCTCCTCGGGGAACATCAAAGTTAATGTTGATGGAGCGGTAGCATCGGGATCCTTAGCAGCCGCGGCCATTGCGAGAGACGAGGAGGGGAACTATGTGGTCGGCAAAACTCGTATATTCTCGGCGGCGCTCACAGCTGAGGCAGATAGAGTTCTAGCTTCGGAACTCATGGCTATCCGAGTGGGAGTGAAACTGGCCAGCCAACTTGATGATAGAGATTTCACAATCGAGGGAGACTCGCTCACCGCTCATCGCATTATTACTGGAGAAAAAGACCTCATCCCATGGAGATTATACAATCTAGTCCAAGAAATCAAAGAGGACATATGCAGGGCGGGAAAGAACTTCGATTTCTCATTTATCAGGAGAGAAGGGAATGAAGTAGCTCACTTAGTGGCTACGAATATTCTTCAACATGCCTCAGGTGCTGGAGACTTCCACTTGAACTCTCCTCCAATTTGTATTCTTCAGCAACTTGCAAAAGAAGCTACTATTCATGTATCGACTGGAAATGAGATTTGAATAAAAGCTGAGTATTTGATTCAAAAAAAAAAAAACAAAAAACAAAAAACAAAAAAACAAAAAAACAAAAAAACTACACATGTGGAAACATTGCAAGTGTAATGTCATATAAAGTCAGTGTTTTTAAAAATCGGTCCGGAGATTGACCAGAAAAGACAATAAATGGTATCAAATCGGTCCAACCAATAGATTAATCTAAGTGGTCCAAGTTCAATCATTTTTAGACATTGTTTTTTTACAAAAATATTCATTTGCAACTATTTTTTGAAAAGAAAAATAGCAATCCAAAAATATTTTCGATTCACGAGTCAACCAGTTAAATTTATCCGTACAATTTTTAATACAATGCAGTAGAGAAGGAAAACTTTGTTAGAAAATTTCTCAAAATTTAGCTTTTAGACTTCATCATCGTGCAGGCTATAAAATATAAATTCTAGCAAAAGTATTTCTCCTAAATTCAAATGTTTTCAACTCCAATGATTTGCGCTCTAATCATGATTAGCCGACACAAGGATTAACCTAAACACAACTATTAAAATTCTATGCGATAAGAAAAAAAGGAAAAAAAAAAAAAAAGACTAATTACAAATGGGTTAAGAGCTTTGCTATGCCTACAACCAAATTTTACAACTTCCTTACAACCGGACACGTGTCGGACTTCGATTGGAGGAGGGAAAAATGGTGGGACTGGGTGGAGCCCATGTAGCAGGGAGGTGAGAGTGGTGGTGGGACCCGGTGGGACCCATGTGTAAGGGATGGAAGAGAGTAGTTGTAAGTAGGTTGTAAAAATTTGATTGTAAACTTAGCATTTTTGATGGGTTAAACCCAGGAATATTCCAGTCATGTCCTTTCCCATGTCGGCGGAGACTACCTCCGATTTCTTGGGCCACAAGAAAAACTGTGCTGACAGAGCCACCAAAATGTGAAAATGGTAGAGGAGGAGGAGAAGGAACAATCACCACATACGTGTGTACTGTACACAATAAACGTTGGCAGTGACGTCACGTGCCTATGTTATTCTTAGATTCAATGGACCACCCGCAGCAACATTTATTAATATTATTCAATCGTCACGTGCGCAGCTCAGGCTCATTGGCTCAAGCCGGGGGGAGGTGCATCTCAAGTTGTGAATCGGGCCGGGCCGGGCCGGCCCGCAGCCCACATTGGGCGGTTCGAACCGGGCTCGGGCCAAGCCCGGACCGGACCGGAGCTGACAGCGGGTCGGGCCTGGCCCGGCCCGGTCGGGAAAATCCAAGCCCAGCCCGGCCCACAGGACCGGCGGAGGAGGGGCTGGGCCGGGCCGGTTCGGGCCAGCGGGCCGGGCCGGGTCCGGGCTTCGGTCGGGCCGGTCCGGGCTTGGGTTGGGTTTTGAATGTTTTTTTTTTTTTTTTTTGAAAAATTTGATAAAAAGTTTATGTTAAAAATTCATAGTAAATAATTGATGTTAAAATATATTGTAAGTGTATTAAGTGTTAAAATTTCATTATAAATTATTTATCCTAATATATTATTTTAGTTTACATTTATGTATAAATATATTGTAAGTGTATTAAGTGTTTTAAAGTTTACAAATTTATTTTACATTTTTTTAAAGTATAAATTTATAAAGTTTAAATTTATAAAGTTTATTAAATTTTATATAAGAAAGAAATGTTACAAAGTTCTTGTAAAGCTAGGCAAGAAGTTGGATAGTAAACACCGGAAAGAGTACGTGTAGCATTGTAAAAAGTTTCTAAAAAATCATAAATTGAACTAGCAACTTCCCAATCATCCTCAGTTACTTGAAATTCAAAATTGAGATCCGTGTTACAATAATATGTAATAGGATCTTTAAAGGGAATTGCGGACTTCAACATTAAATAAGTTGAGTTCCATCTATGTGGAACATCCTTTACAAATCTTCTAAAACGAATACTAAAATGTAAGCATGTGGCCTTGAACTGTTGTTGCCGTGCAGGAGACGTGTTTAAACTGTGTAAACATTGTCTAAGAGTATCTAAATGTGAGCTAAAATAATCAAGACATTCTTTTACTACTAAGTTAATAATATGACAAGCACATCTAACATGCATTAATCTACCTTCTAAAATGGGTTGAAATAATAGTTGTAATGAAGAGATGGCAGAAGTATTATTACTAAAACATACCCATGTTCGATCCCGTGCTACCTCCATCAAAATTTATTTGAGTTTGAGATGCAGGAATTGTGTCCCTCCCGTAACAGGTCTCGTAGTGTCTTGAAATTGTACCCGTGCCACCTCCAGTCTTCCATTTGTATATGTTGGCACATTTCTTGCACTGTGCCGCGTACGCAATTGGATTTCCTTTCGGATCTAAAACAAGATAATTATCGGGATTAGTTTGATAAAGAATAGTAAAAAATTCCCAATACTTTGATTTCTTCTTTCTTTTTGGCACATTCTGATTGGAACTCGCAATTTCTGGAGGGGATCCTACTAAATCTTCAGGAATATCATCAGGAATAGGATTTTGCTCAAAATAAGTATTAAAATATTCATAAGAATTTCTGGCATCACCGGTAGGTGGGTTAAAACCTTCTCCGGCCATTATAAAAAATTAATATAAAAGAGAGGGAGAGAAGAAAAATACACCGGAAAAAAAATTCCCGAAAAAAAAAGAGCAAGTAAAAGAGAGGGAGAGAGAGTAAGAAAAATACAAACAAATTTTGTTCAAACAATATAAAATTTTTTTGAATTTTTAAGAGAGAAAGAGAAGAAAAAATATTAAATCGGACGCCGGATTTCGGAGTTGAGCCTTGAGCGGGGTTGGGAGCTTCTTCGCAAATTGATAGAAATTTAATGAAAATTGTATGAAGATTGAATGAGTGAGTTGTGTTAGAAATATGGATTTTATGGGCTATTTATAGAATTTTTTTCATGCCAAATGACCCCCTCTACCCTCAAAATATAGTTGTTGGAGTGGTTTTTTGGTCATTTTCTTGAAAAATGACCAAAATACCCCTCTAACGTTATTATAACAGCTATATTATGGGGGTATTTTGGTAAAATACCCCCCTGAAATTCAAAAAAAAAAAAAAATCAGTCAGCCGGTTCAGACCGGGCCAGACCGGGCCGGGCCGGTTCGGGCCAACCGGGCCGGGCCAACCGGGCCGACCGTTTAAAAAAAAAAAACAAAAAAAATTTCCAGCCGGTCCGGGCCGGGCCGGGCTTGGGCTCGAAGGGGGGGGGCCCGACCCGGACCACTTGGCTCTTCGGGCTGGGCCGGTCCGGGTTTTTGGGCGGGCCGGGCCGGGCTAACAGGAGGTCGGGCCGGGCGGGCTCGGGCCGGGCACCGGGCTGCCCGGCCCATTTAACACCTTGAGGTGCATCTGGTCCAACCCCAAGTACTTACTGCCCAAAAGCATAAATTTCATACTTATGAAATAATTGTTGTGGTCACTGAAAAAAAAAATATAAGACCCAACTAGATGATTAAAGAACAATGAATCGAGTTACAGAGACGTATTATTTTTTCTATTTATTTAGTAAATGTTATGGGATAGTAGGTCCAATATGCATACATGCCAGCGTGCACAAAATTCTGCATGTATTGTCGGACATCTCAAAAAAAAACTATTACTTGACAAATTTTTGTTAGATTAATTTATTATAATTTATAATATAGGCATCGCCATTGAGGATACTCTTTTACATGCACACCCATCTCTGCACCCATGTCAATGAGCCGGGTTCGGATTGAATGTATTGGATTTTATGTACCTACATAGGCAGAATCAGGATTTTGGAGTAGAGTCGATTAGCTAATAGTTACTATGAGGTTCTAAAAATTTGTACTAATTTTGGCAGAATTTTTTTGTAAATTCGATGATTCGGTAGAATTTCTTTTGTAAATTTATGCCAAAAATTTGGTGATGTTTACTTATTGATGATTTCCTTTGTAAATTTATGCCTTAGAGTAAGGGAGGTGAAAAGAGAGTTGAGAATGTTGACTCGAGCTACACCACTTGGTTCCATTTCACTTCCAAAAAAATATATTGTTTTTTTTTGGATTTGCACTGGGCTACAATGGCTCAAAATGAACCATCTAAGCAATATATATATTCTTAGTAATTAAGAAAAAAAAATCTTAATATATATATATATATATATATATATATATATATATATATATATATATATATATATATTAAGGAAAAATTTTAAATCCTTCTAACTACATCATCATATGTATATCTCTCACATAGAAAAATTATAAATTTTTCTAACCACTTAAACATATATCTAAAATCCTATAAACATGTCTATAACAAATTCAAATTAAATTATATTTAATATTTAAAATAACTACATAGTATCATCTAAACATATATACAAAATTCCAAAAATATATTTAATTTTAAAATATATTAAAATTATATTTAAAAAAATTTAATATTATTTATTTTATTTTATTTTTTAATATATCAGTTTTTTTTCCCTTCTTGGTACCTGCTACCAAGTGAATATAACTGGTTCTAAATAAAAAAAACAACAATTGGACATATGATGTAGATTCCATACTGACAAATAATTAGAACATCCTAAATCAGATGTCATGGTTTGTCCATTGAGGAAATTTCATATAGAGTGATCAAATTTAGCAAATTTATATAAAAGAGGAAAAGTTTTCAATATTTATAGGAAAAGTGATGTGGGGCATCTTAGATGACGCCCAATTTTTTTTTTTTTTTTTTAGAGTGTGGCACCATCTTAGATGGCGTCCAATTTTTTTTTTTTTCCTATTTGATGGTTACGTGAGAAAGTTAGAATTTATCATCTTAAATAAATTTAACTCTTTATATACAATTTTATCTTTTTTAAAAAATCTTAGATATTTATTTAAACTTAATATTAGAAAAAAATATGTTTAAAAAATAATTAAATCTTAAATATTTTTTTTTCTCAAATCTTATATATAACTTGAAATCGTAATAATTTTATCAAACAATTTTTAAAATCTCTCTTGAAAAGATATTTAAAACAATTTTTAAATGTTAGATATTTATTTAAATTTAATATTAGAAAAAATATGTTTAAAAAATAATTCAAAATCTTAAATATTAGATTTTTAAATCTAATATTACCAAAAATATGTTTAAAAAAATAATTGTAAAAATTAAATAAATTTATCTTTAACGTGAGAAAGTTGATTTATTCGTCCGTAAATAAATTTAACTTCTTATATACAATTTATTTTTAATTTGTTTCCAAATCTTAGATATTCGTTTAAATCTAATATTTAAAAAATATGTTAGAAAAAATAACTTAAATCTAATATTAGAAAAATATCTTAAAGATAAGTTAAAATTAATAATTTAAAATCTTAAATATTGTTTCTCAAATCTTAGATATAATTTGAAGATCGTACATAGTTTTTTCAAATAAAATTTAAAATAAAGATAAGTTCTTAGATATTCTTTCAAATATAATATTAGAAAAAAATATCTTGGGTGTTGAAATCCTAAATAATTTGTTTCGTACTGAATTAATTCTGTAAAAAAAGTTCATGGAAAAAAGATTTAAGAAATTAATTCAGGTGTTTGATTGTCCTTGTTTTCTACGAAAATTGATCTCTTTCTATGGGTTTGACCATTTATTTTAAATTTAGCTTTAAATTGACATGATTTTCAAAGATAGAAAATAAAGATATGAAAATAAAGCATAAAAGATTATATTTGATACTTAATTGTAAAATATTTTAATAAATTATGAATAATTTTATATTCTCATCTGATAACTTATAATATATTTTTATATTCATATCTTATAAATTATGAGTTATTTTTTATCACCAAATATATTATTTTATGTTTGAAAACATATCCAAGAACTTACCTCTAGAGATATTTTAAAAATTATTACGATTATAAGTTATATCTAAAATTTGAGAAAAATATTTAAGATTTTGAATTATTTTTTAAACATATTTTTTCTAATATTAAGTTTAAATAAATATCTAAAAAAAATTAAAAAAAGATAAAATTGTATTTAAAGAGTTAAATTTATTTAAGATGACAAATTGTTTCCAATAAAAAATGCCACGCCCATATAGCAACCTACAAACTCCAAACTCCACCAATGGAAGTAAAAAAAAAAATCCCAAATAAAATTAGGCACCGTCCCAAGAAGTGATCCAAACCCGAAACTTGGAATCACAGAAACAAGTAGGTGCACCAAACATTTTCCCAAACCTTCTTCAATTCAACGATTTGGACACATTTGTCAAGTTGGGCCTCTCTCTCTCTCTCCTTTGACACCCTGTAGCAAAATTGAAGCGCCCAAGACCAGAAGCTTCTTCCTTGAGCCCACCACCCCCCACCCCCCTCAGTAGTCTCACGTGTGGCTTCCACCGTGTCAAAATCAGCCCAAAGAACCCACAACTTGTATAAACACAAACCCACCCTCAATTCTACTCTCGTCTCGTCTCGTCTCCCAGTGATCATCAATCAACACACATTTGATTCGATCACAGAGCAGCAGCAATGGTTTGCTGCAGAAGAATAAGCGACGCGGAGGCGGAGCTGCACCTGCCCCCCGGCTTCCGTTTCCACCCGACCGACGAGGAGCTCGTTGTCCACTACCTCTGCAAGAAGGTCACCTGCCAGCGCCTCCCCGTCCCCATCGTCGCCGAGGTCCAACTCTACAACTACGACCCATGGGAACTCCCAGGTACCTACCTCACCTGCACTGCACTATTACTCGTTCGTTCGTTCGTTCGTTGATACAATTTTTAATTACCCAAATCATATTTGGCCCGTGGTCTCTGTCCACGTGTCCGAACTCCATAAATCCCTCTCTCCAACGGAGAGGTACTACGTGGACCGCGGATCAAAATTGCGGGCCAAAACTACGGTCCACATAGTAGGGTCCTTTTAATTAAGACCGATAATTAAGCTTTTTTTGTGTGTGTGTGTGTGTTTTTTTTTTTTTTTTTTTTTTTTTTTTTTTGCAGAGAAGGCTCTGTTCGGGCAGAGGGAGTGGTACTTCTTCACGCCGAGGGACCGCAAGTACCCGAACGGCTCCAGGCCCAACCGCTCCGCAGGGAGGGGCTACTGGAAGGCCACCGGCGCTGACAAACCGGTCTCCCCGAAGGGAGGCAGCACCGCCAGGCCTCTCGGGATCAAGAAGGCCCTGGTCTTCTACTCCGGGAAGGCCCCCCGAGGCGTCAAGACCGACTGGATCATGCACGAGTACAGGCTGGCGCCCGACGCCAACCGGACCGTCGTCAGCAAGAAAGGCAGCCTGAGGGTGCGTTGCACAAATTAACCTCCTCTCCTCCTCAGAATGACACTGACACTGATACTGATCCCGATTTTTCTCTTCTTACAGTTGGATGATTGGGTTCTCTGCCGCTTGTACAACAAGAAGAACAACTGGCAGCTGCAGCAGCAGCAGAAAGAGGAGACGATGGATTCTTTCGACGACACTGCGTCCGACAGTTTCAGGTCGGACATCGAGCACGAGTCCTTCCCGGAGTTGGAACATCTCGTCAAGCCCACAATTTATCAATATCCAATGCCGACGCTGGACGAAGTGCAGGATGTCGTGAGAACGAGCAACACGACGGTACCGATCAAAGAGGACAACGATTGGTTCATGGACTTGAATCTGGACGACTTGCAGAATTCTTTCGGGGCCTTCTGAGTCAATTCGCCACGGCTGACCGGAGCCGAGCCTGGCAAATCGCCACGGCTGACCTGAGCCAAGTTTGGGGGAGTGGCGTGGGGTTGCTATAATAGGATTACTGGTGTACATAACAACAGTAGAACACTGTATTAACTAGAGAAAACTATATAAAGAGGAAGAGAGAATAAACAAATTTGTAAGATTATAGTGTATAATTCTTTTATTTGTTCCTATCTATCCATTTTATATGGGAACAAGGTTCCGTTTCAAAAAATGCAAGAATAAGCAACTCGAGGGAAAGAATAGAATTGACAATGAAGGATAAAAAAAGTTCGTACAAGATTGGACAAAGATCTACAGAATATATGTAGAAAACAATAAGAGAACTAGTACATATACTTTTATGATGATTTTATGATGATATGGTTCCTGCGTAATAATGCAACAAAGTTTTAGTTACTAGAAACTGAGAATCAAAGAAAATTGGGACCTTGTATTTCTAGACCGAGAAAGATCAGGAAACACCTATGTCATAATGGTCAGGTTGCACCTTAAATCTCTTATTTCACTATTTACATAATACTAGAGTTTGTCACTTTATTTAATTATTTCTGTGCTCAGGAAAATATCATCAGTATGTCACATTTACCTTATGATATAAGGGCTAATTATATATTGCTCCTTATTTTGACAAGGTCATTTATACCCTCAATTTTAATTGTAAAATTCATATATGTCACAATCTAAGCACATGCTAATGCTAGATATATGAAAATAAATCTACTCAATATAGTTTAGAAGATAGTAGATATATGTGTACCTTAATTTGTAGGTGTTAAAAAATATAAATGAAGTCTTAAGTTTAAATGAAGAAGTATATTCTCTTGGGGATATTGTAAGAAGAAATTAAGTAGGGAGGAGAAAATTGGTGAAAGCCCTAACAAACTGACTCGTGAATAAATTGAATTAATTACTTTTCAGTAGTACATTATTTTGGGCAAATCAAAGATTATCTTTAAATCAATTTCTATCAGTGAAACACAAACACTGTCAAATTTTGGACGGTGCGTGTTAAACGTGTATCAAACACTTCACAAACTATCAAAAGTACATCAGAAACACACCAAAATAAGCGGTGTGTCCCCGTGTACTTTACATGTGTCTTGTGATATCACTGTCCACGCAATATAGAATTTTCAATAAATTTATTCGGTAGGGAAAAATTTTTTTCCTTGTAAAATCTATTCAAGTAATAAATATATACTTACACCCAATTGCAAAATTCCTTCTGTGAATGTATTTTATTATACCTTCTTATGTTTGTAAAAATGTTGCATCCCTAGGAGGAAGTCCTAGCTCCACCCCTGACTATATATATACTAGTCACGTTTACGTGTGTTACACGTACAAATTTTTTTTTATGATATTGTTGAAAAAGTGGATAAAAGTTTGAATTATATTAAAATATTTTAAATATGATTTGAATATATTTTAATTAGAATTTGGTATAGATATGTTTTTAGAATCTTGGATATATGTTTAGCTATATAATATCATGTAGTTAGTTTAAATATAATCTGAATATTGAATTTTGTTATATGTTTAGGGAGTTAGAAGGATTTTATAATTTTCCGAGAAGATACATATCCGATATTTTAGAAAGATTTTTTTTAAATTAATTATTTAATGGAAGATATATATACGGCTTGGACGGCTCATTTTTGAGCCGTTTCCAAGCCTCATTATATATATACATATTAGATTTGGATCGGGTTTGAGAGTGGGTCCGGGCCGGGTTTCTAATGTTTGAACCCAGCTTGATCGTGTTTTATTCTGGCTCGGGCTGCATATGAGCTTTGATCGGGCTTGGCTGGACAACTCGGATTTGACCGATCCGAACTTGGAAGGCTTTTTGGGCCGATCGGCCCATTAATCGTTATCTAGCCTCTTCATAGTCTAGGGGAACATAGAGTTGCATGAGCTTAAATTGTATATCCAAAAGGTAGATCTAGCTATCCATCTACTAGCCACATAGGTTTTATGGCATGACCCTTCCATTCTCAAAGCTTTCTTATCTAGGAATTTGGCACCAACATAAAAGATTGATGTCACATAGACAGCCAGTCATAAAAAAACTTAGTCTTAATCATGTATGATGTTTTTTATGCTCCATAACCGACCACATTCTCACTGGAGAATGTAGTGATGCCATGATGGGGGAAAAAAAAAAAGGTAAGCCACCTGTTTTACTATCAATATTGGCAAGGTTAGAATGATATTCCTCTGCAGTTCCTCATCTCCTCTTGCTCCTCTTTTGGTAGTATTCAAAAATATTATAATTATACCATCTATAAATACATAAATGAAGGTATAGCTAAACCAAGTAGGTTTGATTACACACACAGCGTGTTGATTCCATGGTGGAAGGAGCTGCTAACGAAGTTAGGGAGTTCAGCCCATCTATTCACTTAACAATGTGTATAGCGTATACTAAAATAAGAAAGGAAAGTGGACTCTTCGGTTGAGATTATGGGGAGATTACACACACAAGAGTTCTTTTAATGCATATTGAAGGGCCTCCTCCAAGAAACAGAGATTTAGGAACAAGTGTTGATTAAAATAATTTGGTAATAGATTGGTCAGGCATGACTAGTATAAGTCGGGCAAATTCTTCAACGGCATGACAGTAAATTGTATCCCCTTCAAAGTGAGTGAGGGCCAGAGCCCCAGAGGTCCCTGTTTCTCCTCTTTTCTTTGCAAGAGAGATTCTTTCCGGGAAGTTGAGTAGAGCTACAGAGGAGGACTTGAGTCTACCAGGAATGCTCCAGCTTTGCCTTTAAAGATTTCATAAACCAAAATTGTGCTGATCAGAAAACTAAGTCTTAGCAGTCATCACTTTTCTCCATGCTGACTAGATAATATCAAGTATATTAGTAGATCGGAGTAGCTGATTGCCTATCCTGAAATCTGAGAGAAAGAACTTTGTCGTGTTGTACTATGGAGCAGGTGACTTCCTTAAAATTTCAACTCCGAGAGAACTTAGCTAAGATACTGTACTACAGATTTCGTAGGCAAGGGGGCATTTCAATAAGCTAACAGAACTACAGGAAGAAAACTGGCAATCCTTGTTCAGACACCGTGCAGTTGGCTTGGCCCATTTTATGGTATCCCACTTCCTAGGTATACAATCTTGTATTAGTTAACTCTGTGCTGACAACTTCTCCAATGTAACTCTATGTAATATCATCCAAGCTAACTGTGTTACTAAAATGACAAATAGATGTAAGTGCTTTTCTTCGAGAAAGATGTAATCCACTCCCTTCTCGTTGCTGCCTAGTGAAGCATACACAGGTACACGAAGAACGAAAGAAACTGCTGGAAGTAGTTGAAACTAGCACTTAAAAATTATCAGCAGAGGAAGTGCACGATTAAGAGATACTAGAGTTAAGTAGCCAGATTCAACTGGTGCAAGGATTGCATGATCATAGTAATCCTTGTGAAGAAAGAAATTCGAAGACTTACTACAACTTGAGCGTACTTTTTGTACCTCAGATCCTTACTTATCATCAGGGGGGGGGGGATCTACCCTAGGCCTATCAACCCCAAACCCCACCCCCATCCCAGGTCCGCCCCAGTTATCATGCATGATTACCTAAACATTGTAACAAGGTACGATAACAATGATCATGGACACATTTGAAATATAGGTATTGAACACAAACAACTGCAGTTCATTGTAACAAGATACAATAACAGTGATCATGGACACAAATTTTCCTTACTGACCTCTTCTATCCCAATCATAACTCCTGTTAGGTCTGCATATAATATCCTATGATATAGAAACCTCAACTTCTGCAAATAACCTCTACCATGAACAACTATGTAATGCCCAAGAACTCACTAATAATTTTAAATTAAAATAAGGACTTAACCAAACCCTAATTACACTATCTATCAACCTCAAATGGTTTAACTTAACTAATATGTGATGTACAATGAGATTCTTAACAGTCCAGCCGTTAAAACCCTTTCAAAATTGTTGTCAAACATCAGCTGTTGATGCAACAACATCACAAACATAGTTAACTAACCACTGAAAATACTCAAACAGAACTAAGAAAAGGCATAATTTCTCAGTTTCTACGAGCTGTTACAGGAACAGGAAGCAGAGCATGATGAGTACCACTAAAGATGTAAACGCCACAAGCAATGTTGCATGGACACAAATACTACATGTCACGACACGGTTCAGACACTTTGCACGGATTCGGCACCTATTTTGGTGTGTCGTATTTGGTGTCCATGCCATTTCCAATGTGTCCGACACAATGCGACACAGATACAACATGAATTTTTGAAGTGTCTGTGCTTCCTAGGCCAAGAGGCTCAAGCCAATGCAAGGTCTTGTGAGCGTCAAGATATATGCAACCTTACATTTTATGAAGTACATTTCCAGACTCAAATTCACACCCTTCAGTATGCAAGCGTCGGTATTACCATCCCGCAACAGCCCACGTAACACTTGAGATAGAGAGAATTCAATATACGTGACAACCTGCCAACAAATCGAGTTTATAACCCTATGAAGTGTACATGCATCATAATAATAATAATAATAGAAGAAGTTAAATGCTATGCAATTGCAGATAAATTACGACAATTTTGAAGAGAAGAGTACCTTAGTAATAAGAACCCGATAGTTGCAAATCATTCTTTTCGATTATCCAGAAGATAAGCATGTCTCTCATAAAATGCCTTTCATATTTACTCGAAGGAACTCTCTGGCATAAAGTGTATGAAACTCCGTTGGTTTCTTTCCTAACAATGGATCCTTTGAGTACTTATTCCCTTCCAACTCCAACATCCCAGATTGTCCTGAAGTTTCTTTACTAGAGAGCCAAACTTGGATCATCTCCTCCGTTTTTTGTTACAGAGGGAAGGGATGCCTCCATATATTCATGATACTTAATAGCTTATGCCGAATTTCCATTTAAACAAGCCATGTAACAAACCAATATATGCACCATGATCTGGACTCAACCCTCTTCCATGCAGCTCATCCCACAACCTAAAGGCACCCTCAAACTGCCTCTGCAGATTCACTAATTAGCTTTACATCCTGCACCTTCCATTTGATTCAGAATATGAAGAATCTCTTAAGCATGTCGTCAAGAACGACAGCATTTGGAATGACACCCTTCCTCTCCACATCCTCTTCACCATATTCTTCAATTCTTAAATGCACCTCCCTTTTAGCGCCCTTTCACTTCCGGCGTGAATTCCAGTTCCTTCATTTCACCCTCAAAACGTCATTGAGATCCCCGGATATCGAGTTGCATGACACCAAACCTTCATAAGACCACAAGAGCATCCTTTCCAAATCCCACATAAACCGAAATATTACGCCACATTCTTGCACTGACACAATGCACCCGGAAGCCCCTGGAACTCATCAGCCCCAGATTCTTAAACACAATGATCCCCTTACTGACATCATGGGCCGCCACGACACTCCCTAATCAAGATCAAGGTGGTCTTCGGCGTCACCGACCCCTTCCTACCCATTTCATCAAACAGCTTCCGGGCGCTCAACAAAGCGAAACGCCGCAGGCCTCGAGGAGAGTCTTCACGCTGTCAGTAGCAGCAGTGAATTGTGAACCGAGTAAAAATAATATAGAACTAACAAAGTAGTGTGGATTATGAAATCGAGTATAAATAAGGAAATGATGCTGACTATGAACAGAGTAACAATAATATAGAACTAATAGTAAAGTCGACTGCGATTTGAGTATTTATATAGAGAGGTGAAGCAGACCTTATAGAGAGCTTCAGCATGTACGTCAATGGTGTCTACAAACGAAGAGAGCAGCAGAAGAAGAAAAGGATGATAATGGGTCGAGCAGTATCCAAACCGGCCCTAAAATATTTCAGATCAAACAAATTGGCCCAGGCCGACCCAATAAAAAGTGCAACTTTAAAAGTATCAAAATTTATAACTAGCTACTACAAATTTAAAATTGACATTTAATTACCTTGAACTTCTAAGCTTTTATAACTTTATAACTTTTTTTTTTTGAAATCTCGCGCACACACATTATTGGGGGACTCGAACCTTGCCGGCCCCTCCGGATGTCTGCACTAAGCTTTTATAACTTACTACCCTATGTTGTTGAAAGAAAAAATAAAATTATTATTACATCGTTATCTTCTTTCTCGTGCACCATAGTCCTAAACATTCTAATCCTAAACCAACTAACCTCCTCTCCTCCCCTTTTGGAGGTTCTGTCACCCCTCTTTTCCAATGCCTAGACAACTCTCATGGCCTCCCCTCCTTGTTGATCCCCATCGTTGCCGACCCACTCCTAAATAAACCCCCATTTCTTGGATGCATCATTTCAAACATCTCTGATCAAGTTAAATTTAGGGTTAGATTTAGTTTCAGATTTAGGGTTAAGTATGTCACGTCCCATCCCGTCAGGGCCAGTTGGAGAATTCTTAGGGCATAGGACATGGTTTGTAAGTGAGGCTTATTGAACGGGAAAATAAAAATACTCGGTTTTCCTAATCGAATTTTATAGATTTTATTACATCAGATACCAATTTTATCAATTAATTTAACAAATAAAAGCTTCTAAAAAATTAACAAATAAAATATGATAAAAAAGCAAGTAGTTGAGTAACCTTACTAACATTTTTTCCTAATAGTCAAACAAGACAAATAAAAACAAGATCATTTGAAGACAAAATAACAAAGTAACTACTAGAATAATATAAGAAATTTAGAAAGAAAAAAAAAAAGTAAATTTGTTGGTCTCATGGTAATGACTCTTTCATCACATTTCTTGATCTATTGTTCGAATCGTGTAATTGTCATTTTTGTTACTAAAGCTTAGTACGTATAAATAAGTGTAGCCATTTTTGGATTGTCTATATACCAAAGTCATTACTAGGGATTGTACTACTTAATTAAGTCTAGAGGGACCTGGAGCTTGGGCCCCGTTTGGGGGCTTTGCCTATTGAGGGACCTGGAGCAGTTGTCCAGCTCGTCCACCCTCTAGGCCAGTCCTACATCCTGCTCCCGATAGTTAAGTCCTCAGGAACATGATGTTGTACAAGTCTAAATTGATTTGTATAAGGCAATTTTTTTTTATTCATCTATCATTTACAAGCAGCATAAATTGATTCAAATAAGAAAAGTAAAGAAAAATTCTTTATGCGGCGAAAAATTTAAGTTACAAAAACAATACAAGTTTTTTAAATGATTACAATCAATCTCAAATGTTCCATACATTACATCCGATACTTAAATCATAAAACACCACAAATGAAACTATATTTTAAGAGCACGATATCGCCTCAAGCTTTGGTCTCAATTCTCCTACATGAAATGTGAGGGCCAGCACACGGGGATGTATTGGTAAGTGTCAAATAAAATCTCACTCACCTAAATGTGGACACTAAATGGTCATGTGAGTGGCAAAAATTGTTCGACTTGAACTAAGACCTCTACTATGCAAGTCTAATGCGATAAACGCTACACCATAACTCTTTTAAGTTAAAGTTGTTCCACAATATATTCTTATTCTATTCTAGATACACTATATTGTTGTCTTTGGGCCCTAGGTCGTTGTCCAACCTATCCTGGCCCAGGGCCGTCCCTGAACCTTCATCGCAACACTTTTAAGTTTCTGTGCATTACTAACATGATAAGCACCGATCTTCTCTTGTAGGTACTGCCATCAGAAAGAAATTAGCTGAAGTTAAAAAGAGAATGATTGCTAACCTTAGGGACCTGGATTCTTTTGATAGCTGAGTATCACCTTCTTATTTGTTTTGATCTATATTGTTTCGGAGTTTGGATTTTGATGTTGTTCACCATCTTCGTGACAAAATTTAGGTAGCCGTAGAAAACAGGCAGGGTCGATTTCTCCAACCTATAAATTTTATATGAGAGTTAATTAGAACTCGATCGCAAAAGACATAATTAGCAGAAACATGTCTGACAAGGAGTGGAGTCATTAGAAGAATAAGACAGGTTGTAGACATGCCTAAATCCAAGTCACCAAAGCCGAACTGGCTAGCAATCAGCTAGGCATGATTGATCACAGTAATTAGTCTCCAGCATGCATCTACCGGGAGGTTACATCAACTCATTTGAATAAAAGCTTTGTTGCTGCTGTTGTTAATGTTGATGTGGATTTGAACATGAGATCTGCTTTGATATACAAACATATAGCAATAGATGAATGTTATAGATTCTACAGCATTCAGAAAACGCTATAGATATATATTTTTATACCACTACAGAAAGAACGCTATTGTTGATAATATTCTATAGCAAGGACACTTGAACGCTATAAAAAAACTGCTCTTGTATGTTCTATTTGTTGTAGTGTAACTTTGTCGATGAATCGCTAGCTTGATGTAGTTAGAAGCTATCAAAGTCATGTACTGGATGCACATCAAGCACTTGAAGTATATCCTTCGCAAAAGCATCTTTTGTTAGAAAGCATTCGATGTTTTCTCCAACTATTGCTAGCTAGTGTTGCATATTGACAAGTAACATATATACCATATCAGGTTATAAGAGTACTTCAATTATGAAAGTTGAAAAAGATTTGGTCCCCATGAAGAATTGATCTATCAACTAATTCTCACTGGTAACCGATCAATTCACTAGCTTATAGACAACTGGCTTCTTATAATGTGGATAGATATCTATACATATCTTCATGAAATCTCGATCGAGGAAGGTGTCTTCTGTTCATTGGACTAATTGAATCCTTCAGCTGGTGAACCATACCTGTTAATGAACTACTCGAAGTTGCGTACATCTGATTGCCAATTAAGATAAATAAAGATTTGGGTTGTAACAGTAAAACATCAATGAGATCAAGAAGATAAGCATATGGCTAGCAGATCACAAAGAAAACAATAATGTAAGAACTTGATTGAAGTACTAGTTTCTGAAGTATTAAATGCTTCATAATTTATTGACACTGACAATGCCTAATTAGTAACTATTGACTCTGTCCAGATATAATGTCGAGCATGATTTTTGGAGGTTTCATATAGAACCATAGGTTTTATGATTTATCAAGTAGTGTTCATTGACTGATTGCATGCTACTGTAATAGTAAGCTCACTGTGATCAATATTAATGTTAATAAATGTCAAGCATGATTTTGGAGGTTTCATTTGAGTTTCAAGTACTTTGAAGACAGTTTTCCCTACTTACACTATAATGCTCATGTCATGTCCCTTTGAGAATTGAAATCTGTCCATAGCTAGAGGCATACAACTTTTCGTTGAAAGATTAATTAACTATATTGATTTGTTAACAACCTCAAAATTTTGTTTATTTTTTCTGTTAATTAACAGTCTTAAGAGATTAATAGTATATACTTCCAATATCTTCTACTGCACACATAAGTATATTCTTGTCAATGAGGGAAAATATGCACGATAATTTATCCATTTAAAGAGGAAATGTTGGGGAGAACCCGCAATTTCATTGAAGATAAATTTGTCAAAACAGCCTCGATATGTATATGTTGCACCATTCCTATATTAGTTCGAGCTTTTGAAAACATTGGTTAACTCGACTATATAGCACACGAGTTACTGAAGTGGTTACTTTATTGGATGATGCTACGTGGACCACGGTTTTGGTCCGCAATTTGGCCTGCGGTCCACGTGGCACCTCCCCATTGGATGGTCAGTCGCGACGGGCCCAAGCAAATAGGGGAGGGCTTATAGAGTTCAGACACGTGGTCCTTCTTCGGTCACGCCCAGCGGGCAAAGACCACGGACCAAATATCATTTCGGTACTTTGTTTTGCCCAAAAAAGTTCATGGCTCAAACTTACCTAGCTCTAAATTTGTTGCGAACCGAAAGATACAAGAACAGACAATCTATCATCATCATGGACCTAAATTATACCAACAGCAACTAAAAAATTTAAAAAAAAAGGAACGTTCCTGGATGCTTATGTATTATGCAGAACTACATTTTCTTGGAATGATATGGTACAAACGAAGCATAAATCATGACATAGATATGCCCTTTTTTTCTATTTTTTTATGACTAGATGAGATTAATTTCCAATTGACTGTACAATTTCATTATTGGTACTGACTTGTTACATCCCCCTCTCTCTCTCTCTCTCTCTCTCTCTCTCTCTCTTCAAACTGATTGGTCTAAAATAGGAGAGAAGACATTTAATTTTGCTCTCAATTAACTAAAGCCTAAATCTCTTTTCCTCTCCCTCCTATTATTGACTCTCTTTTTTTTTCTATTTTGCTTGCAGAATTTCCATGACAGGGATGTACATCTCACTCACGTTGTTCCAACGAGCCGAGGCCAAAAATAGAGGGGACCAGTGATGGGGAATCCGGGACAGTCCTCTCATCATCATCTCTCTCTCTAATGTGTTGCCGTCTCTGTCTCATCATCTTTTCAAGAACGAGTAAATACTTCAACTGTTACAAGTAAAGTTAAATAAAATCGGAAACCAAATATTAATTGGACTTGGAATCATTTCAAATGAAACAAAATATATGTCACAAACACATTAGGCAAAACAAAGAATAACGTTTAGGCATAAATATCACAAGCATATATATAAATATCACAAGCATAAATATCACAAGCATATATATATATATATATATATATATATATATATATATATATACTCATTTCTCCCCATTTCAAGAGAGATTTTGACGCAACAATTGAGATTCATAGTTAGTCCAAAGCATAAGCTTAGTTGGCGACACTCTGCAGAACCTTTTCCCGCTCGTTCTAATCTATATGAACAGCAGGAAAGGAGGGAACCAACAACAAAAGCTCGGTAATGGTTTCTCTTCGGATCCGTATGACACAAACAAGATACAAACTGGACAACCTGTGATTTGGAATGTCTTCGTGTCCGTGTCCGTGTCCGATTCCGATATCACAGGACATGGACAAGACATTGTTTTACAGACAATTCTTCCAAAACCAGTCTTTAACAGTAAAAACAAAACAAAAAATCTTGCCAAAATTCTACTTGAAGCAATGACTCACCGTGAGCCTCAACCTAACCAAAATAGTTAAAATCCAATTAACGGAAATTTTAAAACCCCAAAATCGAAACTAAATCAAAATTAGCTAAAATTCAAACCGATAATCAATTCAGTTTATTCGGTTGAACTATTTTATTATTTAATAGATGGATTCAAAGTTAGAATTTATCGTTAAATTATATTAAAAATTACAATTTACTTACATAGATTTTATATATTTCAAAGTTGGACCCAAAATTAAACTAGTTGTTTAAGGGTGTTGTTATTGGCACTCCACAAATTTCATCATTCACTCCTCTTCCAATTTTATTCAATAAAATTTCAAATATGCTTGTATCAAACCTGACATTAATTTGAAATTTGAATGAATAAAATTAGAAAATGAGTGCAGAAACATTTAAGGAGTGTCACAAATTAATGCCAAATTTAATACATGGATAGATTTATAATTTTAATGAATAGAATTAAAAGAGGGGTGCGTTATAACATTTTAGGAGTGTCAATAAATAGAATTAAAAGAGGGGTGCATGATAACATTTTAGGAGTGTCGATAACAACACCCTTGTTTAAACTGGAAATTGCTGAGAAACCCAATTTCGGGGTTGGGTTGTATGAAAAATCCACCCGCAGGATGGATTTTATGAAATGCCCAGAATTATATAATTCCACGTCAAATATTCAAAGATTCCTTTTAGATGCTCTGTATTTACAAAATTAATACCATAACTACCCCTCCACACAAACTCAGATCTGGATTGCGATTCTCTTCTTTTTCTTCTTCTTCACGAGAGATCTGAATTCCATTGCTCTCATCTTCAGCAGAGATCGCAAAGATCGTTCGAAGTTCACCATGCTTTTTTTTTTCAGTCGAACTCCGATCATCGCTCATCTTCTTCTTCTTCTTCTCCTACAATTAGGTCAATTATGGAGAGAAGATCTTCTTCTTATTTTTCATAAGAGTTAGGATCGTTTTGAAAGAAGAACGAAAACTCTTGAATCTTTATTCATGTCAAATTTCTTTCCACAAAATAAAAAAACAAAAAAATTAGGTTTCTGTCAACTGTTCTCCGTCGATATCACACGAAAAATAGTCATTCTCCTGCATTTTTAACAAGGAAAATACCATTCTTCGTGTTGAATGGCATTCTTCGTGTTTCTAATACGGAGAATGACCATTCTCCTGTGTTTTAACATTTGAATGACCATTCTCCGTGTCATTTAACACGGAGAATGTCATTCTCCGTGTTATTTAGCACGAAGAATGGCCATTCTCCGTGCAATTTAGAAACGGAGAATGCCATTCTCCGTACTAAGTTACACTTAGAATGGTCATTCTCCTACGTTTTAACACTGGGAATAACCGTTCTCCGTGTAAATTAACACGGAGAATGTCATTCTCCGTTTTAATTAAGACGGAGAATGCCATTCTCCGTTTTATTTAACACTGAGAATGGCATTCTCCGTGTTAATTTACACGGAGAATGGCATTCTCCGTGTTTCTAACACGGAGAATGACCATTCTCCTGCGTTTTAACACTGTAATGACTATTTTCCGTGCTAAATTATACGGAGAATGGCCATTCTCCGTTTTATTTAACACGGAGAATGGCATTCTCCGTATTTCTAACAGGAAGAATGGTCATTCTCCTGCGTTTTAACACTGTAATGACCATTCTCCGTGCTAAATTACACGGAGAATGGCCATTCTCCGTTTTATTTAACACGGAGAATGTCATTCTCCGTGTTAATTTACACGGAGAATGGCATTCTCCGTGTTTCTAACACAGAGAATGACTATTCTCCGTGTAAATTAAGACGGATAATGACATTCTCCGTGTTACTACACGGAAAATGGCCACCCTCATGCGAAATTAACATTTTTCGTGTTCTAACACGGAGAATGACCATTCTCCTGCATTTTATGGTCAGTTGAAACTTTGAAGGGCCATAACTTTTGACTGGGAGGTCGAAACGAGGTCCGGTTTGTCCCAAAATGAGCGTATCTTCGAGGAGCCTGAAAGTAACAGCTTCTTCGTTAGACGGCCTTCCAAAATTTTAGAATCGCAAAAAAATGATGTTTGGACCTCCGTTTTAGCACTTTTACCGTTTGTCTCGGTCATTCCGAAATTTTTCGACAAGTTTTTGAAGATTTTTGAGGAGAAAACCTAGATTCGAAAGTGAGCAGCGTATGGAAGAAAATGAAGTATCGAAACATTTTTTTTAAGA
Organism: Iris pallida; assembly: GCA_029216955.1. Taxonomy (NCBI): domain Eukaryota; kingdom Viridiplantae; phylum Streptophyta; class Magnoliopsida; order Asparagales; family Iridaceae; genus Iris; species Iris pallida. Next base: position 21,543,240 of record JANAVB010036419.1, on the reverse strand, counting down.
GTAGTTTCGTGAGTGTTTTCACTAAATTAGAAGGAAGGACAAAAAGGTCATTCGGAACCCTCTTTATATATTTTTTGCTAATTCTGGACATGCGATGAAATGTTATTGTGCGGTGGATTTTTCATAAAACTTTTTTGTTTTTTGGGCATTTCATAAATTTTCCCTTGTTTAAACTACAAATTTAGGGTTTTAAAACATACAGATAGAACTATTATTTTAAAAAAATATACACATTTTCTAGTCATAAAATATGCATATAAAAATTGCACAAGTCTTATTGGATTTTCGGTAGGAACCGAAACTGAAAGCTAAAACAAATTATTTTCTCTCAAAATATTTTAAAAACCAAAATCAAATTAATATTTTTTAAACCCAACCTAATATCTTATGATTCTCTTGTTCGGTTTGGTTCTGCAGACATTTCCCAACTGAACCAACAAAGGGATGCGAACTCACCATACTCTACTTAATTATCCTCCCAATGATCAAAAGCAAATGAGCAAGCATGTACATCCCACATGTATGTACAACATAATTTCTCCAGCCATGTTTGGAGAGAGACAGCCACTCATCAGTACAATAATAGAACCAACCACCCCCCCCCCCCCCCCCAACCCAAAAAAAAAAAAAAACAGATTCACTGAACCTGCAACTATCAACCAAAAGCCCACATCATTTACCTCCCCCTAAACTCCAAACTTTAAAGTTAAGGAAATATATGAACGAAAAGAAGAGAGCAAGAAACAAACAAACAATAACCAGAGAGAAAAAGTAAAGATAAAACCAGCTCAACATGTCTGTCACATGATTTAATCAGGCCAACCACCTAAATTTCTTCCTTCTTTCCTCAGCTCCTGCTCACACTGCTGCTGCTGCAGCTCAGCTGATGGTGCTATTCTCACTCTCACGAGCTCCCAAACTGTACCTGCTTCATCTCTTTTACTGCTCACCCACACGCCTAGCTACCCCCCTTTTTTACTTTCTCCGTACATGGTTAGATTCTCTGGAGAAAGTAACAGAGAATTACAGCCTACATTTTCATAAAAAAGAAAGTAACCAAAAAGTAAAAGTTTACACTTTCAACTCTTCCACCTTAAATTCTTAGCTTCTTTTCCTTTCATCAACTCCTACAGTACTACAAGTAACCAAAAAAAAAAACATACAAGAAAGAAAAACACCATAGAGAGAGATGTGGTGATAGATGTCTTCTTCTTCTTCTTCTCCTCATATGGCCCTTCCTTCTTTTCCTTTGGCCTCAACTGTTGTTGTGTTGCTCAAACTTCACACTTCTGTTTGTTATCTGTACTCTTCACATTCAAATTGCTATTATAGTATTGGCTAGTAGCTTAGCTTAGCTTAGCTTGGTAGAAGGAACAAGTAGTAAGTAGTACTAGTAGGTGATGACTTGATGACTATTACTTCTGCATGCTATAATAAATAGAGTTTGTCACCACCTTTCCTCTACCACTACTAGCCTACTATTACTTCTGCCATTAGCTATAAAACGTTAGGGAAAAAGGAAAAAAAAAAAACACTGTAACCCCTACGCTACATCTTCTTCTTCTTATCATTGTTGCAGTTTCTTCTTCTCTTTCATTCCTACATTATAATATATTTCTTCCTTCTTCTTCCCTGCAAAATTAACCATAATTTATCACTGTTAGCAAGTACTTGTTGAGGAGCAATGATGCAGTTGCAAATGTACATTCTGTGCAAGCAAAAAGTATAGGGGAGAAAGGCTTACATGAATGGGGGAGTATATATAGCTCTCTCCCTCTTCATTTCTGACCTACTTACTTATCAGAGCCCCACAGCTCCATGACCAGAAGAGAACCTGACATGAGGATAACAATAACAAATGTATCATTATTGTCCTCTTTAATTATCTATTATATATTAATTATCAATATATTTTTATAGTTGACACAACTATTGCTAGAAAAGGCTTCACCTAACGACATATTCCACTTTACTCTAACAACGATTAGTTGCTATCTCCATTTGCTGCAAAATTTCTAAAGCTAAAATTATAGAGGCTAAATTATCATAGTGACACCCTAACTATAGTGTTTGAACATTTTTGGCACATCAACTTTCTACTCCTCAATTTTGGCACCACATTTCATAATTTGCTGTTTTGAAGTACTTTTCATCCAAATTTAGTTGCAAATAAGAGTTCCTCGTGAACAAAAAAAAAAGGAAAAATTTGAGTGGCACCCCACTTTTTTTACGCTTATTTAAGGTGCACCCCACAACATTACAATATTGTATAACATCCCCCACTTTTAACGAATTCTGTCTAAAACGAACGGTCAAATTTTTTTTGGACGAAAATACCCTTGTCTACTTTTGTGTGTCCTCCCTTTCCGTCACACGTGGCTGCCCGTCCCCCGCCCCCCGCCGCCCGTCCCCCGCCCCCCGCCCCCTGCCCCCCTCCCCGACCTCGCCGGACCCCTCCGGCCATCACCACCACCACCATCACCAACATCATCACCATCATCATCATCATCACCACCATCAACCATCATCACCCCCCCCCCCCTCCCGCTCCGCCTCCCCCCTCCCCCCCCCCCCTCCCGCTCCCCCCCCCCCCTCCCCGACCTCGCCGGACCCCTCCGGCCATCACCACCACCACCATCACGAACATCATCACCATCATCATCACCACCACCACCATCAACCACCATCACCCCCCCCCCCCTCCCGCTCCGCCCCCCCCCCCCCCCCCCCCCCCCCCTCCCGCTCCGTCCCCTAGCAGTAGCGCGCGGCGGCGGCGGCGGCAGCATCGCGCGGCAGCGACGGCAGCAGCAGCAGCGCGCAGCAGTGGGGGCTAGGGGGCGGAGCGGGAGGGGGGGGGAGGGGGGGGAGGCTGGCTGCCGGCGGGAAGGAGGGCTGCCGGCGGTAGCAATGGGAGAGGGGGGTCGCAAGGGTTGGGTAGGGGCATAACGAGAGGGTATTTTCGTCCAAAATAAAGGGTCAAAGGAGTTGACCGTTAGTAATAGACGTTTTTCGTTAAAAGTGGGGGGTGTTATACAATATTGTAATGTTGTGGGGTGCACCTTAAATAAGCGTAAAAAAAGTGGGGTGCCACTCAAATTTTTCCAAAAAAAAAATATCGTTATTCATTTCGTTACAAAAACCAACATAGACCAACAATAAACACAACTAGTAAGGACCTGTAAAATTGACGAAATGTGTTTCAAAATAACAAGTTATGAAGTTGGGATGACAAAATCGAACAGTAAAGAGGTAAGGTGCCAAAAACGCTCAAATGCTATAGTTAAGGTGTCACTAGAAATTATAGGCAAGCCCAAAGCGCAAATTGAAAGGCAAAAACAGACCCGTCTTGTTATTGCTAATGGTGCATAAAACAGTACCAATACTAGTTGAGAACTAAATAACACAAACATTTTCTTGCATTGTCAAGTGGGAATACCTGGGCATTTGGAAGAGGCAAGACTTGAACGACGACATGTCGAGAGCCGAGGAGGGTGGCAAGAGGTGGTGGTTTCCATTGCCATGGCCGGCCGAGGCGGCGAAAAGGTCAGTATCGGCGATGGCGGCGGACGCCGGGGCGGAGAAGAAGTCCCCAGCAAAGGCAGAAGCCTTGGTGGGGGAAGCAAATGGGCTATCAGGCAAATTGTGCTCCACTCTGCTAATAAAAATAGAGCTCAATTAATAATGAGACCCGCATTAAAAACCAAACTATAATAACAACCACCCACACCTTTTAGCAAGCAAAATGTATGCCTCCACATTGTTAATAGTTAATACAAAGTTAGGAAAAGATTCATAACAATGAGACACATTAAAGAGGAACCATAATTATAACAATAACCTTTTATTCTTTTTCCTTTTTTTTCTGAGTGCTCTGTTCTCTATTCCTTTTCTAATTGTAGCTTTCTGTCAGCATTCATTCACTAGCGCTTGAAACATTACTTTAATTTCAAATGGGGAAGGGGAAGGAAGTGTTAGATTTATTTGCCCATTATTTTCTACAATATTTTACCTTTCTTGGAAATCACTATCTTCATTGGGGCTCGCCTCTCTTCCAGATTCCTCCTTATCGCCTGCAGCAGCAACGTTGACTGGATTAACCAGCTGCTCCCCTCCAGAGGAAGCAGGACTTGGGCTCTTGTCTATAAACAGAAAAGTTGTAAACAAAATTATTATTTCTTCTTTTGTTCTTGATTTTAAAAAAAAAAAAAAAGTAGACTTTTACCAATGATGAATAAAATATCAAGTTTATCAACCTTCTGGTGAGGATTCTTCTTCATGGCTCTTGTCACTTGGCGACGGGTTGACGGCGGTGATGGGCTGTGGGGAGGAGGAAGAGAAGCTCCTCGACTTGAAGTCCATGAGCTGTAGGCCCATGAACCTCCTCCCTTGCATCTCGATCGCCTGCTGGAGCTCCGCCGCCTGCTGCTGCTGCTGCTGCTCTTCCAGCTTCCTCCTCAGGAGCATCTCCTGCGTGGGGCTGCCGCAGTTGTAGAGCATTCTCGCTCCTGCGCTCACGAGCAACATTATAACAGCCAAGAATATCAACAAGTAAAATAAAATAAAATAAAATAAAACCCCAAGAATCGTCCCAAACTCACCAAGCTGTTGAAGATCATATGGGTCTCTCGAGTCCAGTCCAGTCGGAGTGGTGCAACCGGAGAAGTCGCCCCTTTCACTTTGCTGCTGCTGCTGCTTCCTGATCACATCGATAAGAATAACAAGATAGATTATATATAACATGAGATGGATAGTGCTTGTTTCGGAAGAGGAAAGGAAGGAGGAGTGCCTGTACTTGTCGGGGACTTTTCCTTTCTCCTTGTAAGGCTTCACCAGAACCCTAGCATCGCAGACGAAATGGGGGTTCCCCTTGGCCAGGATCAGCTTCACCGTCTCCGGATACACAAACGTCACGAACCCAAACATCCTCTTCTGCTGGTAGGGGATTCTCACGTCCTGTACTGGTCCATAGATGCTACAAAACCCCCCAACTCAAAACTTAATTTAGAGTCCAAATTGCATATATGTTGAGATTAATTTTAGCAAAAAAAAAAAAAAAACCTGAAGTAGTTGGAGACGTCTTCCTCTCTGAAGGTACTGTCCGCCGGGAAGGTCAGATAGATCTGCCTCGACCCGGGATTCACCATGTTCGCAAAGTCGGTCCGGTCCAGTCTGGACCGCCCCATGAACTTGTGGCTCTCCTCGCCGAGCATCAACGCTGCTGCAGCCGCCGCGACCCTGCCGCCGACAATATCAAGATTTATAAACACTCGATCGGACAAGGTTGAGAGCTTCGTTAGCAACTAGCTAGCAAGCTAGCGATATATATATTACCTCTGGCTGTCATTCTGCTGCTGGAGCAGAAAGCTCATGCATTTGGAAGAGGAGGGCGAGAGCGGCACCGACGTCATCGACCCGGTGGGCGAGTAGGGGAAGGCGCCGGCCGACGCGGCGGTGAGCCGCTGGCTCTTCGACCTCAGCAGCTGATGCAGCTGCTCCTGGCAGTGCTGCTCCATGGCGATCCCGCTCGTCGGGTCCGGCTTCCCCGCGGCGGCGGCGGCCTCGTCCGGGAGGCCGTGGAGGAACCTGCAGCTGGTCCCGTTCTTGCAGTACCCCCGCGCGAAGTAGAGGCACGGCTTCCAGCCGAAGCCCGGCCCGGCCGCCTCCGGGCCGAGGCAGAGGTCGGCGACGGAGCAGCTCCTGCTGCGGTGGTGGTGGTGGGGCCAGCCTCCTCCGCCCGGCTCCTGCTGGTAGGGGTCGTTGAGGAAGGAGAGGTCGTCCGCCAAATCTCCTCCGTTGTAGGCGGCCGGGCTGAGGAGGTCGTCGGAGAGATGATCCGGAGACGGGGCCGGCGGGGCCCAGGACGGGGAGGTTATGGTGAGCGGGGGAGGCGGGTGGGGGAAGGCGAAGCGGGAGGGGGAGTGGGAGAGCTGCAGGCCGAGCTCCTTGCGGGCCTTGAGGATGACGGTGTGGAGCAGCGTCTCGGAGCCGAAGGCGAGGCGGATCATCTCCTTCTCGCCGTGGTCCTGGATGAGGAGGAGGCCCATGATCTTGGCCGCGTTCTCCGGGTCCAGCGCCTGGATCCGGGAGAACACCACCCGGGTCGCCTCGTAGGCGTCCATGAGCGAGCGAGCAAAGCTTAACTAGAGTTAGAGCAGTACGTATGTGAAGTGATGAGGAGGAGGAGAAGCTGGAAAGAATAACCTAGGTGCAACCTCTCTGGTATTAAGTACATGCATCTACACCACCACTCCTTTCACTTCTTCTTCCTCTCGACAACACTTCTTCCAGCTTGTTGGAGTGGGTGGGGTTCCCAACCTATGTGGAGAAGACCCCGGAGTGCGACGAGTGCCGTTCGTGTGTCGAAGAAGCTCGGGAAGTGGGCGACGTAGAGTCGCTGCTGCTGTTGCTGCCCAGGGGGAGATTCTGGAACAGGGGATCCGAGTTCGGGCCGAACTCGGTCCCATGGCGAGTTCGGGCCGAACTCGGTCTGGCCACTCCAGTACTGTGGGGTGAGGTTCTGGATGCTTGACACAGAGTTCTGGCCGAACTCTGTATCGTCGGGGGCTGAAGCGGATTTTAGGATGAGTTTTCATCATTGGATCTAATCCAACGGTCCAGGTTGGTTGCGGGATTGGGGAGTTATATTGAGTTTTCTCAACCCTAATTCATAATCGCAAGTATTGGACAACACAAAAGGTTCGAGAGAGAAGGAGGCAAGAGTGCCATTGCAACTTCGGAGAAGAAGACGGAGGATCGAAGGTCGTTTTTCGAAGGAGATCGTGTTTCGGGTAATCTCTACTCGTCGTTCTCGTTCTTCGTAGCCTTGTGATCATTGTTCTTATCTCTGAGTGTTGTGGGGATCCGATTTGGATCGGAGGAGTTTGTAGAGGGTGTAATTCTTCTATTCCATTAGTGGAGGCTTCTCAGGGTTGGACTCCGATCGTCCCGTGGTTTTTCCCGCAAGGGTTTCCACGTCAAAAATTCTCTGTGTCTGCGTGGACTGTTTTTGTGTGGTTGTTTTTGGTTCGTGCGTTGTATTGCTCGGTCCTCTCGCAGGTACTCTCCGGTTTGGGGAAAGGTTTCCGCGTTTCTTTCCCAACAGAGTGGTATCAGAGCTTTGGGTTCAAAGGGTGTCAGGAGTTGACAGAGGAACCAGAGAGGAGAGATGGACGCGAAGCCGGTGCGCATGGTGAACCTTAATGGCACAAACTATCATTATTGGCGGAGCAAGATGAAGGATTTGCTATTTGTCAAAAAGCTGCATCTACCTGTGTTTGCAACCGAGAGGCCCAGTGATAAATCCGAGGAGGACTGGAAGTTCGAGCACATACAGGTGTGTGGGTACATACGGCAGTTTGTTGATGAGAACGTGTACAATCACGTTGCCAATATTGAGCACGCGAAGACGTTATGGGATAAGCTGGAATCCTTGTATGCGAAGAAGACCGGGGTAAACAAGTTGTTCCTGATCCGAACGATGATGGGTCTGCGGTACAAGGATGGGGCGTCTATTACGGATCACTTGAGTGATTTCCAGGGCGTGGTTGACCAGTTATCTTCTATGGGAGTCAAGTTCGACGACGAAGTTCAGGGACTGTGGCTGCTGTGTACCTTGCCAGACTCGTGGGAGACCGTACGAGTATCTATGATCGCTTCTGCTCCAGAGGGCGTGGTCAGTCTGGAGTTTGCCAAGAGCGGGGTGTTGAATGAAGAGATGCGGAGACGTTCTCAGGGCACTTCATCCACATCCCACCACTCAGAGGCATTGGTTTCAGAGAGCCGCGGAAGGGGCAAAAGCAGGGGTCCAGGTGGTGGCAGAGACAAGAGCAGGGGGAAGTCCAAAGGTCGGTACGAGGACTCAGAGTGTTACCATTGCGGTAAGAAGGGCCATATCAAGCGGAATTGTTTCGTTTGGAAGAAGGAGAAGAAGGGCGACAAGGGGAAGCAAGAAGAGAACACTACAGCGGCGGCCTCGACGCATGGAGGCGATGTGATCGTCGTAGGTGATGAGGTCATTACTAACCTCGCCTGCGATGACAATTCTTGGCTGGTGGACTCAGGGGCTTCAGCACATGTATCTCACAATAGGACACTGTTTGCCACTTACACGACAGGCGACTGTGGCGTGTTGAAGATGGGCAACGGAGATGTGTCGAAGGCGGTTGCCATTGGAGATGTGCATTTGAGAACGAAGACGGGTGCGGTTCTTGTTCTCAAGGATGTTCGTCACGTCCCTGATATCCGTTTCAACCTGGTGTCGGTTGGAAGGTTGGATGACGAGGGATTCTTCAGTCTCTTCGGGAATAGTCAGTGGAAGCTTTCCAGAGGTTCGTTGGTGATTGCCAGAGGAAGCAAGAAGTCCGGTCTCTACTATATGGAGGGGAGCGCACAGGGGGCACAGGAGGTGAACGCAGTCAGTGATGCGTCTACCGAGTTGTGGCACAGGCGGCTCGGCCATATCAGCGAGAAGGGGATGAGCTACTTGGTGAACAGGAAGGTGATTCCGGGGCTCAAGTCTACAAAGTTGGAGAAATGCACGCACTGTTTGGCTGGGAAGCAAAATAGGGTGTCTTTCCAGAGTCACCCAAGTTCGAGGAAGCCGGCGTTGCTCGAGTTGATTCACTCGGATGTCTGCGGTCCTATGAAGGTAAAAACTCTTGGTGGTGCTTCTTACTTTGTGACTTTTATTGATGACTGTTCCAGGAAGGTTTGGGTCTATGCCTTAAAGACCAAGGATCAGGTGCTGCCTACTTTCAAGGAGTTTCAGGCCTCCGTTGAAAGGGAGACGGGCAAGAAGTTGTTGTGTGTTCGGTCCGACAATGGCGGCGAATACATCGGTCCCTTTGATGCGTATTGCAGAGAGCAAGGGATACGACACCAGAAGACTCCGCCAAAGACACCTCAGCTCAATGGTGTAGCGGAGCGCATGAACAGGACACTGATGGAGAGGGTGCGGTGTTTGCTGTCAGAAGCAAACTTGCCGGGCAGTTATTGGGGTGAGGCTCTTCTCACAGCTGCTTATATTATTAATTTGTCTCCTAGTGCTCCTTTGCAGGGTGATGTGCCTGATAAAGTATGGTACGGCAAAGAGCCGTCATACAGTCACCTGCGGGCGTTTGGTTGTAAGGCCTTCGTGCATGTACCGAAGGACGAGAGGACCAAACTTGAGCCGAAGACGAGGCGATGCGTCTTTGTCGGCTACGGTCGGGATGAGTTTGGCTATAGACTCTACGACCCAGTGGAAGGAAAGCTCTACAGAAGCAGGGACGTGGTGTTCGTCGAGGATCAGACCATGACCAACACTCAGGATTCCGAGACGCCTTCTGAGGCTGAGGAATTGCCTGAGTTAGAGTCATTTCGCTTCGAGCAGTTTCCAGAAGACATCGCGGAGGATCCAGTTATGGGGGAGCCGGTACATGGAGTTGCTCCCAACCTTGATCATCAGCCTGCTGATGGTGGTCAGGGTGTCCCTCAGGAGGATGAGCATGCCGGAGAGGTAGTTCCTGAAGGGGAGGAGGCTGTCGGTATACAGCCAGCACCAGTGGCTCCACTGAGAAGGAGCAACAGGGATCGTCGACCATCTACGAGATACTCGCCGGATGAGTATGTGCTACTGACTGACGGGGGAGAGCCCGAAAGTTTCGCAGAGGCTATGGAAGACGAACACAGGCAGGAGTGGATGGTGGCTATGCAGGAGGAGATGAGTTCCTTGCACACCAATTCTACTTATGATCTGGTGCGGTTGCCAAAGGGCAAGAAGGCTTTGAAGAATCGATGGGTGTTCAGAGTGAAGCAGACGGATGATGCTACTCGCCCTCGATACAAAGCGAGGCTGGTAGTCAAGGGCTACGGTCAGCGGAAAGGCGTGGATTATGATGAGATCTTTTCGCCTGTCGTCAAGCATTCGTCTATTCGGGTGGTGCTAGCATTAGCAGCCAGTTTCGACTTGGAGGTCGAGCAGATGGATGTGAAGACGGCGTTCCTCCACGGTGATCTTGAGGAGGAGTTGTACATGGAGCAGCCGGAGGGATTCTGTGAGAAGGGCAAGTCACATTTGGTCTGCCGGTTGAGGAAGAGCTTGTATGGTCTGAAGCAGGCTCCGAGGCAGTGGTACAGAAAGTTCGAGTCGTTTATGGGGGAGCATGGTTATGCACGGACGACGTCGGACCATTGTGCATTTGTGAGGCATTTTGCCGAGGATGATTTCATCATTTTACTGCTCTATGTGGATGATATGCTATTAGTGGGTCGGAATGCCACTAGGATAGCGGAGTTGAAGCGCCAACTGGGCGCGGCCTTCTCTATGAAGGATTTGGGCGCAGCGAAGACTATTCTTGGGATGGAGATCAGCCGAGAGAGAGAGTCCAAGCTGCTACACTTGTCCCAAAAGAAGTACATTCATCGGGTACTTCAGCGTTTCGGGATGGACGGGTCGAAGAAAGTGAGTTCCCCCCTCGCGGCTCACTTTAAGTTCACTGAGGAGCAGTGTCCATCTACCGAGGACGAAAAGGAAGATATGGAGCGGGTTCCATATGCTTCAGCTGTGGGAAGCCTGATGTATGCTATGGTGTGTACGAGGCCAGATATTGCTCATGCAGTTGGTACGGTTAGCAGGTATCTTTCGAATCCTGGAAGGGTACACTGGAGTGCGGTCAAGTGGATTCTACGATACCTTCAGGGCACTGCCGGTTGGAGACTTTCCTTTGGTGGTGACGAGCCGAAGCTGGTCGGGTATACCGATGCTGATATGGCTGGAGATGTAGACACGAGGCGGTCGACTTCGGGCTACGTGATGATGTTTGCGGGAGGAGCAGTGTCGTGGCAGTCGCGGTTGCAGAAGTGTGTTGCCTTGTCGACGACGGAGGCGGAATACATTGCGGCGACGGAGGCTTGCAAGGAGCTGTTGTGGATGAAGAAGCTGTTGCAGGAAATGGGACTGAAGCAAGAGCAGTATACTTTGCTTTGCGACAGTCAGAGTGCTATCCACCTTGTGAAGAATCAGACGTTTCATAGCCGGTCCAAGCACATCGAGACCCGGTATCATTGGATACGGGATGTGGTTGAGAAGAAGGACGCGGAGCTTGAGAAGGTGCATACAGACGACAACGGAGCTGATATGTTTACGAAGATTCTACCAAGGGGGAAGTTTGAGTACTGCAGGCAGATCGTCGGGATGACGACGTCCTCCCCATAGTTGTGAAGGGGGAGATTTGTTGGAGTGGGTGGGGTTCCCAACCTATGTGGAGAAGATCCCGGAGTGCGACGAGCGCCGTTCGTGTGTCGAAGAAGCTCGGGAAGTGGGCGACGTAGAGTCGCTGCTGCTGTTGCTGCCCAGGGGGAGATTCTGGAACAGGGGATCCGAGTTCGGGCCGAACTCGGTCCCATGGCGAGTTCGGGCCGAACTCGGTCTGGCCACTCCAGTACTGTGGGGTGAGGTTCTGGATGCTTGACACAGAGTTCTGGCCGAACTCTGTGTCGTCGGGGGCTGAAGCGGATTTTAGGATGAGTTTTCATCATTGGATCTAATCCAACGGTCCAGGTTGGTTGCGGGATTGGGGAGTTATATTGAGTTTTCTCAACCCTAATTCATAATCGCAAGTATTGGACAACACAAAAGGTTCGAGAGAGAAGGAGGCAAGAGTGCCATTGCAACTTCGGAGAAGAAGACGGAGGATCGAAGGTCGTTTTTCGAAGGAGATCGTGTTTCGGGTAATCTCTACTCGTCGTTCTCGTTCTTCGTAGCCTTGTGATCATTGTTCTTATCTCTGAGTGTTGTGGGGATCCGATTTGGATCGGAGGAGTTTGTAGAGGGTGTAATTCTTCTATTCCATTAGTGGAGGCTTCTCAGGGTTGGACTCCGATCGTCCCGTGGTTTTTCCCGCAAGGGTTTCCACGTCAAAAATTCTCTGTGTCTGCGTGGACTGTTTTTGTGTGGTTATTTTTGGTTCGTGCGTTGTATTGCTCGGTCCTCTCGCAGGTACTCTCCGGTTTGGGGAAAGGTTTCCGCGTTTCTTTCCCAACACAGCTCCGAGGAAGAAGAAAGGGGGGTGGAGCTGGAGGTGTTGATATAGCTAGAGAAGAAGCTGGTCAAAAGCTAGAGCAGCTGCCTAAGTGTTTTTGCACACACACAGAGTCTCTCTCTGTCTCTTTAAACTATCATCAGTGAGTATCATGGGCCCTCTCTCCTTGCTGCTGTTGTTGCCCTTTCACGATGGACACAGCTCTTATAAATTTATAATAACTATGCTACGAAGAACTATACTAATACAAAACAGTGGGTCTGTTTGGATACATTTTCTTAAAAAAAAAATTGAAAACAATTTTTAAAAAATAATATTATAAAATTATTATTATTTTTCGATATACAGATTATAATTTTGTATTTGCTTAGTTTCATTTCAAAAATAATTTTAGGAAATAAAATTAAAAAAATTGTTCGATATTTTTTTTTTAGGAAAGTAGTTCATTTAATAAATTTTTATAAATTACTTATAGTTATAGTTGTATTAAAAAATTGTAAAAAAAATTTGGAAAAACCTTTTTTAAAGATATTGTTGTAAACTTCTTGTTTTCTTCCATTCATTAGTATAAATTTTACTTGTCCAAAAAATTAGAGGAAACGTCCTCTTCCTCTTCCTCTTCTTCTTCTTCTCCATCGACCTCGAGTGTTGTTATCTAAAACAAAGTTTTGTTCTTTCATGTTCCTCTCCTTAAAAAAAAAGCAACAATCATCACATAATTCTTCAACATTTTCTATAATACACTATTGTGATTGATACAGAGCTGTCCTAATTATTATATTGAAGAGTAAGATACAACTAACAAACGAATCCAAGGAATGAGAATAAGAACTTCGGCCCTTTCCAATCTAGATTTTTTAAAATTGTTAGAGAAAAATCACATACACAACAACAAAAACATAGTATAACCAAATGTATAAAATGGAAAGAAATGTTTTTTAATTAAATCATCTTCTTTTGTAACCAAAAGAATTAATCAAAGGAACCAAGGGAGATGCTGCCACGGCTATCCTTGCATAATGTCAGCGCGCTATCGTCTTCGTCGAGGTCGTCCCGGACTCCAAGAAGTCGTGCCGAGTCGTATATGCAGAGAACCGTCAGAGAAACTAATTTGATGGCGGTGCCCCTGGCCCTCAAGCTCCGCCCCCATCCCCTCCACGAGACCCAGCTCGATGAGGCCGGTGACTCGGTGAGAGGGGGAGGAAGAAGGACACTATGAAAATAGAAGAGAGAGAGAGAGATGGGCTTGGTCCCAAGAGAGGGGAAAAAAAAATTGTTTTTCCAAAATATGTTTTATCAACGCTTGAAAAACAAATATGTAACTTCGGTTTTCAATTTTCTTTTGGAAGCTGATTCCGAGTGAATGGCATCGAACCTAAAATGGATCTCACTTTAATGTTTAAAACTAAAATGTCCCGTCGTCCTTTGACCGTTGGATCGAGAGAGCGAGTGCAGGCCGCACTCCTCCCGATCCGACAGTGCAAGAGGGGGACAAGGCTTTGGCGGGACTCCTCCCATGGATCTCTCTCTCTCTCTCTCTCTCTCTCTCTCTCTATATATATATATATATATATATATATATATATATGCAAATGACTTCTAGCCTAGTGGTTAAGAGAGATGCATGCGGCCCAAGTGGTCGGGAGTTCGAGCCTCAGTGGAGGCGAGTTCGCCAAAAGTATCCATTGCTTCAATATATATATATATATATATATATATATATATATATATATATATATATATATATATATATATATATATATATATATATATATATATCGAATTCGATGCCAGTGACCCTCTAGCCTAGTGGCAGTGGTGAGGCATGTAATCTGAGTGGTCAAGAGATCGATTTCCGGTGGAAGCGTTCGCCACAATTATCTTCTTTCAATATATATATATATATATATATATAAAAGATCGTGGTTAGATGGCAGAAGATCAATGAATCGAACTAGGGGCATATTATATATTTCTTCTATTTATAATAATAGTAGAAATTTGAAACCGATAATCCAAAAAATATGTAATACAGAATGCATAAAGTTCGGTGCATGTCATCGAACATCTTAAAAAAACAACTAAACATCATACAGACAAGCTATTAGACATTTTGTTGTAGCGAAATTATTTTTATTTAACTTAGACAAACCAAAAATATTTTGGATAAATTAGAAGAGAAGATATGTTCCACCGTCTCGGATGGCGGAAAAAGGATACAAATTCAGCCAACCGAGTTGGCGGAAGATGGATTTTTGGTTTATTGTTTTGGTTTTGTTGAGTTTTGTTGGGTTTTATGTGGTTTGGTTGGTTTGAATTTTACATGGATTAGTTGGTTTTGTTTATCTTTTAGTTTATTTTAATTTATTAGTTAATTTGTTATTATTTATAACATAGATAATAATAAAAAATATTTTTATATAATAATTATAGATTTTTGGTATTATCTATATTAATTAATATACAAATATCTACTATTAAAATTAATATATAAGGAAATAATTATATAAATTAATATAATAATAAATATACGGTTTAGAATCGGATTTAAGCCGCATTATAATAATAAAAATTGTATATTAACTAATATAAATAATACAAAAAATTTATTAGTTAATATATAATTATTATATAAAAAATATTCACTAATATATTTTGTTATTAATTATATTATAAATAATAACAAATTAACTAGTAGATTAAAACAAACTAAAACTTAAACCAAATCAAACTAAAAAAATAAACTAAACCAACAAAATCAACTAATCCATGTAAAATCGAAACCAACCAAACCAGATAAAACCAAATAAAACCAAAACCCATATTCCGCCAACTCAGTTGGCAGAATTTGTGGGTAACTTCTTTCGTCATCCCAGATAGCCAAACATATCTCCTCTTCTAATTTATCCAAAATAGTTTCGTTCTGTCTAATACAATTAATAATAATTTTGCTATAACAAAATTTCTGCTATAAAGGAGCTCTGGTCGCGTTTCAAGGCCAGCCCTAGCCCAGGGCGACCAGCCAGGGCCCCCGAATTATGAGGGGTCCAAAAAAATTAGTTTAAAAATATATGTTAATACTTTTGTATCTCAAAAATAGAACTAGTATGCACCATGAGCCCCTTGGACATAAAGTTATTGTGGTGTAGTGGTTA
The DNA here is from genome assembly GCA_029216955.1 of Iris pallida. Classification (NCBI taxonomy): domain Eukaryota; kingdom Viridiplantae; phylum Streptophyta; class Magnoliopsida; order Asparagales; family Iridaceae; genus Iris; species Iris pallida. The sequence continues at coordinate 21,528,065 of JANAVB010036419.1, read as the reverse complement.
GTATTTTAGACTTGTATACTAAAGGTCCTATATTCAATCCTTGGCTATTAGGGGGCCTTATTTTAAAAATTCGTCATGGACTTCCATGGGCTCAGGACCGGCCTGTCGCGTTTTCAGGACATCATTAAGGCTGTGTTTGGTAGGAAGGATGGAAAAATGGAAGGAAGGAAAAAGATAAAGGATACATTCTGTGTTTGGTAGGAAGGATGGAAAAATGGAAGGAAGGAAAAAGATAAATGATACATTTTTCTTCCATATGGAAAGGAAAGATCATTTCCTTCCTTTGTGTTTGGTAGCAAGGATGGAAAAGATAAGAGGTGCATTTTTTTTTTTTGGTACGAAAGAAAAAGTGGAAGGAAAGAAAGTAAAAAATATAGGGTTTACCAATTCTACCCTCAACTAAAAATACTTATTTAACATTTGACTTCATAAATAATTTTTAAATAATACATTCATATGAGGGTATAATTGTTAATTAATACAAGTCCCTACTTTTCCTTCCACTTTTCCTCCCACTTTTGGGGGATTGGATTTCTTAGGTTATGACGGAAAAGTAATCCTTCCACTTTTTCTTCCTTCCTATTTCAAGGTGTTTTCGGGCCGGTCCGGGCCGGCCCACGGTCCAAAGGCGGCGGGCCTGACCGGGTTCGGGCCGGTCCAGGACCGGCCCAGTCTAAATTTCGGTCTGGGCTAAGCCCGGCCCGGTTTTCATGCTCTGGGCCCAGCCCGGCCCAGTGGACCGGGCACAAGTGGGGTCGGTCCGGGCTGAACCGGACCACGGGCCGGTCCGGGCCTTGGGCGGTTCGGGCCGGTTCAGGCCGGGTTAACCGGACCGGCCCGGTTTGTTGAATTTTTTTTTTTTTTTTTTTTTTACAGTTTTTTGTTTAATTTAGTTTTTTAATCATTTTTTTTTTGTATTTTAATTTTAAAATTTTGTAACTTAAATGTTTATAAAATGTTTATACAAAATATTTATAAAATGTTTATAATTTTATGTTTATAAAATGTTTATACAAAATATGTTTATAAAATGTTTATAAAATGTTTTCTTTTTAATACAAATGTTTATAAAATGTTTATACAAAATATGTATTTTCTTTTTAAAACCATTTTAAAAACCATGTAAAAGTAATCATTTTCTTTTGTATTTTAATTTTAAAAATTTGTAACTTAAATGTTTACAAAATGTTTATACAAAATATTTAATTTAGTAATGTTTATACAAATATATACAAATGTTTATACAAAAATGTTTATACAAATATTACAAATGTTTATAAAAATTTATAAAAATTTAAAAAAAAACATTTCTCCCTCTTCCTTTATCCGGGCTTGGGACCGGCAAATGCTTGTTTGGCATAGGCGGAGTTAAAAAATATTTTTTTTTTTAAGTAAAAATAGTTTTTGAAAGTATAAGTTAAAAAATTTGAATAGTATAAGTTAAAATTAAAAATATGAATAGTATAAGTAAAAAAAAATAGTTTTTGAAAGTATAAGTTAAAATTTAAAATTGAAATATATAAGTTTAAACGTACATACCTGATACCTTGCACCGTAGCCTCATTGTTGTTCGCCTTCATGCAATGAAAGCGATTCCAAATCCAGCTCGTGGATGTCATGATCTTCTTCATCTTTCTGGTTCGGTGTTCTTTTATCGGCATTCATCCAATCTTGTACGCACACGATTGCTTCCAAAATATCGGACTTCAAGCGGCTCCTCCTATCGCTCAACATCCTCGAACTTGCACTAAAACAGGACTCCGATGCTACCGCCGACACCGGAACCATCAGTAGATCACGTGCTATGTTAGAAAGCACAGGAAATCTCTTGTCGTGTCTCTTCCACCATTCTAAAATGGCGAAGTGATCTGGAGTCTCATCTTCGTCTTGATAAGAGTTAAGGTAAGCAGACAACTCTTGAGTAGGTTGGGAAGATTGCTTTTGTTTCTTCCTTTGTAGTATGCGACCGGCTGCTGATAGCTTAGACGCCAAGCCGGAGCTACTACTAGCCCCCCACTGAGTTGGTCGGGTCGACGTTGCTCCTTCTTCGTACAGTATAACTAACCTGTCCAAAGCCACTTTAACTTCTGCCTTTATGTTAGTAACGTCTATACCCATATATTCTCCATATCCTTCTAATAAAACCTCTACGCCATCCAATTTGATTGTAGGATCAAATATGGAAGCCAAACAATATAAAAGAGGTACTTCACCCTAATATTTCCTGAATTTGGCTTCCATATTTCTCACCGCAATTTCAAAATTTGGATAATCTCTATATTTAGAAAATAAATAAGACATGTTACAAAGTTCACGTAAAGCTAAGCAAGATGTGGGATAATAAACACCAGAAAGAGTTAATGTAGCATTGTAAAAAACTTCTAAAAATTCACAAACACTTTCAGCTGCTACCCAATCATCATCAGTAACCTGATAGTCAAAGGTGGCATCCGAAGTACAATAATATGTAATAGCACTCTTAAAATGAATTGCAGATTTCAACATCAAGTAGGTGGAGTTCCACCTAGTTGGTATATCCTTCACAAATCTTCTAAAAGTCATACCAAAATGTGCGCAAGTGCATGCAAAACTTTGTTGTCTACTTGGAGACGAGTTTAGGTGGAGCAAGCATTGTCGCAGAGTGTCTAAATGGGGTTCAAAATTTTTTAAACATTCTTTAACAACTAAGTTAATTATATGGCAAGCACACCTAACATGTATAAGTCTACCTTCTAAAATAGGCTTAAAAATTACTGACAAAGAAGACATAGCAGCATTGTTGTTTGATGCATTGTCCAAAGAGACAGAAAAATTTTTAGCGTGAATATCATATTCACGCACGTGTCTTGAAATCTCACTTGAAATTACAGCGCCCGTGTGTGGACATTCTACAAGTTTAAGACAGATGATGCGTTTTTGCAACATCCATTGTGCATCTATATAGTGTGCAGTAATACAAATATAAGCATAACTCCATTTAGTAGTCCAAATATCAGAAGTAATAGCTAACTTACTAATATTTTCAAAATCCGCTTTCAAAGCGGCTTTCTGCTCGTTAAAGAGACGAATGGCCTCCTTTCGAGCTTGTTGCCTACTCACTTTAGTAAAGGAGGGATTTAGAGAAAGTGATACATAATCTCGTAAAGATTCGCTTTCACCCGTCGTGAAAGGAAGTTCGTCACGAATAATATGTTTAGTTAATTCGGTTTTATGCCTAGCAGCTGAATAAGTAAAGTTACCAATTGAAGAACCGGTGGCGCCGAAGCTTATTTGGGTTTGGGATGCTTGAAGTGTGTCCTTCCCGTAGCAAGTGTCGTAGTGTCTGGATATAGTTCCGGTGCCACCGCCCTTCTTCCATGCGTACTGGTTGCAACATTTCTTGCATTGCGCCTTGTACGGTTTCGGTTCACCCTTGGCATCTAAAATAAACGAACCATCAGGATTAGTTTCAAAAATCAAAGTAAAATAATCCCAATACTTAGACCTTTTTTTCTTTTCAGGACGTTGGGTTGTACTAGCTACTTCCGGAGGAGATGGTTGGCACCCCTCCGGAATCGGATTAGTGGCTACTTGCTCAGGTGGAATTTCAGTACCGTCAAAAAAATTATTAAAATATTGGAAAGTCTGTCCAGCAAGATCAGGGTGATTTGAACCTTCACCAGCCATATATAAAATAAAATAAAGTAAACTACGCTAGAAGAAAGTAAGGGGTTGAGAGGAAGATCGGGAAGCCATAGAGCCGGAATGGAGTTGGGAGGGAGATCGGGAAGCCGTAGAGCACCGGGGAGGGAAAGTCGTAGAACACCAGAGCACCGGGGAAGGAAAGCAGTAGAGCACCAGAGCACCGTAGAGAAATGTAGAGAATTTGTGAGGAATGAGTTGTGTTTGAAAAATGGAATTTTTGGCCTATTTATAGGAATTTTTTGGGATTATTTTGGTAATTTTAGGCCAAAAATGACCAAAATACCCCTCCCAACGTTTTAATAACGGTTATATGGGAGGGGTATTTTGGTAAAAGAAACCCCCCCAGCGGTCAAATCTGGAAAAAAAAAAATTCAAATTATTCAGCCAACGGTCGGCTGGACCGGTCCCAGCGGGCCGGGCCGGTCCAACCGGGCCTATAGCGGGCCGGGCCGGTTTTTTTTATATAAAAAAAAAAAGGGAGCGGTCCGGGCCGGGCCGGGCTCGGGCTGGAGGGGGGGGGGGGGCCCGACCCGAACCGGATGGGAGTGGGGGGCCGGGCCGGTTCGGGCCAACAGCGGGCTGGTCCGGGCTATAAGGGGGGGCGGGCCGGTCCGGTCCACGGGCGGGCCCGGGCTAGACCGGCCCAATGCACAACTTGATTCCTATTTTTCTTCCATACCAAGTAAGAGAAAATAAATCTTTTCCTTCGCTTTTTTCTTCTCTATTTTTCTTCCTCCCACTTTTCCCTCCTACCAAACACACCCTAACAGTGTAACAAAGGATGAGTAACACCCTAACAGTGTAACAAAGGATGAGTAGTAGCTACTTGATTTTCTTTCGTGGTTTTATTCATCTTTTCCTGCTCCTCTACTGCTGCTTAGAGCATCTCCAACCCTATTGTGAGTTTGAAAAAAATGGTTGCCACATAGGAATGACAACCATTTTTTTCAAAAGTACTTCTCCAATGCATATGTGAAATAAAGTGTGGAGTTGACATGGCAATGACATGACAAAGACAATGTGAATTTGGTTGTCTAGATCTAGACAATGCACTTCACAATGTCTTTATGTCCACATCATCATTTGTGAATAAAAATATTTATAAAAAGAAGTAGAAGAGTAAAAGTTGTCTTGAAAGTTGTAAAAAATTACTTTATATTGCCTTCTCAATACTTTTGCATTGGAGATGACTTTTTAAACTTATTGTCATTTATGAATATAATTTTGTCACATATACAAGACATTGTCTTGTGCCTCATGCCACATAGGATTCACAACACAAAATAAGACAATAGGGTTGGAGATGCTCTTACTACTGAACTACACTGAAATATAGATAGATGGATGGATAGATGAAATGATAGGTGGAGGAGAGGGTGAATGTCCCCTTCAATCAGCAGATTTCCATATCGCCATCATGGAACCGCAAGAGTTTTGGCGACCCTCTGTTTGCCCATACATAGGCATATGACACAAGATTCTCTACCCCCCATATTAAGGGTTTTTCCTACGACTCCCTTAAATATAGTCTATTTAGAATTGAGTCCTCTAGATATTGGTTTTTGTATAAAAGTCCTCCGAACAAAATTCCACCACCCTTTTTTCCCCAAAAGTTATTTATTTTTCAAAAGGGTAACGGCACTGATATAAAAGGGTAACGGCACTGATATAAAATAGATTTGAGTGAGAACTTCTACTTTAGGGGGGGTCGAACCCGTGCCACTGCGCCGGGGTGCTCCACCGTTCCCAACGAAACTACACGTCCAATTTTCTATTTATATGTATATGATATAAAAAAATTCAAAAATTCTAAATAACCCAAAATTAGGAATATTTAGTAACATGATCTCACATATATATAAAAATTAGGATTTGTGTTTCAAAAATGACCAATATTAGAATTTGGATATCGAAATATATATATATATATATATATATATATATATATATATATATATATATATATATATATATATATATATATATATATAAAATAATATTACTAAATAACCCAAAATTATAAGACAAACAATAATAGGCATCATCCACCATGGTGGCTCCTTGATTCCCTAAGGTCGCAAGGATTGTCAATCTTCTTCTCAATATGGCCGGTCCTGAGTTCATGAGGGTGCAGGACGAACTTTCAAAATAAAACTCCCATACTTAATGTAAAAAATATTTTAAATTTTTTTTAAAAGAATAAAAATGATTGACAATCTTTTGTTAGTCAATGCCTATGTTGCATCTTTTGTTTCTTATGCTAATCGTCCCAATTCAACACGGTTTACCTTCCTAGTCCCAAATAATGTATCATGTTCTCCCCCTTTCATACCATTTGGGTTTAATTTAAACAAATAAGAAAAAAAATAGGTATGTGCCAAAAAATGTTTAATTTAACAAATTTTTTTTGAAAAAGGTAATAAAAGAGTATTAAATTACATGGAAAATAACATGTTGGGAGAAATGTAGGGGGAGTAACATGTCGCCAACAGTGTTGGCGACATCGCTGCAATTTTTTTAAATTTTTTCTTCTTCAGATTTTAGTGATGGAGAAGGCTGTGCATCTGTTGACCGAAGTTATAGAGCACCCTCTACCACTCTGGCAAAAAAAAATATATATATTTACATTCATGTCGCCAAGTGTGGTGGCGAGCACTCATGTCGCCAACTCCTTTGGCGATACATTACTTTTGTCGTAATATTTTCAATATATTATCTTTTCTATAATTTTACACTCTTTTTTTATCTTTCTAAAAAATTTCTGTTAATTTAAACGGTTTATTTCTGAGCAACCCGCATTATATAAGTAGGAGATATATATATACAACCGTTGTCACTGGTGTCAGTAGTAGTAAGTAGTTGGTTAATGATGTTGGTAATAAGTAAGCAGTGTGAAAATTTGGCGACCTCTTTTGACGGATGGTACTGTAATGCCCCGCTCTGCACGAGGCATTTGGTTGGCTTGTTGGATGGGATCAGAATGTTGGACCGTGACTTATATTGGAGATCAGGAAAATTGAGACTGATGTAGTCTTTCTTAGCTGGTTAGACGGAATGGGTATTGGAATGTGGCTCGCTGGTGGAGCTACGCTTAGTGGGATTGGAGCAGGAAGACCGTTATATAAGGCAAGTGGAACTGTCCTCCTTCCTCCTTATTCCTGCATGCTTAATAAATGGAATAATGTGATGCTATGAATATGTCCCTAATATCTCTTACCTTGAATGTTGAATAATTGTGATGCGATGCTTTAGTTGCTAAATTGATAGAGATTCATATGCTGGAAATCATTGAATGAACAATACATGAACTTTGAATTGCTGAACGAATCACACTCGAACTGCTAATGTAACATGATGCCTGAGATTGAATTGATAATATCCCTTATGCTTAAGATCGATGAAATGAATGAATCACTTGAATAATGAGATGCTGCATAAATAATACATGAGAAAAGAATTGAATATGCTATTGTCCCTATGAAATGAATGAAATGCTACAGGTCCCTTTCAAATGAATGAATACTGTTGTTCCTCCTTAGAAGGAACAAATGAGAAATGTTGCAATAAAGCAATGAATGAGAATTGATGAGGCTTGGGATCGTTGAGATCACCAAATAAAATGATGGTAATGTTGGGAATGAATAAGTCATTGAACATGACTTGAATGAGATAAATGATGATGCACTGTTATCTTTACTTCAATATTTTGCCATGCATTTTATGTTCACGATTGAGATGGACACGCATTCGCATGGTCATAGGACAACTTATGCATAAGTGATGGGGATATGTTTTCTCGGACGGTACCCCGGGACGTTAGGGCGACCGATCCGGCCTGGGAGAAAACATTGGCGTGCCAGTAGGGGCACGGGTTTTGTGAGGCATCCTTTGGGACTAGCTACCTTCTCTGGAGTCATCTCATTACCAATGAAGACCTATATGGCAATGTCCGTATGGTTAAACACCAGTGACCATGTAGTCAGGATGCATGCTAATGAATGTCTTATGCAGGCAGAGTAAGTATATCTGCTAACCTGTAATTGATGCAGGTATGTGGGAGTCGGCTATCGGTAAGAAATCACTTAAATGTGATAATTTAATATATGTGTTGGTTTAACTTGCATGCTTACGTTCCAAATAAGTTTGATGATGCTGTATGTAGCCTTTCAGAATGAGATCCTGCTTAACATGTTAAATTCAGTATGCTAGAAAGATGCCATGCTTTAATCATTGCTCAAACACAACATACATGCTAAGTGATGCTTGAAGTGAGAACTGTTATAACATGTTTAAGATGTTAATGTTAACGATGCCTCAATGATACCTTTTCTTGATAACACCTAGTATGCCTCAATGATGCCTTTGCATGATAACACCAAGAATGCTAAAAGATATGTCCACATGAATGCTACAAAGAATATGTTTACATGCTTCACTCTGATTATTGCCCATGAACTGTAAACTGATGCTAGGTCCCAAGTAGAAAGACCATTCTAATAAATGTTTGCTTAAATGATCACTTTAATGTTGGTTTATGCGAGTGAGTTGGATTCTACTCGCCAGTACATAGATGATGTGCTGACCCACGTTTTGTGGGCAGGTGCTCTTGCTTGGAATATTCTACACACGAAGATTGGCTTGATTGGTTCCGCGGCATCGAAGATTTGTTGGGCATACAGAAGCTCTCCTTGTACAAGATGATGTCTTCTGTTTATAAAGGGCATAATGTATGGAACATGTAATCAGTTGTACCAGTGAGATTGTAAGCCAAGTCGGTATATCGAGTTGTAATCCATTGTATCCAAATATCAAATGTAAGCTGTATAGCATTGTTCAGTTGGGTTCCAATGTAAAGAGAGATGTACTGTAATCATTGTACTTCAATACAAGTCTTGTACTCTTCTTTAATTATCAATAAAGAGAATAAAGTTCTATATATCTCTGTGTGGCTTCAAGTTACTCTTTTTCTCCGCTGCTATAAAGAAGTGATGTACTTCTATTCAACGAGAAAGATTGTCCTCACTAACTTCAATTAGTCTGCTTCTGCCGCTGCGATGTGTTTCTATTTGAAGATAATCGATTATGTACCATCTTTGCCTAGTACAAGTGCAATACCAGACTTGTACGGCATCACGCCCAAGCGAGGACGATCGATTCCAAGAGATAAAATATGTGAAGAAATGACTCTACGAATCGGGGCGTGACAAATTGGTATCAGAGCACGGCTTTACGTCCTTGGTCTCTTCTTTGATTCGTTTCAAATCAAAGTTGTATCGATGATTAACCAAAGTTGCTTCCGCGATCACTCAACGTTGCTTCGGAGATTAAATCAAAGATTGCTTCCGCGATTATGCTGTTGTCGTTCTGTAATCATCCTTATATTGTTCATATTTGAAAGTTCGTTGACCCTCTTGGCTGCTCACTGGATGTTCCATACAATAAGTCTATATACATTGTGATGCCCATAAATGAATAATTGTTGTTGGTTTGGACACAAATAACCCAACAATGACTCGATGCCATAGTATGTTATATTGTGAATGCTGTTTGGAATTTTGGGAATAAAGGAAATGGCTATGTATGCTGCAACAAGTTGAGAATTGCATGTGATGTTGGAAAAGAATTGTGAATGAAATAATTGATGGATGAGTTTGACAGAACTGGTGAATTGACTCATGTGTGTTGCTAAGTGCTTTAGAGACGCTAAGAATGTTGGCTTATACTATTGAGACCCCGAGATGTTGGCTAAGTGTTGTGATCATCATAAATCACGAATGTCTGGAATAGAATTGAGTTGGTATTGTTTAAGGATGGCTTCATTTCTGAGTGGTATATTGCCTCTACCACCTCAGAACGAGATGTATGTTGACCCTTTCCATGGGATAGCAGTGAGACTATCTGTGAGTACTGGGTAGTGTCGAGACTTAGCTGGGAGTCATGTATTGTGGCTAAATGACTTGAGTGTCCCTTGACGGTGATGTTATGTTGGATAGCGAGATTGTTGGAAATTGTAATCGGTGGCATGGTTATAAATTGTTTAGTCGAGTGCTGACTCAGACTAGTAAGACCGTTAGTATGCTATGAGTAAATGGATTTGGCTAGAGAATGTTGTGGCTTAGAATATCTGAATGTCGATTTCGATTGGTTGGATGCAAATTATTTGTGGCTAATACAATATTGATTGCTAAGATAAAAGTTTTGGAAAAAGTTGTCGGTGACCAAAGGAATATTAGAGATTTGTGCCTTGACCCTAAGGTGTAATAGATGTTAACCCATCTAGATCACCAAAGGATAGTTGTTGCCTATGTGCAAGTATGCTGAGAAATTTAATGGGATTAGAAAAGTAACAAGTAGCAACCCTGAATATTATGTGGCATAGAGGATGGTTAATTGATACATGAATTATCAGATTGAATGGAATGAACTACTCGACCTTTGAGGTAGAGAATTTTAAGAATGCCGTAAGAGAGTTTGATGATTGAGAAACGAATGGGAACAAGAAATTTCAAATGTGTTGGATAATGTCGGTATAGGTGATTGTTAGTTGGGATATAGATTGTTGGCTTATGACTTAGTGGTGCAACCTTGTCATACAGACCGAATAGTATGATTCTATAGTTATATTAAAACTATCGGAATCGTTGACCCTTGAATAGTTAACCTTGGTTATGGGTTTATGTGGGTACGAAGGAATCGGACCAGAAATTGAATCATTGGAAATTTACTTGATGGATTATTAGAACGATGAAGATCGTATGTCGGATTTGGAATTGACCGTAATGTTGATAGATCGATTTTAGTCGATTGTTGGGTAAGTCTAGAATGAGCCTCTGTGGGAATTATTTCCTTGAGGAAGACCCTGAATAGATAGACTTGACCCTAGCGACCAGTTGTTGATTTACCAATTGCTGGCTTAGCCCAATTGGCGATTCATTATTCAGACTGAATTGATACCCATAGGTTTGGGTAGAGTTCCTTAGAACTGTCGGTTGCTTGTTGGCCCTAAGAAATAGAAACTAGTATAACCCTAGTAGCCATCCACTCTAGGGGAGTCACCTGAATGATTAGGTATAGCTGTTGGTATAGCTAACCATTGAGACTGGACCGAATAATAGATGGCCGTTGGCGACCCATAGAATGACCTTGTGGCATTGAACGAGAGATGGTGATGAGTATGATCTAAGAATGATAAGTTGTAAGTATATGCTCCAATATGAACCTTAGAGATGTTCGACCCTTGAGGATTATGTGTCGGCCTATAGCGGAAAATGGAATCGTGGGATGAGACTTGATTTGTATATATCGAATAGTGAATTATTATATGAGATGGAATTGACTGCTCATGACGGAAATGTTGGATAAGTATCTATAGTCGGGTAGCTGGGTTAACCTTGACTGTTGCATAGAATTATACCCTGACTCGGATAATCGATAGTTGGTGATGTTGGATTGTATCTTTTAGAAAAGATGAATTGCCTCGGTGAAAAATATTGTTGGATTTGGGAAGGAAAATGATTGTTGTTGTGAAACCTTGATATGATTGGCTCTAAGTTAGACCCTTGATCGAATGTTAGAAATGTTATGCTTGGATGGAGATTGTCCCTGATGTTAAGTGGTGGCCTGGAAAATAATGATTGTGGCAAGGGGAATAAAGTGGTAAGTCAATTGAAAGGATACTAAGTCTGATTGGAAAAGAGAGTTATATCGTGGCTGATCGAATTATACTATCATGGAAGTTGGTTGAAGTACATATGTTTTGGGGACGCCTAAAATATGTGTATGGATACAGCCGAAGTGATAGGTTGCGACTGAGATAATATTGTTGGAAGAATTTATCGCACTAGCGCAGACTTTGGCTGAAATGCATATATTTTGGGGACGCCTGAAATATGTGTATGGATCCAAATGAAGTGATGTGTTGCGACCAAGATAGAATGCAAGAAAAATGTTGGTGAATCAATGAGAAGTTGCAAGTATTTGGAAAAAGAGATAGATGGATTGAATCGTTGATTGATTAAAATGATACTGTTGGACAACTATTTTGAAATGACCGAGTGGGCTGAATTGAATATTGAATTTAAGCTGAATGAGTAACTCATTGTGGTTAAGTGAATCTAGTAGATGAGTTGTTTTCTTAAGTTTCGAGGACGAAACTTTTTCTGAGTGGTATATTATGTAATGCCCCGCTCTGCACGAGGCATTTGGTTGGCTTGTTGGATGGGATCAGAATGTTGGACCGTGACTTATATTGGAGATCAGGAAAATTGAGACTGATGTAGTCTTTCTTAGCTGGTTAGACGGAATGGGTATTGGAATGTGGCTCGCTGGTGGAGCTACGCTTAGTGGGATTGGAGCAGGAAGACCGTTATATAAGGCAAGTGGAACTGTCCTCCTTCCTCCTTATTCCTGCATGCTTAATAAATGGAATAATGTGATGCTATGAATATGTCCCTAATATCTCTTACCTTGAATGTTGAATAATTGTGATGCGATGCTTTAGTTGCTAAATTGATAGAGATTCATATGCTGGAAATCATTGAATGAACAATACATGAACTTTGAATTGCTGAACGAATCACACTCGAACTGCTAATGTAACATGATGCCTGAGATTGAATTGATAATATCCCTTATGCTTAAGATCGATGAAATGAATGAATCACTTGAATAATGAGATGCTGCATAAATAATACATGAGAAAAGAATTGAATATGCTATTGTCCCTATGAAATGAATGAAATGCTACAGGTCCCTTTCAAATGAATGAATACTGTTGTTCCTCCTTAGAAGGAACAAATGAGAAATGTTGCAATAAAGCAATGAATGAGAATTGATGAGGCTTGGGATCGTTGAGATCACCAAATAAAATGATGGTAATGTTGGGAATGAATAAGTCATTGAACATGACTTGAATGAGATAAATGATGATGCACTGTTATCTTTACTTCAATATTTTGCCATGCATTTTATGTTCACGATTGAGATGGACACGCATTCGCATGGTCATAGGACAACTTATGCATAAGTGATGGGGATATGTTTTCTCGGACGGTACCCCGGGACGTTAGGGCGACCGATCCGGCCTGGGAGAAAACATTGGCGTGCCAGTAGGGGCACGGGTTTTATGAGGCATCCTTTGGGGCTAGCTACCTTCTCTGGAGTCATCTCATTACCAATGAAGACCTATATGGCAATGTCCGTATGGTTAAACACCAGTGACCATGTAGTCAGGATGCATGCTAATGAATGTCTTATGCAGGCAGAGTAAGTATATCTGCTAACCTGTAATTGATGCAGGTATGTGGGAGTCGGCTATCGGTAAGAAATCACTTAAATGTGATAATTTAATATATGTGTTGGTTTAACTTGCATGCTTACGTTCCAAATAAGTTTGATGATGCTGTATGTAGCCTTTCAGAATGAGATCCTGCTTAACATGTTAAATTCAGTATGCTAGAAAGATGCCATGCTTTAATCATTGCTCAAACACAACATACATGCTAAGTGATGCTTGAAGTGAGAACTGTTATAACATGTTTAAGATGTTAATGTTAACGATGCCTCAATGATACCTTTTCTTGATAACACCTAGTATGCCTCAATGATGCCTTTGCATGATAACACCAAGAATGCTAAAAGATATGTCCACATGAATGCTACAAAGAATATGTTTACATGCTTCACTCTGATTATTGCCCATGAACTGTAAACTGATGCTAGGTCCCAAGTAGAAAGACCATTCTAATAAATGTTTGCTTAAATGATCACTTTAATGTTGGTTTATGCGAGTGAGTTGGATTCTACTCGCCAGTACATAGATGATGTGCTGACCCACGTTTTATGGGCAGGTGCTCTTGCTTGGAATATTCTACACACGAAGATTGGCTTGATTGGTTCCGCGGCATCGAAGATTTGTTGGGCATACAGAAGCTCTCCTTGTACAAGATGATGTCTTCTGTTTATAAAGGGCATAATGTATGGAACATGTAATCAGTTGTACCAGTGAGATTGTAAGCCAAGTCGGTATATCGAGTTGTAATCCATTGTATCCAAATATCAAATGTAAGCTGTATAGCATTGTTCAGTTGGGTTCCAATGTAAAGAGAGATGTACTGTAATCATTGTACTTCAATACAAGTCTTGTACTCTTCTTTAATTATCAATAAAGAGAATAAAGTTCTATATATCTCTGTGTGGCTTCAAGTTACTCTTTTTCTCCGCTGCTATAAAGAAGTGATGTACTTCTATTCAATGAGAAAGATTGTCCTCACTAACTTCAATTAGTCTGCTTCTGCCGCTGCGATGTGTTTCTATTTGAAGATAATCGATTATGTACCATCTTTGCCTAGTACAAGTGCAATACCAGACTTGTACGGCATCACGCCCAAGCGAGGACGATCGATTCCAAGAGATAAAATATGTGAAGAAATGACTCTACGAATCGGGGCGTGACAGGTACGGTGTTGGTGGTGATGATAACGAGCTTGCATGGGACCAGAATGGGACTACTCGGTCGGCCTTTAAATCTCTCATGTCAGAACCCACATGGCTGTGGGGGAGTCCTTCTCACGTGCAGCTGCCTCGGCACGTGTGAGCAGCATGAAGTGGAGTATATGTAGTTGTATCCTACTATAGTTTATACGTATTTTGGTAACTGTTTTTGTTGTTTTAAAAATAAAGAACACTTATATGATTTATAGAGTTAATTAGTTGTACTCCTGGTGCATAAAAAAGTAAGTAAAAAATTAAACATGCAGGAAGATATTTTTTATTTTTAAAATACCGAAAACAGTTGCCAAAATAGGTATAAATTATAGAAGAGTACAACTAATTAATTCGAAAATTGAGTGAGAACAAGAAGAACAACAAAGTAGAGAAAATGCCAACGGTGCAAGTGTGGGGAAAAGTTTAAGGCTTTAGATAAACTGACGGCACTGCACTGCAGGACCACGTTAAAAAGAAGTGAAGGTGAGAGAAGAGGACAATGGTGGTGTGCAGAGCCGGCCCTGAGTTTATGTGGGCCCTGGACAAACTTTCAAAACATGGCCCATATATAATAAAAAAAAATTCTGAAATAAAAGTAAATAAAAAATGTTACAAGCAAAAATTGAACCTAAGACCTCTAGTATACAAGTATAACCTAATAACCACCTGGGCCAGGGCCAGCCCTGGTGGTGTGTGGTGGTGGAGTTGGCTTTTTATGGGGGAGGGAGGGAGGGCTCAGAAGAAAATGCTTAAAAGTTTCTTCTCTCTTCCTAACGAGAGCCGATCCGTTTTAAAATTATAAAGCCAAAGTCTCTCAGTACTGGCTGCCCTCGTTTGTCTTCATGGACGGAGAGAGCAATGGAATCTTCTCCCCTTCCCCCGTGTGTGTGTGTATATATATATATATATATATATATATATATATATATATATATATATATATATATATATATATATATATATATATATATATATATAGGGGAGGGATATTGCACCAAACTTATTGTATCAATTGTTGCACCAAACAATCTCAACCGCACATTTATTTCAATCATGTGGTTATAAAGCATGCTGACGTGGCAACAACTTTATGGAATGCTTTATAACCACATGATAGAAATAAATGTGTGGTTGAGATTGTTTGGTGCAACAATTGATGCAATAAGTTTGGTGCAATATCCCTTCCCATATATATATATATATATATATATATATATATATATATATATATATATATATATATATGAGGAAGCCAACTCCACCACTCAATTTTTTTAAATTATATATATATATATATATAATTTAAAAAAATTGAGTGGCACCCCATTTGAATGATCTATTTATGCGGTGCACCTCACATTGTTTGCTATATGTATAAGTAGTCCCACATCTGACGGAAAACGACATTTTTGACGGTCAACTGGATTTAACCGATAATTTATGACGAAAATACTCCCGTCTTCTTCCAAACCCAAACCCGCCCCGCCGCTGTCGCACCCCCACCTCCGCCCCTCCGCTGCCGCGTTCATCACCGCCACCACCACCACCACCATCATCACCACCACCGCCGCCATCATCATCACCACCACCAACACTGCCCATGCGCCCCCGTACCGTTCCGCCCCCCTCCGCCCCCTCTCTCGCTCCGCTCTGTCCCCCTCCGCCCCCCTCCCCCAGCAGCCAGCAGCAGCGGCGGCGGGCAGCGGGGGTGAGGAGGAGGGGGGAGGGGGGGCTCGCCGGAGGGGAGGGGGGGCCGCTCGTCGGAGAGGAGTGGGAGGAAAGAAATTGGGTTCGGAGAAGAAGACAAAAAGGAAGATGGACATTTTCGTCTTTTTTTTTAATGGTCAAACATCGTTGACCGACAAAAGTGACGTTTTCCGTCAGGTGTGGGATTATTTATACATATAGCAAACAATGTGCCGCATAAATAGGCCATCCAAGTGGGGTGCCACTCAAAATTTTTAAAAAAATTCAATACAAACATCTATAAATTTTCAATACATCAATACAAACATCTATAAATTTATATCGATACATCACAAATCTGAATCATTGGTTGTTGATTAAATGATTCTTATTAAATAAATTTTCTTGACCTATTAATAGAGTAGGGAACATTATTTAATGCAGTTTTTGACTTTTGACCTCTTGGTAACTTGTTAGTATAGGTCATTCTTGACTTCAATTTTTTCAATAAACATCATAAATTAACTCATATTTACTCTCTCTTTAAGCTGATAAAAATTCACAAAATATCCTAAATTAACTCATATTGATTGATTTAATTTGCAACCTTGCTACATTCAATATTTTGAAGAACAACAATTGTCACGCCCCAGAACCAGAATACTGGAGAGCGGGGGAATGACTCAGCCAGCTACGTATTACGGGTAGATGAATACCGTATAATACGATCAATGCTGTCTAACCAGACGAGGGGGTGCATACTACATAAAGGTCTCACTATGGTCACTTCACATCTATTGTCTCAATCATTCGAACAAGAAACAGTAATAGAGAACATGTAAGATAAAGCAGTAAGGCGTCCCAAACGCTCTGTCAAAATGTTCTTGATATCTGGCTTTACAAAACATAGCCAGATCTGATGTAGCAAAAATATACACAATTGTTATCAGCTGCAGTCTGACTTTAGTTACAATTATGTAAAAGTAAGTACAAGACGATCCGACTAACATGTCGGTGCCAAACGGCAAAGTATAAGGTAAATAACAAAACGAGCGGGGAAGTAAGAAACCCACTCGAGTCCTCCTGCGATCATCCCTCTAGTATTGACCATCTTGGAGGTAGAAGTAAGTTGAGTCCTCGAAAACCGGCTCTAAATCTGGCCATGCAAAACCAGAGAGGTTAGACCTCTAATAGCAAGTACCGCAAGGAAGCACGATATGAGGCATTAAACCAGTAAATAAGAGAATATAATAGTAGATCTCTGCTCGCTACTGGGATTCACGTGACATCACGACACTTCGAACCAACCTCCCAACCAAACAAGGACAGAAGTTGGTCCGTCATGTCATGATGCTCTGATCATCTCAGTTAGTTAACAGAGTAGGTACAGTACACAAACAAATCAACTTAAACGGCCATCCAACTCCTACGGCTTACTACTGTGAGTCCCAAGTTATCCTGGAATTATGCAATAAGGATTTCTCAGTTCTTACTATGGACAAGCAAGGCTAGTCTATCCAATCAATCAATTGCGCCAATCATGAATTAGACGAGTCCCAGCGGGACGCCCGTCATCAATATACAATATACAATAATATAAGCAGATACCGCTCCCTGCCCGTGTGGCAGATTTACAGTATCTGTGGGAACCAGCCGGCCTGTTGGGCACTAATAGTCCCAAAGAGGGCTGCCATGTAAGAACTCGGGAATCCATTCTCTCCATGCAATTATTATTTTTATTTAACTTAATAGTCTCTACGTTGAGTGAAATCCCATGCCGTGGATCATGGTCATTCGGAATGAGTACTTTCGTACAGGGTACGATATGCACAACTCTACAACGATGCCCGTGCGGTTAGGTTGTAGGTCTTACATAGCGTAATGCAACAATCCAAACTAACCACGGAATAATCATGCCTTGACCATAAAGTACACATGCTTCTTTTATAGTAAAATAAATAAATAAATAAATAAATTGAAGCCTGCATGTGTGCCTGTATGTCAATATTCGGGATCGGCCAATCGATTATAGTAGTTCATACTTAATATGAACGTGTCTCATTCATTCATTTCAATAAGACGACTAGCCAGTCTCTTAGTTCCATCTAGGAACGCATGATCAATAATTAATCAAGATAACAATCAATGTTAATTAATGCCAAATTCGGAAAATAAACATTGGAAAATAAATAATGTTTGGGAAATAAAGAATCTCATGCGCTGTGAGAAATGATTGGGGAATAAATAAATCTCATGCACTGTGGGGAATGTTTGGGAAATAAAGAATCTCATGCACTGTGGGAAAGGTTGGAAAATAAATAATATCATGCGCCTGAGGGAAAGGTTGGGAAATAAATAATATCATGCGCCTGAGGGAAATGATTGGAAAATAATTAAACTCATGCGCTGTGAAAATAAATAATCCATGCGCCTGAGGAATGAGATTGAGAAATAAATATCATGCGCTGTGAAATAAGATTGGGAAATAAATAATCCATGCGCCTGAGGAATGAGATTGGGAAACAAATATCATGCGTCTGAGGGAAAGGATTGAGAAATAAATAAACTCATGCGCCTGAGGGAAAGGATTGAGAAATAAATAACTCATGCGCCTTGGCTGTGGAAAGTGATTGGGAAATAAATAGATTCATGCGCCTTGGCTGTGGGAAGTGATTGGAAAATAAATAAATTCATGCGCCTTGGCTGTGGGAAGCGATTGGAAAATAAATAAGCTCATGCGCCTGAGGGAATCTGTGGGAAATAAATGACTCATGCGCTGTGGAAATGATTTGATGCGCTGTGGGAATAAAGATTTCCATGCGCTGAGGAATGAAGATTTGATGCGGCTGTGGCTGTTCTTCTTCTCCGAATTTCTGAGAACAGAACCATGGAAACCATGGAAACCATGGAAGCCATTGCTTCCAAGCTCCATAAATCCTTCATCCCAAGCCCAAATATGGACTTCCATAGGTCAAAATTGGGTAGAACGAAATTCTCTACAACATGGAACCATCGAAACTTGAAGATAACAAAGTTTACTAGATCAAAACCTAAGAAATCCGAAAATGTATCAAACTTAGATCTACAACAAATAAGCCATGGAAATTGAAAATGCTAAGTACTAAAGAGACTTAGAATCAAATGAGGAAGATGATGGAACAATAAAAATGGGGATCCATCAAGAAGCAAGTTGGCACTTGCCTATCTCTTTTAGGTTGGTGGGAGAGTTATGAGGAAGAAGAAGTGAAATGGAAAGAAGTAATGAAGAGAGAGAAATGGTTTTGGGCTTTAAATGAAGGGGTGGTGGTAGGTGGGAGTATTGGGCCGGGTCCAATGGGTTCATCCAAGGCCAACCCGCAAGCAAAGCAAAGAGGTAAAAGCAGAAAATAAATGCAGGAATAAAAGCAGGAAATAAAGTGCAGAAATAAAATTGCAGGAAATAAATTAACATGAAAATTTAAAGAGCAGATTAATTAACTAACATAAATTTACAGAAATTTAAATACAGAATAATACATGGTAACTATTAAATAAATACGTATTCTGGGAACGGGAAGTGACATCTCTACCCTCCTTAGAAAAATTCCGTCCTCGGAATTTCAGATCTAAGCATGATAGAAATATCGAAGCTAAACTAATCTAAGTACGATCAATTAGAGTAAGCAATCATTCTACAATATTAACAGTAGAAACATATCCATGCTGAACATTCTACGACACCAAGCAATTCTACTTACAACGTGACAAGCATGAGGGGTTAAGACAATCAAGGTATACAGAAAGAGATATACCTCGTGAGTCAAACAGGTGCGGATACCGTGATCGGATATCATCCTCACGTTCCCACGTTGACTCCCCCAAAGAGTGATGACCCCAAGCAACCCGGACAAGGTTAATTGTTCGGTTCTTGAGTACCTTCTCTCTTCGGTCCAAAATAGATACAGGCTGTTCCTCGTAAGACAGGTTGGTACCAACAACCAGCTCAGAATGATCAAGGACATGGCTTGGGTCTGATACATACCTTCGCAATTGAGATACATGAAACACATCATGCACCTCTCGTAACGAAGGTGGAAGGGATAAACGATAAGCAACATCGCCTACCCGATCAAGAATAACAAACGGGCCCACGTATCGAGGACTCAACTTCCCGCGAATGCCAAATCTAATGACCCCACGGGTAGGTGAGATCCGCAAGAATACGTGGTCCCCAACAGAAAACTCTAACGGCCTACGATGCTGGTCTGCCCAATGACGATGCCGATCCTGCGCAACTCGAAGTCGCTCTCTAATTCCTTTAACCACTTCAACCTTCTGAACAATCAATTCTGGGCCTAGCATCTTTCTCTCCCCAATATCGTCCCACGCTAGTGGCGACCTACACTTCTTACCATATAGTGCTTCAAATGGCGCCATCTGGATACTGGCTTGATAACTGTTGTTATATGAGAACTCGACCAAGTGTAGGTGGCTCTCCCAAGATCCTCCAAAATCTAGGGTGCAAGCTCGCAACATGTCTTCTAAAGTCTGAATTGTTCTTTCTGATTGCCCATCCGTCTGTGGATGGTAAGCCGTGCTAAATCTTAACTTGGTACCCAAGCTATGATGTAAGCTCTTCCAAAAATGTGATGTAAAACGGGTATCTCTGTCTGACACAATACTGACTGGGACCCCATGCTGTCTGACTATCTGCTGCATATACAATTCTGCCAACTTCTTCGTAGATTGACCTACTCTGAAAGAAAGAAAGTGCGCCACCTTTGTAAGCCGATCTACTATCACCCAAATAGCATCCTTACCACTTGGGGATCTTGGTAAACCGGTCACAAAGTCCATTGTAATATGCTCCCACTTCCATTCCGGGATAGGAAGCGGTTGCAATAATCCAGCTGGCCTCTGCTGCTCTGCCTTCACTTGCTGACATACCAAGCAACGGGAAACGAATCTAGCTATCTCTCTCTTCATTCCGTTCCACCAGAAGTGCTGCTTGATATCGTGGTACATCTTGGTCCCTCCAGGGTGTACAGAATACTGGGAACTGTGAGCTTCTGCCATAACCTCCTGTCTGATATCTCCACTAGGCACACATAGACGTGACCCAAACCTAAGTGTACCATCTTCATGAATTCTCATCTCCTTCCTGAGTCCTGACTCACATTCTGCCCTAAGCTTCTGAATCCTTGGGTCCTGTGCCTGAGCTGCCTTGATCCTGTCTACTAAGTCGGATTGAACTTGTAGACTCGCCAGAACTCCTACATCACTAGGAAGTATAACCTCGATGCCCATCTCTTGAAGGTCTTCTAAGATATGCCTCTGTGTTGTTAACCTAAATGTGCCGCCTCTCCTGCTGAGAGCGTCTGCTACCACATTAGCCTTGCCTGGATGATACTGAAGCTCCACGTCGTAATCCTTAATCAACTCCAACCATCTTCTCTGCCTCATGTTCAGTTCCTTCTGAGTAAAAATGTACTTCAGACTTTTGTGGTCTGTGTATATGTCCACTCGATCACCATATAGGTAATGCCTCCATAGCTTCAAAGCAAATACTACTGCTGCCAACTCCAAGTCATGAGTCGGGTAATTCTTCTCGTGGTCTCGAAGCTGCCTAGATGCATACGCTATCACCTTCCCATGCTGCATGAGGACACATCCAAGTCCTTTACCTGACGCATCACAATAAACAGTAAGACCTCCGGGTCCAACTGGCAATGTAAGAATAGGCGCTGATATCAACTTCTGCTTCAGATTCTCAAATGATGCCTGGCATTCTGCCGACCAGACGAATGGCACATCTTTCCGTGTCAATCGGGTCATGGGTGCTGAAAGTCTCGCAAAGTCTGATACAAACCTTCTGTAATATCCTGCCAATCCCAAGAAACTCCGCACATCTGCTACGGTCTTGGGTACTGGCCAACTTTCTACTGCTTCTACCTTCTTGGGATCCACTGCTACTCCAGCTCCTGATATGATATGACCCAAAAATAAAATGTGATCCGACCAAAACTCACATTTGCTGAGCTTGGCATACAACTGGTTCTCTCTCAGAACCTGTAACACCTTCCGGAGGTGGTCTTCATGCTCCTCTTCACTAGTTGAATATACAAGAATGTCGTCGAAAAACACAACGACAAATTGATCCAAGTACGGCATAAAGATGCGATTCATCAAATCTATAAAGATTGCTGGAGCATTGGTCAAACCAAACGGCATTACTAAGAATTCATAATGCCCATACTTCGACCTGAATGCTGTCTTGGGAATGTCTTCCTTCCGAACCCTCACTTGATGATACCCTGAACGAAGATCTATCTTGGAGAAAACTCTAGCTCTGCTCAACTGATCAAATAAGTCGTCGATCCTGGGTAGTGGGTACTTGTTCTTCACTGTTGCTGCGTTAAGCTTCCTGTAATTAATGCACAATCTGGATGATCCATCCTTCTTCCCCACAAGTACCACTGGTGCTGCCCAGGGTGACACGCTAGCTTGGATGAACTTCTTCTCCTTCAGTTCCTCTATGTGCTGATATACCTTGGCCTGCTCTGAATCCGCCATTCTGTAAACCCGATCTGATATCGGTTTAGTTCCAGGTGCCAATTCTATACTGAACTCAATATCTCTAACTGGTGGTAGACCTGGAAGTTCTTCGGGAAATACGTCCAGAAATTCTTCAACTACCTTCAGAACTTGAACTTCTTCCATTGCCGTCACTACTCCCTGCTCTTGTTGAGTTGCTACTGATCTGACTAAGGTGAACCGCTTCATGCCTGGAATATCAAAAGATACACTCCCTCTACGACAATCTATTGTCGCATGACTGTCTTTCAGCCAGTCCATGCCTAAGATAACGTCGAAATTTCCAACAGGAAATTCTATCAACCGGGCGGATAAGGAATGCCCGCAAACTACAACGCTACACGCTAGAATAACTCTACTAACTCCTACGAGCCCATTACCAGTGAGTATATTCAACCTCCCTGGCAATGTCTCGAACTCCATACCTAGCCGTGTTGCAAATTGTGCAGATATAAATGAGTGGGATGCTCCCGAATCAAATAATGCTACTGCGGGATAAGAGGCGACGAGAATGTTACCTGCCACAACATCTCCCGATGCCAATGCCTTTTCCAAGGACAGAGTGAATGCCTGCCCTCGACCTCCTTGCTGGTTCCCATGCTGCGGCCTAGCCTGGTGCTGCCGCTGGCCCCTGCCTTGGTGATGCTGGGGTGGTCTATGCTGGTGTTGTTGCATCGGCGGTCCCTGCTGCCGAAACATCTGAGCCTGCGTCATGAACGGATGCTGGGCCAACGGTCTCACTGCTACCGCTGGTCCTCGATACTGTCCTGCCCCTGGTGCTGGCAGAGCAGGAAACTATTGTACTGGTCCTCCTGACCTCGAATTCATGGGACATGTGGTAACCCGATGATCTGGGTTTCCACATATCAAACACTGCCCGTTCAATGTCCGACACACATCTCTAGTGTGCCCTATCTTCCCACAATAAGTGCAGCCCGCTGGGGGTTGCTGGTTCTTCCTCTGATGCTGTTGCTGCTGCCTTGGTGGTGGTGCTGGCCCTCGCATTGCCACATCATGAATGCGGATGCCAAGGGACGGTGCTGTTGTTCGGGGAGCTGCTCCCCCTCCTCCTTCAATCTGACTGTGGGATCTCTTCTGACCCCCAGTCCTTGCCGCAAGCCTCTGAATGGTGATCTCATGCCTTCGAGTTGCTGTCAATACTTCATCAAAAGTCTGGTAATTGTGCCCCTCTATCAATTGCAAGAGCTCAAGATGAAACCCTTGCTGGAACCTCATAGCCCTCTGGCTCTCTGTTGCTACCATCTCTGGGGCGAACCTACTCAATCTGCAGAACTCTGCTGCATAAGCATCTACAGTCTTGCCAGCCTGTCTAAGATTGATAAACTTCTGTTGTAGCTCAAATTGCGCCACAACTCTATAGTACTTCGTCTTGAATCTTGCTGTAAAATTGTCCCAAGCCACAGGACGTCTGATGCCTACCTCCTCTGATTCCCACCAATCACGTGCGAGATCTTGAAGTAACAGCTTCACTAGATCCACACGTTCTTCTGCTGGCACCTTAGCTGCTGTCAGAATAGCCTCAATATCCTTAAGCCATGCATCTGCTGAGGATGGCATCCTCCGTGCCCTCGAAACGACGGGGGTTGTACTTGCAAAACCTGGCTGATGCTCCGGAATCTGTTCTCACTCCTCTTTCCAAAGCCGTCTGCAATCCTTGGTTGAGCAACACATTCTGCTCTTGCAACTGAGTATGCATGCGCTGCTGGGCCAACATCTGATGTTGCTGAGTAGCCATCATCCCTCTCATGATCTCCAGAAGGGCTGGTGTGTCCACTTCCACTGGGGTAGGTGGAACTATTGGTGGTGTTGGAACCTCCGGATACTGCAGTCCAACTGCTGGTTCCACTATCACCTCTTCTTGAATAGCCTCTTGAGGTTGTACTGGCTCTTGTTGCTGACCAACCTGGTCAGGTTGCCCATGTTGCCCTTGTTGTTGTTGCCCAATCCTGACAGATGCGGACGAGGTGCCCCTAAGAAAAGGGACAAGAGAATAATCAAACGGTCGGACAGGGAAGATCAATGAAGTCAAAGGATACCGGAATGTCAAGCTAGAATCGAGAATACGAATCAGGAGATCAAGGGGAAACATGTGTGATTGAGACATCCTATAAATTAAAACACCCCACAAGTCTGAAATCAGACCTGCATGGGCCACCACTAAAACCTTGTCACGCCCCAGAACCAGAATACTGGAGAGCGGGGGAATGACTCAGCCAGCTACGTATTACGGGTAGATGAATACCGTATAATACGATCAATGCTGTCTAACCAGACGAGGGGGTGCATACTACATAAAGGTCTCACTATGGTCACTTCACATCTATTATCTCAATCATTCGAACAAGAAACAGTAATAGAGAACATGTAAGATAAAGCAGTAAGGCGTCCCAAACGCTCTGTCAAAATGTTCTTGATATCTGGCTTTACAAAACATAGCCAGATCTGATGTAGCAAAAATATACACAATTGTTATCAGCTGCAGTCTGACTTTAGTTACAATTATGTAAAAGTAAGTACAAGACGATCCGACTAACATGTCGGTGCCAAACGGCAAAGTATAAAGTAAATAACAAAACGAGCGGGGAAGTAAGAAACCCACTCGAGTCCTCCTGCGATCATCCCTCTAGTATTGACCATCTTGGAGGTAGAAGTAAGTTGAGTCCTCGGGAACCGGCTCTAAATCTGGCCATGCAAAACCAGAGAGGTTAGACCTCTAATAGCAAGTACCGCAAGGAAGCACGATATGAGGCATTAAACCAGTAAATAAGAGAATATAATAGTAGATCTCTGCTCGCTACTGGGATTCACGTGACATTACGACACTTCGAACCAACCTCCCAACCAAACAAGGACAGAAGTTCGTCCGTCATGTCATGATGCTCTGATCATCTCAGTTAGTTAACAGAGTAGGTACAGTACACAAACAAATCAACTTAAACGGCCATCCAACTCCTACGGCTTACTACTGTGAGTCCCAAGTTATCCTGGAATTATGCAATAAGGATTTCTCAGTTCTTACTATGGACAAGCAAGGCTAGTCTATCCAATCAATCAATTGCGCCAATCATGAATTAGACGAGTCCCAGCGGGACGCCCGTCATCAATATACAATATACAATAATATAAGCAGATACCGCTCCCTGCCCGTTTGGCAGATTTGCAGTATCTGTGGGAACCAGCCGGCCTGTTGGGCACTAATAGTCCCAAAGAGGGCTGCCATGTAAGAACTCGAGAATCCATTCTCTCCATGCAATCATTATTTTTATTTAACTTAATAGTCTCTACGTTGAGTGAAATCCCTTGCCGTGGATCATGGTCATTCGGAATGAGTACTTTCGTACAGGGTACGATATGCACAACTCTACAACGATGCCCGTGCAGTTAGGTTGTAGGTCTTACATAGCGTAATGCAACAATCCAAACTAATCACGGAATAATCATGCCTTGACCATAAAGTACACATGCTTCTTTTATAGTAAAATAAATAAATAAATAAATAAATTGAAGCCTGCATGTGTGCCTGTATGTCAATATTCGGGATCGGCCAATCGATTATAGTAGTTCATACTTAATATGAACGTGTCTCATTCATTCATTTCAATAAGACGACTAGCCAGTCTCTTAGTTCCATCTAGAAACGCATGATCAATAATTAATCAAGATAACAATCAATGTTAATTAATGCCAAATTCGAAAAATAAACATTGGAAAATAAATAATGTTTGGGAAATAAAGAATCTCATGCGCTGTGGGAAATGATTGGGGAATAAATAAATCTCATGCACTGTGGGGAATGTTTGGGAAATAAAGAATCTCATGCGCTGTGGGAAAGGTTGGGAAATAAATAATATCATGCGCCTGAGGGAAAGGTTGGGAAATAAATAATATCATGCGCCTGAGGGAAATGATTGGGAAATAATTAAACTCATGCGCTGTGAAAATAAATAATCCATGCGCCTGAGGAATGAGATTGAGAAATAAATATCATGCGCTGTGAAATAAGATTGGGAAATAAATAATCCATGCGCCTGAGGAATGAGATTGGGAAACAAATATCATGCGTCTGAGGGAAAGGATTGAGAAATAAATAAACTCATGCGCCTGAGGGAAAGGATTGAGAAATAAATAACTCATGCGCCTTGGCTGTGGGAAGTGATTGGGAAATAAATAGATTCATGCGCCTTGGCTGTGGGAAGTGATTGGGAAATAAATAAATTCATGCGCCTTGGCTGTGGGAAGCGATTGGAAAATAAATAAACTCATGCGCCTGAGGGAATCTGTGGGAAATAAATGACTCATGCGCTGTGGAAATAATTTGATGCGCTGTGGGAATAAAGATTTCCATGCGCTGAGGAATGAAGATTTGATGCGGCTGTGGCTGTTCTTCTTCTCCGAATTTCTGAGAACAGAACCATGGAAACCATGGAAACCATGGAAGCCATTGTTTCGAAGCTCCATAAATCCTTCATCCCAAGCCCAAATATGGACTTCCATAGGTCAAAATTGGGTAGAACGAAATTCTCTACAACATGGAACCATCGAAACTTGAAGATAACAAAGTTTACTAGATCAAAACCTAAGAAATCCGAAAATGTATCAAACTTAGATCTACAACAAATAAGCCATGGAAATTGAAAATGCTAAGTACTAAAGAGACTTAGAATCAAATGAGGAAGATGATGGAACAATAAAAATGGAAATCCATCAAGAAGCAAGTTGGCACTTACCTATCTCTTCTAGGTTGGTGGGAGAGTTATGAGGAAGAAGAAGTGAAATGGAAAGAAGTAATGAAGAGAGAGAAATGGTTTTGGGCTTTAAATGAAGGGGTGGTGGTAGGTGGGAGTATTGGGCCGGGTCCAATGGGTTCATCCAAGGCCAACCCGCAAGCAAAGCAAAGAGGTAAAAGCAGAAAATAAATGCAGGAATAAAAGCAGGAAATAAAGTGCAGAAATAAAATTGCAGGAAATAAATTAACATAAAAATTTAAAGAGCAGATTAATTAACTAACATAAATTTACAGAAATTTAAATACAGAATAATACATGGTAACTATTAAATAAATACGTATTCTGGGAACGGGAAGTGACAACAATCCACCGTCGTCGTCGTCGTCACCTGGCTGATTAAATGATATTAAGATTTTTTTTTGAACATGCTTTAATAATAAATGAATAAATAATCTTGAGATTAGATTGATCATGATTTAATATTTTTCTCAATTGGATAGTAGGTTCATGATATTCATTAAAAGTCAAATTATGATATTTGCCTAAATTTTCGATACATGACAT
The DNA here is from genome assembly GCA_029216955.1 of Iris pallida. NCBI lineage: Eukaryota > Viridiplantae > Streptophyta > Magnoliopsida > Asparagales > Iridaceae > Iris > Iris pallida. Next base: position 21,500,325 of record JANAVB010036419.1, on the reverse strand, counting down.
TAAATTTAACGTAGAAATTCAAATATACTTTGGAAAATGATACTAAAAATATTGTAAATTAAGAAAGATGGTTAATATGACAAAATGTCACCAAAAAAAAAAAATCGTTCTCTTCGAAAATATTAACATTAGAAAAGTAAAAAAATATTATCGTTAAAAAACCAAAACAATTTTTTTTAAATAAGTGAGCAGTAGGCGTTCAACATAACTTAAAATAAAAAAATAAATAAAAATATTTTAATGAGTGAAATATGCGTTAAAAATAAATAAAATAGTGAGCAACATGCACTAAAAAACCAAAAATAAGTAAATTAATTAGTAAGCAACATACATTTAAAATCGTAAAATAATTTTAATTACTGAACAGCAACATACGTTAGCAGCAAACATTAAAAATCAAAAATAAAATAAAATAGTGGAAGCCTGATTAAATGATATTAAGATTTTTCTTGAACATGCTTTAATATTAAATGAATAAATGATATTGAGATTAGATTGACCATGCTTTAATATTTTCCTCAATAGGATAGTTGGTTCGTGATATTTAAAAGTCAAAATTATGATATTTGCTTAAATTTTCGATAAATGATATTAAAATTAACGTAAAAATTTTGAATATACTTTGCAAAATAATATTAAAAATATTGTAAATATTAGAAAGATGGTTAATATGACAAAATATCACAATAAAAAATATGTTATCTTCGAAAATATTATTATTAGAAAAGTAAAAAAAATATTATCATTAAAAAACCAAAACAATTTTTTTTTAAAAATAAGTGAGCAGTCAACGTTCAATACAACTTAAAACTAAAAAAATATATATATATTTTAATGAGTGAAATATGCGTTAAACAAATAAATAAATTAGTGAGCAACGTACATTAAAAACCAAAAATTAATTAATTAATTTATAAGCAACATACGTTTAAAATTCCAACAAAATTTTAATTCCTGAACAGCAACAAACGTTAGCAGACGTTAAAAATCAAAAAATAAAATAAATAGTGGAAGCCTGATTAAATAATATTCGAATTTTCTTAAACATGCTTTAATATTAAATAAATAAATGATATTGAAATTAGATTGACCATACTTTAATATTTTTCTCAATAGGATAGTGGGTTCATGATATTCAATAAAAGTCAAAATTATGATATTTGCTTAAATTTTTGATAAATGATATTAAAATTAACGTACAAATTCGAGTATACTTTGAAAAACGATATTAAAAATACTGTAAATATTAGAAATATGGTTAATATTACAAAATGTCACAATAAAATAAATCTATTCTCTTCGAAAATATTATCATTATAAAAGTAAAAACTATTATCGTTAAAAAACAAAAACATATATATTTTTAAAATAAGTGAGCAGTAGGCATTCAATACAACTTAAAACAAAAGTAAAAAATAAAAATATTTTATTGAGTGAAATATGCGTTAAAAAATAAGTAAATTAGTAAGCAAAATACATTAAAAATCAAAAATAAATAAATAAATTAGTAAGCAACATGCGTTTAAAATAAAAAAAAGGTTTCAATTACTGAACAGCAACATACGTTAGCAGAGGCGTTAAAAATTTAAAAATAAATTTTAATAGTGAGTGAGCATCAGGCGTCAAAAAGGAAAAAGAATGGAATCGTTGTCTTCTACAATACATGAGTCATTTGTTATTGAGATAAATATTAGAATTAATAAAGTAAACGGATTACTTGATGGCATGTCATTATCAGCAGGGTTATAGCAGCGGTGGAAAAATATAAGTGAGCAGATTTGTCACTTTCCATTCCCAGAATGCGTATTTTAATACGTGTACTGCTTGAATATATTTATTTAATATTTATCATGCATTTGTTCTGTATTTAATCCCTTTAATTTTACGCTAATTATTTTTCTGTATTTTATTTTCTGCTTTGTTTCGCTCTTGGTTTATTTCGATTTATTTTGACTTGGGTTCAGCTTGGGTTGGTTTGTTTTGGTTTAGGGTGGTTCATCATGAACCCAACCCCTACCTACTACCATCTCCATTTAAAGCCCAACTACTATCTCTTTCTTCATTCATTCTCATTTACTCTTCTTCTTCTCCCTTAACCTCTCTTCTAACCTAAGAGCATCTCCAACCCTATTGTGAGTTTAGAAAAAATGGATGCTACATAGGAATGACAAACTTTCATTCCAAAATTTTTTCTCCAATGCAAATGTAGAATAAAACATGAAGTTGACATGGCAATAACATGGCAAGGAGAATGTGAAGTTGGTTGTCTAGATCTCGACAATGCACTTCACAATGACTTTGTCTCCACATCATCAATTATGAATAGAAATATTTATAAAAAAGTTGAAGAAGTGGAGGAGTTGCCTTGGAAGTTGGGAAAAAAATATTTTTTATTGTCTCCTCAATACTTTTGCATTGGAAAGAGTTTTTCTATCTCATTGTTTTTTGAGATATAGTTTTGCCACATAAATACGACATTGTCTTGTGGCTCATGCCACATAGGAGCCACCTAAGACTCACAACACTTAACAAGACAATAGGGTTGGAGATGCTCTAAGAAAAACCCATAGGCAAGTGCATCTTGCTTACACATGAGAACCCATTTTTATGGTTCATTTATCTTCCTTTCGTGATTCTAAGATAGTTTAGAACTTGACATTTTGTATTTTGAAAGATTTATTTTTGTAGATCTAGAAATTTGCCATTTTCGAATTTTAATGGTTTTGATCTATCAAACTTCCTTATTTTCAAGTTTTGATCGTTCCAGGTTGTTGAGATTTGTGTTATACCCCATTTTGATCTATGAAAGTCCCATTTTTGGCTTAGATTGGGAGGGATTCATGGAATTTGGAGTTCTAGAGGTTCTCTACGCCCACATTTATACGTGTCCGCGTAGTATCAAGCTCTACGCCCACGTTCATTCGTGTCAGCGTGAATTTGGATTACGCAAGTCTACTCTGGCTCGGCGTATTCCTTTAAGCGTACAAATTCACGCGTAACGTTATTCCTTTACGCGTAACATTATTTCCTTTACGCGTACAAGTTCACGCGTAACATTATTTCCTTTACGCGTACAAATTTACGCGTAACGTTATTCCTTTACGCGTAACATTATTTTCTTTACGCGTATAAGTTCACGCGTAACATTATTCCTTTACGCGTACAAATTTACGCGTAACATTATTTACTTTACGCGTACAAATTCACGCGTAACGTTATTCCTTTACGCGTAACTCTACTTCCTTTGGCGTACTCCCTTGACGTACTCCTTGGGCGCATGGCACCCCTCATTATATCCCATGAACTCGATATAATCATGATATGTTAATATTTTTAATACATATTGTTGTGTGGAATGTGCCCTGTGTCTCGATTGGTTTATGGATGTCCAGAATGACTGGAACTTAATCCTGAGAGTTAAAGACTCGACCATACTAAAAACTAGTTTGACTCTCATGCTTTGTCACGAATTGACATTGATTGTTACCTCGACTAATGATTGATCATGCATTCCTAGTTGAAACTAAGAGACTGGCTAGTCGTCTTATTGAAATTAAATGAGACACGTTCATATTAACCATTAACCATTGCAATCGACTAGCCAATCCCGGACATTGGCATATGGACACGTGCAGACTTCAACTTATTTTCTACAAAAGCAGCATGTGTACCTTACAGTCAAGGCATGATTATTCCGTGGCTAGGTTTGATTGTTGCATTATGCTATGTAAGACCTACAACCTAACCACACGGGCATCGTTGTAGAGTTGTGCATATCGTACTCTGTACGAAAGTACTCATTCTGAATGACCATGATCTACGGCATGATATTTCAATTAACATAGGGACTATTAAGTTAAATGAAATAACGATTGCATAAAGAGAATTGATTCTCGAGTTCTTACATGGCAGCCATCTCGGGACAATTAGTGCCCCGACATGCCGGCTGGTTCCCACAGATCCTGCAAATCTGTCACACGGGCAGGGAGTGGTATCTGTTTATATATTATTCTATATATTGATGACGGACATCCTGCTGGGATACGTCTAATTCATAATTTGCACAATTGATTATTGGGTAGACTAGCCTTACTTGTACATTGTAAGAACTGAGGAATCCCTTATTGCATATTTCCAGGGCAACTTGGAACTTACAGTTAGCAAGCCGTAGTAGTTGTATTGCCGTTTAAATTGAATTGTTTGTGTACTGTACCTACTCCGTTAACTACTGAGATAATCAGAATGTCAGGACATGACGGGTCAACTTCTGTCCTTGTTTGGTTGGAAAGTTGGTTTGAAGTGTCGTGATGTTGTATGAATCCCAATAGCAAGCAGAGACTTATTTATCATATTCTTAACTCTTACCACTGGTTCTAATTCCTCATGTCGTGCTTCCTTTGTGGTACTTGCTATTAGTGTAGTGCCCCATCCCGCAAAGTCAATCGGAGGAATCGAAACGCCGACGGCGTTCGGACTTAGCCTTGCAACGGCTACTCGAAGACATCGCTCGGTCAAGGCGATCGCTCGCTCAGGTGGGGTAGTTTCGGTGAACTTGCCTCATCTTTGCCTTCACATAATAAATCGTGTTTTCAACTTGCACAAGTAGGCCTAATAATAAAAGAGATGAATCCACATAGCTAAGGGAATAATCCCGACGGGTCAAAATGAGTTAGAACATGGAAAATGTCCCACGGTCGGCTTAGAGTTGGTGCACGGCGTGCTTTGAAAATGACACTCGGTCCTTCGTCCCGTGGCTTGGGAGAAGGAAAGTTGGCCTTTGACACAAAACTATAAAATTAGCCTAAGTCATAGGCGTCGCCCGCATGAATACTTGCTAAAGCATGTACGGTCCTGTCCCGCAAGGCTTGGCATAGCCTTTGCTCGTCCCTTGGGTTAAGTTGTAGGCTTGAGTGAGTTAGGCAAAGTTATGCCGGTCGATCTAAGTCATTCCAAGTGCTGTCCCGCTCATTCTAAGGTTGTCAAGATAAATAGTCCCACGATCCCAAGGCCCGTCACATGAAGTATGACTTGGGCGATAGCGTTACATAGAACACGAGTCGGGTTAAGACACGAGCCACGGTTGGTTCAGAGGGAAGTTAGCCACGGTCTGTCGATACTTAAGAAAATACGTTATGTTCAAGTTAAGTGGGAAGGCTATGCAGTAGCCGTTCCCGGAGTTTCAAAGAAATGTTAAGTCTAAGCGATGGTTAGTCGCCGAGAGAAAATATATCGAAATTGTAGTTCAGTCGCCGAGGCAACCCTGGTTTGGGCTCTATAAAGAATTGTGAAAAGTGGAAGAAGTAAAGCAAAGGAACTAAGTGATGATGATGAGACCATGCAATTACGTTAAGTCTAGAAGTTAGCGTAGGTGCGTGGTCATGGACAACTTGTCGACAAGGGCGATGGTTCTTCGAGCGGCAACCCGGGGCCACGGGACCGACTCGGCCTAGGAAGAACAAATTATAGCCGAGCTGGGTAATAGGCAATTGCTAGTACGGGGACTTGCATCGGAGATCGCTACTTACGGTGCAAGGATCCCGTTTGCCAGGCTATGTCCACGATGGCTATTAGCCAGTGACCTTTCATATAGATGTGTCGGCATGAGCGGCAATCCACGTGTGTGCCTTTGGATTGAGTTAAATGTGTATGCAGTTAGAAGACACAATGTCTGGGCCTAATATTTGGCTACAGCGAAGGCGGCATGCTTCGGCACGAGATGCGGCGTCGTGTGTTAAGTTGTTGGCATAGAGTTGCATGAGATAGGCTCGAGTTGTTGCGCGTTAAGTCGAGAAGGGCCGTAGGGCAAGTTGTGTGAAGTTACGTTGAGTTGTTGGGCACGACCTCGAAATATGAGGCACGGCCGCGTTGTTACAATACAAGTGTAGGCGAGACTAAGCGATGAGGCGCTGCCCCGGAAATATTGAAGCACAAATCGAGTTATGGCACGACCGAGTCGTTACGTCCCAGAGTTTGGCACAAAAGACAAGTATAAGTCGGTGCGTCGACAATACAAGCACGAGAAAGGTCTAGAGGCAAGAAAATGGAGTCCTTCGTGTAGTTGCGTCTCTGATTATGGCCGTAAGGCAAACACGACTTGATAGGTTAACGTTATTGGCACGAGAAGGGTCTAAGGCAAAAGTATGAGTAAACGTCGTCGTGCAAGCACGGGATGGTCCTTAGACACAAGTAATGCAAAGGCGTCGGTCCTAAAACTGATCCTAAGGCAAAAATAGAAAGACAATAGAAAGGGATTTAAGCTGCACAAAGTAAATGAACGTGTAGGTTTTGTATGGGTGGGCGAGGAGCTCACTCCACCAGTACAGTTGAGTACTGACACCCACACAGTGTTCATGTGCAGGCACATGTAGAAGCTCGTGGCGTGGAGCTCGCTTGGATGCGTCGAGGCACGGTGTTCCTTGGCGATTCGAAGCGTGCGGCCGCGTGGATTGAAGACTTATACAAGACATAATGTATGGACATCGCCTTCCGAAGCTTCCGCTGGCTCAAGCATTGTAATCGAGAGATGAGAGAGAGCGGAGTGACTTGTAACCGAGAGAAAAGTGAGCACGAGAGACTTGTAATTTGACTTTGCGCCCACAAATGTAATCTTGTATTCAATATCAATAAAGAGCTTCTTTTGAATGACTTGTGTTCATATGTACTTGTTCTTAAATTCTGCTGCATGTTTCAATATTTCTGCTTGGGACTTCTGTGCGACGATCCCGTCGCCGCCGATGTAATCGGCCGTTATGAAACTGCCTAGCACGAGCACAATCTAGGCTCGTGTGACATCACGCCTTAGCGAGGACGATCGCTCCTACGGGAGCGGGGCTGACATAATGGTATCAGAGCACGGCTTTACGTCCTTGGACTTCACGTCGAAATTCTCAGTTTTGAAAGCTCGTCGTTGATAAAGAAGTGCGCGCTCTCTCTCGAATGTCCCTCGACATGTCCATACAATAAGTCTAAATATTTTCAAAATCTCGTACATGCGTTCAATCGAACGCATCGACAGGCGACGGCCTTTGTGTCGAACGATGTTAAACTTGACTCGATAGAGAACACATGCTAAGTTAGCATATCGTGTGCGTGCTTAACTAGTCATACGTTGATCCTAGCAATTGAGCGTGCAAACTCGAATATATTCCGCACGGGATAGCCATGCGTACGGTCTTTGGGCTAAGTTGTGTCGAGTGTCGCGCACCTCGACCTTTTGGTGCAAACGAATTACGAGCGATATCAAGTACCGCTCGGTCGGGAACGAGCTACACTTAGAGTGTCTATCGATAGGAACGCTATCGAGTTAACGCTTAGGCGTACACGGAAGATCGACTTGGATTTTGAGGAAATAGTGCGGACAACTTAGTACGTCAATGCGACGTGAACGATTACGCTAGGGATTCGTCGAACGAATCCGAAGGATGTCTTAGCAAATGACGTGAACGTGATTGTAGACTAGATCGTATGGCTCGAATCCGAGTGGTGTATGGATTTTTCTTGGAAATCATTCGAGCGAAGATTGAGGATTACGAGTAACGGCGAGTATGTCGGCGAGGCGATGCGATCGCGCAAAGCCTTAGAACGCGTCACGCTTAGTTGATCGTGACTTCGTGTGTCCCGAATGAGATGTCGTTCGGACAACTTGTGAATAGGCAACGCAAGTTAGAAAATGATTCGGAACGATAAATGAAAATGAATGGTCTTGATCGAGGAAACTTAGAGGATCGTGCGTACGATTTCGGATTGATTCAAATGAAATGTGACTTGAGTTTTGAACAACGATCTTAAAACGAGCTTGAGGAATAGCGATCGAACTTGATCTTGAATATCGAAGAAATTATGGAATATCCAGTTCGGACAACAGCATCAATACACGACTCGAAATTGGTTGCAAAGGAAGATCGTCAGGTTACGCATATCGTCGATGGTATTGAGGTGTATCAAAGATCGATATGCGATAACTCGGGGGTACTCTAACTCGACGAATGACGATCGTGCAAATGTCATTGTTCTGATGGATGCTATACTCGGAATATTGAAATGTATCGAGGAAATGATAAACTTGGCTCGAGGATTTTCTAGTTAAACGAATGATGACGGTCGAACTATCGAATATAGATCTTGGCTTGGATGAAAATGAAATGTTCGGATTTGCTTCGTCGATAACCACAACTTCGACATTCTTGTCTTATGCGAGCGCAACTCCAGCCTCGCACATGCGTCGCGCCGATTAGGACGATCACTCCACGTTAGCGCTGGTATGGTGATTCATACAGCGGGGATGATCGAACTTGCCTGGCATGGCAATTTGTATGCTTTGACTTGTGGTTTGACGCGAAGGTGGACTCAAGAATGATTTGGTGTGCTTGTCGACTGAACTTGAGGATTGAGTAGGTCCAATCCGCGTATCGAGAATGAGTTAGTCTAAACTCAAACAAGAGTTACGCCCCGATGAGAATGATTATTTCGCGGAAGCGTTGCATGGTGATTCATGAACCGCCGTGGATAATCGGACTCGCGTGAGATTGGGGCGCAACGTATTGTCGAGCTAGATGACCTCGTAATCGAATGCATGAATTGGTTAGAATTGGTAATTTGAATGGACTCGAATTCGTTGTGCTGCGTAACGAATGTCTTGATGCAAATAGGTGATCGTGCTCGATGTTTAGAAATCTGAGTGACGAGAGCTTGGGTAGAAACCCCCGTACTACCGATTTTGGTTTGACCCTAGGATTGGGGTCAGTGTTGGCATTATTGTTGGGAAACTATGATTCCAATCCTGACATTGACTTAGCCTCGTAAAGATTGGCCTAGCGGTTAGGCGAAACGCCCATGTTGCAGGAGTTATCAATCGAAGAATTGATCTTGAGGATTTGTTTGAATGGATAGCATGAATCACGAACGTAGGAAACCCTGCTCACGAGACTCGGCTGACATGCATATATTTCAGGGACGCCTGGGTATGTGCACGATGCGACTCGAGTGAGAATGACAAATTCTCTATCATACGGCTTGGCTGAATGCATGTATTTTGGGGACGCTTGGAATGCGTGCACGATCCAACCAAGCGATACGATGAATTCAAATGAGACTTGGGGAATGGAAGAATGTCGAGAATTTGAAATCGTATTAAGGGAAATAATGATAATAGTGCGAGCGTGGGTCCGAATCGAGTAAACGTGTATGCAGAGTGTATACGATAAGTACTGGCGTACCTGCACGTCTGCGATAGTCCCGTGTCTAGGTACGATTAAGTCTTAGCCATAGAAATGGTAGGATGGCTTACCTTCAGAAAAGTCTTAAGGACGAGACTTGTTCTGAGTGGTGCATGATGTAGTGCCCCGTCCCGCAAAGTCAATCGGAGGAATCGAAATGCCGACGGCGTTCGGACTTAGCCTTGCAACGGCTACTCGAAGACATCGCTCGGTCAAGGCGATCGCTCGCTCAGGTGGGGTAGTTTCGGTGAACTTGCCTCATCTTTGCCTTCACATAATAAATCATGTTTTCAACTTACACAAGTAGGCCTAATAATAAAAGAGATGAATCCACATAGCTAAGGGAATAATCTCGACGGGTCAAAATGAGTTAGAACATGGAAAACGTCCCATGGTCGGCTTAGAGTTGGTGCACGGCGTGCTTTGAAAATGATACTCGGTCCTTCGTCTCGTGGCTTGGAAGAAGGAAAGTTGGTCTTTGACACAAAACTATGAAATTAGCCTAAGTCATAGGCGTCGCCCGCATGAATGCTTGCTAAAGCATGTACGGTCCTGTCCCGCAAGGCTTGGCATAGCCTTTGCTCGTCCCTTGGGTTAAGTTGTAGGCTTGAGTGAGTTAGGCAAAGTTATGCCGGTCGATCTAAGTCATTCCAAGTGCTGTCCCGCTCATTCTGCGGTTGTCAAGATAAATAGTCCCACGATCCCAAGGTCAGTCACATGAAGTATGACTTGGGCGATAGCGTTACATAGAACACGAGTCGGGTTAAGATACGAGCCACGGTTGGTTCGGTGGGAAGTTAGCCACGGTCTGTCGATACTTAAGGAAACACGTTATTGTTTGCCATTAAAATTATTTTGATTGAAATTTTAATACAAACAGAACAGTGATACAATATAGGACTTAGATGTAGTCCTAGGAGTACACTTTTGTTTAAGCTGGGTCCTTAGTGCCAATGGAGCGAGTGGTAATGCGTTGACTCCGTTGACCGGCTGACGACGGTTATCGGTTCTCTGAAGGTGTTGATTGCTCTGGGTGCTGGAGCTTGCTGAGAGGAGGAAGACGTTGAGTGTCTAGAACTGCCTCTCCGGTGATTCTCTGTTGTGGATTCTCTCTGTATTGTGAGTCTCCCTTGTGTGAAGGAGATGATCCTTCTATTTATAGTTTTGCAGGCTGGCTGCTCATGCGCGCATGCAGGATGCGCCGGTGTGGGGACGCCACGTGGAGGTTGCTGATGGAGGCGCACGGATGCTGCGCCCTGATCGAGGGGAAGAACTCTTCATACTGCTGTTGTGAGCCGGCACGTAGCAGAGAGAAGATCTTTCCGTTGCTGAAATCTTGGACGAGTTGAGTCAAAAGACACGTGTCGTCGACTCATGGTTCGAAGATCTCGGATTTGGTGGAGAGGAGTGATCTGGTGAGCTGCACCTTGGATTGGACGCAGGAGGAGGCTGCGGCTCATAACCTTTAGGAGTTACAAACCATTTGGGGCGCATGGCTTTTGAGGCGCATGCAGGCGACTTTCCTTCTGTCTTTCAGAGAGCAGCCTGGGGCACATGGCTTTTGAGGCGCATGCTGATTTGGACGCATGGCCGTAGAGGCGCATGCGGTTGGTTGAGTGGCCACGTGGCAGTAGCCGTCGAAATAAAGTCATGATGATGCTGACGTTGTCGACGCTTCGTTTTCTGAAAAAGCTGTCAACTGTTCAGACTTTGGGAGGCGTGCTGCCAACTCTGTCAGTTCAGCATTTAATGTTGGTGACGTTCGATGGACAGCTGAGTGGGCGCGTCGGTTGGCGTTCCACTCGGTATGGAGATGTGTGGGGGCGCACCCTCTGTAATGCGCCGAGTACTGTAGGGCGCGTCTGTGTGATGCGCCTGATGCCGAAGGGCGCGTCCGTGTGATGCGCTGTCTGGCTGACGCATCGGACATGTCTTTTAATGATGCGGCTGTCTCGCTCTTCGAGTGCTATAAATAGCCGTTTGGCTGAATTCGAGGCGTCCGGTTCATCCATTTAATGTAAATTCATTGCACGGAATTCGGAGGGCCATCCACTTGGCGCATGGGTTTGATCTGCCCGGCCTATAAATAGTGGCATGGAGAGAAGATTTGCTTCTCATTCCCTCACGTACTTCCAACATGAACTTGAACATGCGGGTGCATTCTGTTGACGAAGTGCTTCCGAGGGTGAAGATGAGACGCTGTGTTGTCTTCGATGCACTTGAAGGTGACTGTTACATCCAAAAGACGGAGTCGAGGGCTTCCGAGGCAGGCGGAAGGTGCCTGTTGCATCCAAAGATAGGGATGCTCGGGCCTTGTCTCCGTTATTCCGGAAGAGCCGTAGATCGGAATGGCGGTGCTAGGCTCTATCTTCCTTCAAAGTGGGGTTTGCCCACTTTGGTTGTGTTGAAAGCTGCTCCTTTAGCCGCGGTTTCGATCACGGTCTTCCTTCGCCTTTGGAGGCTCTTTCGAAGCCTCCCCTGGCCACAGCATTTGCGGTGCTCTTCTCTTCCTTGGTTCCAGCCAGAGGGTTAAATGCTTTGCTTGACGAAGCACTTATCAGGTGAGCCTGGCTGGAAGAGCGGCACATAACTGGGCTGCTGAAGGGATGCACATAACTAAGCTGGATGCACATGACTGAGCTGCTGAAGATATGGTAGGATGCGCCTGGTTGGAGGCGCATGATGTCTGCTGCGCCTGACTAATGGCGCATGGTGGCTGCTGCGCTTATCTGGAGGCGCGTGGTAGCCGCTGGCTGTAGACTTAGGATCTTTCCTTTGTAGAAATTCTCCTTTGTACAACCTTTTCTTAGACATGTAATAGACTTCTGTATATCAAAAAAAAGTCTTCTTTCGAATGTCTATCTTTATTAATCTTGCTGTGAAGTTCTTCGTCTGAGTTCTAGCGCATGTAGTGTCTGGCGCATGGGCTTTCTGGTTGTGAAATTCCATGCTTCTACAAGACCCCCTTCAAAGTTTTCAAAACTTTTGAATAAGTTTTGGAATACTTTGAATAAGAAGCATGGAGGTCAGGGCGCATGATTTCTGGGCGCATGCCTGTTCGGGCGCATGCTCTTCTCAGTTAATGATGATGGTGCCTCGGTAACCGAAAAGATTAATGATGATCTTTTGGTTTTATTTGCTGCTATCCTTGCACAGAACCCGAGGCGACGGCTGAGATCACACGTCATCTGTTCACGCGTGCGACCAAGCCCTATAAATAGGTAAGAGTTGGAGAGAGAAAGGGTTCTTCTTCTCTGTGCCTCTGCTTCTTTAGAGTTTCTTCTTCAAAACCCTAACTTCTCCTTCCTCGATAGAATGGCTCCCAAGACTCCTCGCGGTGCTGCCGGCAAGGGGAAGGAGAAAGCGAAGGAGTCTGTCGATGAGGATGTACCTATCACTCTTGCGACTCTTGCCGACGTTCGTCCTGAGGTGACAGGTGGGTTTCGTCTCTGCTTTGGGCCCTGTGCCCTAACTGCCGACGCGTATAGACTTCGGTCTTTGATGATACGCCGAGGTTCTATCCTGCCGACGTGCATGGGTTTATACCTCTATCATGCACCGAGGTTTTAATGGCTGACGCGCATGGGTTTTATTCCCTGAAGATGCGCCGAAGCCTTTGCTGACGCGCATGGGCTCACGCTCTGATAATACGCCGAAGCTCCAATGCCAACGCGCATGGGCTTACGCCCTGATGATGCGCCGAGACATGCTGACGCGCATGGGCCTATGCCCTGATGATGCGCCAAAGCAGATGCGCATGGGTTCATACCCTGGCAATGCGCCAGTCTGCTTGACATATTTTGTCTTTTTGCCTGACTTCCACTTTTGTTGTGCCAGTGTCGATGACGATCCCTTTGTTGAATGAGGTCCTCCTGGACGCTTCTCTTTGTCAGATGGGAGTTGATTTTGATGAGGCGGTGATCAACCCTGCAAAGGATGCTATCCTTCAGGACCAACCTCGTGAGAGGATGCTACAAATCCAGGTCCAGTTGCCGCTTTTCCTCCAGAGTATGATGGAGAGCGGTAAACTGAAGTCTGCTGATTCTGAAGGTGTGACTTTCTTAAAGCCCGCCTTTCTGTTTGGCGACCGATTAGTCTCTTCCGAAGCGAAGATATTGAAGATCAGAGAAGACTGGTTCTTTGCAGCTAAGGGCATGATGTTATACATGCGGCAGGTTGACCGCCAGTTGCCACTGACAGCCTTTTATCGTCTAGCTGCGAAGAGAAGGATGGGTTGGGAACTTACTCCTTCTCAAGGAGGTGCCTTGGGGGGTTCCCTTTCGATTGACACCACCTCGAACCAGCGAGACACCTTGACCGCCTCACGAACCGGTTCTTCGTTCAGTTACCGAGCTTTGCGTCCCGGGAGCATCTATAGTGAAGTCCCAAATGACACGTTTCCCTTCAGTTCCCCGACTTTTGCAAATCGGATGCTGACGTCGAAGGTCACGTATCCGACAGCTGGTTTTAGAGTCGAAGGTTGGTGTCACTACATCCCAAAGTGGGACGAGTTGACCTCCTGGGTGCTTTCCAGGTTCAAAGTTGAGCTTAAAGAGATAGGGCTGACTGCCGCCATTCGGGCCACACAGGCAGGCGTGGACCTCAATAAGCCGATGTTCCTTGCGCTCTTGGAGCTTTTCAACGCCCAGACTGGCAGCTTCTTTACTCCAGTGGGGGAGTTGGGATTGGCCCTTCATGAGATGTACGAAGTGTCCAAGCTTCCTTGGGGCTCGGAACCGTACGAAGAATATTTTCCATCAAATGAAGAGATCCAGGTCTTGGAAGATAAGGACCCAGAGATGATGGCCATTTTCAAGGAGGTGACGAGCCATCATTATCTGATACACCGGAGGGACAAGGGTAAGACCCAGCCTCACGTGACTGCTTGGAGGGACTATGTCTTCAGGCAGGATTTGGCAGATCCTTCGAGGATCCGGTTTGCGACTCCGCAGGGCTTGAAACCCGCGGAAGTGAGTTCTGAAATAACCCGGCTGGACGAGAGGACCCCACATTCCAATGAGAGCGGCAAGGATACGTACAGCTGTTTCTGGCACTGCACGCACCGGATGTCATCTAAGGCAGTGTTGACGGCCTACTTGATGATATGGCTCCGGGATTGCATATTTGCAGGGGTATCCGGTGCCGTTGAGAGGGTACATCGGAATCTCATTTTGCCTGCAGTGAAGTTGGCCTTTGGACGACCTTTAGCTCTCCTCCCCGCGATGGTGTGCAACCTGTTGCGCGGTTTGAGGTCTTTTGCTGATGATGTGATCGACGAGAAAGGTAATAATGACAACTTTCCCCGGGCCGAGCTGCCTTTCCATTATCTTATGGGGTGGCTGATCTTATATCATCCGAATGTGATGAGTCCTGGCCCTGAGGAGGACCATGTTGAAGGAGATGCCTTCATTCGCCGCTTCTACAAGAGGAAGTGGTCTTACACTGGCGTCCCCGTTTGTAGGAGGGTTTTGTCCTTCCTTCAGGGGTGGGAAATCGTGAAGGTTGGCCCGATCTTCAAGAATTTCGAGGCCGACCAGGATTTGGTTGATTCTGGCGAGGATGCGGTTACTTTGCCGAAATGGAGTTTTCGTTGGTTGCAGAGTATCCGGCCTTCGCACCTGGTCTACCGTAATCATAACAGATGTTATCTGGAACCGTACTTGCCAAGCCGATTTGCTCGTCAATTTGGCTACACTCAGCTAATGCTGCGGAATCCCAGTAGCAGTCTAGGCTTCATCGGGAGTTTGCTGGATGGAGCCCGGTGCTGGCAGTATTATAACGCTGGATGCACTAGCGTTAAGTTTACCATACCAGTTCGCAATCCTCGGCCGCCGATCTTATATCCGGCCGCCAAGCTGTATTGCACTATGAATACTATGTCTCCTGGTTATGACAGGGAGACTAGTTTCATCATTGGAACCCAGTTGGAGGCAACAACGAATATGTTGGTGGCAGCTCGGTCATATCGTCCGCCAGAATTGGCGGGGTATCGGGCTGCTGCTGTGGCACCAGTGAGAGACCCGTCTGTCGGGAAAAGGCGGGCTGACCCAGAAGCTGGTTCTTCTGTACCGAAAAGGTCGAAAAGGACGTCGACCCCGAAGATTACGGAAGCGCCACTTGTAACGCCAACGGGCTCAGCTCCCGCTGAGGTAAGGAGTGCTTCATAATTCCAGTTTTTATGTCATTGTGGCGACTTATGTTCTTCTTCTTGTAGGGATTGAAGAAGAAGTCTCGTGCTTCGAAACCGGGCACCAGTAAGCCGAAGGAGGTGGTAGGCTCTTCTGAGGAGCACATTCCACCAATGATGATGTCTCCTGTGGAGGAGGGTCCCGAAGATGTTCCCGCGGAGGTTTTAGTATCTCCTGACTTTGAAGTCGCAACAACTTCTGGGATAGTACCATCTGCCGTGGAGGCCTTGGATGCTGAGGGTCCTACAGACTCGAGGCATCCTGATGATGAAATGGATTGGAGTTCGTCGCCTTCTGGTGACGTCCCTCCAGCGTTGCAAGGGTCCGTTGCGGGGGCAGCAGAAGCAGTGAGGATAGAGGAGAGGGTTGATTCCCCTCCTGGTCATGATGAAGGGAGGTCGGCTGAATCATTGCCAAATCCTTCCTTGGCTTCAACCATGGACATAGAGATGGCTACCGATCAGGCGGTAGCGACAGATTTTGTCCCTGTAGAGGGTCTTGAGAAGAATGAGACCCTTCTGCCGGTCTTGTCTCCAGGGGCTGGCCAGGAGATAAATGTTGATCTCCCCGTTTTGTCGGGGGAGGTAGCTGATGCTGATAGAACGTCGGGGGTAGAAGAGGTGGCCGTTGACGTCGGTGATTTCTCCGGGCTTGAGAAGGGTAAGGGTGTGGAACCCTCTGTTGCTCCTTCTACTTGGGGTACTATCACGATGCATGTGCCGGCTCCTTCTGTTCCTTCGGCTCCTCGGGCTAGCAGTCTGGACCCTGTTGATGAAGAGCCTATTGCTGCCGAGGTTCAAACCTCTCAGATCGAGGTTGGCGGATCTTCTTCCGGTCCGCAAACTGTAGTAGCTCCCCCAACTCCTGCTATGACGCCGCAGGTGCTGGCGGATGCCGACGAGTATGTGAAGTTCCTCGTCAAGGGAGTGTACAAAATGCTGGAGAAAGGTGTATCTGCAGTGATGGATGCCAAGGGGAGCTTTGCGACAGCAAAAGCTTTGGCAATGCCTTGTATCGAGCTGATCCGCGTTCACCAAGGCCATGACCATATGGCCAAAATTCTGGAGGTTTCGGTGATTGAGCTGGACGAGCGGCTCGCGGAACTGCAGCGCATCCAACGAAATGACCTCTCTGTCTTGATAGATGCAGAGATAGGGAAGTTGATTGCTGAAATCGAGGCTTCCTATCGAGCCGATGTGAGCAGTTGGGAGCGTGAAGTGGCTGGGACTGAGACTGCGGCAGAGCAGTTGTCTCAATCTATGAAGAAGACGATGGAGAAGCGGGCTGCGGTGGATGCTAACATCGCAGAGGTTGATGCTCAGATGCGCCGTCTTGAAGACCAGCGGGCCCAACTTCAACTAGAAGCTGATCGTGTCCTGGCTGAACACGTGGCATTCAAGCAGGAGGAAGCGACTCTTACTCAGCGGACCCTTGCTTTGGCTCAGCAGCGACGACAGCTTGATGAGAAGTATGAGAGTAAAACTTCCGCTGAGGCTGTCGGATTAATGCGTCAAGAAGCCGAGCTCCGAGTCCAGACGACTGTGGAAACTCGCACTGCCGACCTGAGACGTCGAGTCAAAGAGCTCTCATCCCACCCTGGAGAGGATCGGGGACTGTAGTTTCTCTTCTTTTTATGTGTTTTTTGTAACTCTTGCTAGGGAAATAGCGTATTTCTGTACTCCCTTTTTTGAAAAATAAAGAAATACACTATCTTTTTTTTTGTGATGTGTTCATTTTTGATCTCATGAACTGGATGATTTATGTGGACCTATTATCTTTTGCGCACCTTGGTTTTTAGGTACAGATAATAAGTTTGAAGGAACCAACATGTTTGCTCAGAGGTAATGTGGACATGGCAATCATTAGGTTCAAATGATAGAATCTTCCTACTCAGAGGTATTTATGGACGTGGTAGGAATGATCCTGGGGGATACGCTGAACAACTCAGAGGTAATGTGGACGTGGAAGTTCTGCGATCAATGTACGACAACACATGAGTTGTTTGTACGGGATGTTTACTCAGAGGTAATGTGGACGTGGTAAACATGAAGGATAGCGTAAGCTCACGAAATGTAAGGTTCCGCTTTGTAGGATGTAGAGAGACAACTCAGAGGTAATGTGGACGTAGTTATCTTTCTACGGAAGGATGCCACGGAACAGCTGGGTTCCGGAAGCGTTTGATTTTATGAAAAGAGGTTGTTTGGGGAAATACATATCTTGGAGGATGTCAAGAATAGTACTTCTTTAGAAACTTGCCGTTGATGGACATCATGAACAAGTCCCCATTGGGTTTGGCGAGACGGTAAGCACCGTTTGAGTATACCGTCTCAATGATGAAGGGTCCTTCCCATTTGGGCTCGAACTTCCCTGGTGTCTTGTGAGTTAACACCATTGGCCTTCTGACTGCTAAAACCAGGTCGCCAACTTGGAAAGTTCTTTGCTTGATGTCACCCCCATTTTCTGTATTTCGTATTTGTACTCGTAATTTGATTTTGGCACGTATTTTATTTTCTTGACTTGCGGATTTTGGTTTCTCGTAAATGGGTTTTGGACCATGGCTTGGTTTTATTTTGTGGAAGTTGGTTTGGTTTGGTTCATCATGAGTGGAACACTTTAACCTACACTCTACCCTCAACACAACACAACCACCCTCATTATATCTCCACCAAACTTTCTCTCTCCTCTTTACTCTCCATTAATTTTCTTCTTCTTCCTTCTTCCACAACTCTCCAACCCATTAGGCAAGTGCACCTTGCCATCAAATAAGCACCACTTTTTATTTGTCCATTAGCTAGATTAGGCCATGGAGAACAACTTTAGAACTTGACATTTTGTGATTTGGAGTTTCCTTTGTTCTAGATCTAGGTTTTTACTATTTTCGGATTTACATGGTTTTGATCTATTTAACTTTAATTTTTGTATGTTTTGATGCTTCCATGTGGAAGAGAATTCGATTTTACTCAAGTTAGAACTTTGAAAATCTAGATTTGGTTTTAATTTGGCTAAGTTATGAAGAATTTAAGTCCTTGGTGTTCTTGGACTTGCTATCGGCCAGGAAGAACAGCCCTCTGCCTTGAGCTTTTTAGCGCATGGCCGATTGCGCACCCCCGGCCTGTGCTCCTTAGCGCATGGCCGATTGCGCAATCACTTGGCCAGTGCTTTGCGCTGCGCTGGATTGCGCTTGCGCAAGCTAGCCATGCGCAAGCCAGCCATGCGCAAAGTAACCCCTGCGCAATCGACCATTGCATAATCCACCCCTGCGCAATCCTCCTGTGCGCAATCCATCTGCTGCGCCATCCACTCCTGCACAGTTGGTACCCTGGGCAGCTCACTCCTGCGCAGTTGGTACCCTGCGCAGTTGGCCTCCTGGCGCACTTGACTCCTGCGCAATCCAACCCCCTGACCCCTTGCGCAAACTATTGGCTCTTGGAGATTTGGTTTTATTTTCTTTAAGCCTGGCTCTTTTATAGTCCTATATATATTGATATTGTATTAGATATTTTACGCCCATTTTATATCCTTACGCCTTTTGTCATGAACTTGATTTTACTTAATATGTTTGGAATGTCTATTGTACATGGCATGGTATGACAAGGACCTAGCATAACACGACAGTGACCCGTAGTGGTGCACTCCTGACATGACCAACCTGACATGACAGTGACCCGTAGTGGTGCACTCCTAACAAGTACCCTGACACTACCAAAATAAGTGGTTTTAGCGACGCCCAAAAACGTCGGAAAAACAACAAAATCCGTTGCTAATATGTATCACCGACGTATTTACCGACGTTTAGGTTTGGTCGCCGTTTCCTTAGTCGCTGATTACAAAAACGTCGCTGAACGTCGCAATTACCGACATTCAGCGACGTAACATTACGTCGGTGAGTTATCGACGTTTATCGTCGTTCCGTCGGTATATTAGCGACGTATGTGTAGTCGCTACACGTCGGTAAATACCTGGAATAGTTACCGACGTCTACCGTCGTTTCGTCGGTAATATAGCGACGTGTATGTTGTCGCTAGACGTCGGTAAAGGTCCTGTACATTTTTTGCAGCTAGTGTCGGTAAACGTCGGTAAATACGTCGGAGAGCTGTACTTTTTTGTAGTTAGTCGTCGGTAAATGTCGGTAAAACGTCGGAAAAATATATTATTTGCAGCTTGTCGTCGGTAAACGTCGAAAAAAGACGTCGCTAAACGTCAGTAAGCGTCGCTAAACGTCGCTAAAGTTGTAAAAAAAATAAAACACAGATTCTATATTACCACTCACAATTCTATAAAACACATATAGGTACACATTCAAATCCCCACTCACAATTCCAAATCACAGCGCATTCAAACCCCCACTCACAATTCCAAATCACAGATAGCTTTAATCTAAGTTAATTAACATCCAATCCAAACACAATTAACATTTATCGACGAAGGAATTAACATCCAATCCAAACAAGTCACAAGTCAATTCGATACAAACACAACTAACATCCAATACAAACATCCAATCATAAGTCACAAACATAAGATGATACAAACACAAACAAAAGTCCTAACTAGGACTACTAGTGATCTCGTGCAGGAGGGGTACCGCCGCGACGAAGGCGTAAAAACTCCTCATACTCCGCAAGTGAAATCGATACAGATGGAGCGCCAGGCTGTGACGTCGGTGGAGTCGGTGTCGAAGAAGAAGGCGGTGGAGGCGGCGGAGTCGACGACGATGAAGGCGCACCCAGAGTACCAGCATGCTCCAACGCTGTAAGTCGCTGGTTGTATGAATCCATGATAGATAACATTCTACCACTGCTCTGGACCATCGAATCCTGCGCCAATCTCACCGTCTCGGCCATGGTCACCTGTCCTGTCTGCAACTCCGTCACCGTGCGCTCTAACCCTCCAACGGCGCGCTCTGTCCTCTCAGTCGTCTCCCTGAGGTCTATAATGCCGCGGTCGAGCGCATCCAATCGTGCTAGCAGCGCAGGATCGTCCGTAGGATGCTGAGACTGCTGCTCGATCCGTCGTAGCAGGTCGTCACGGAGAGACTCCATCATCTGGTGGACTCGGGCAGACTCCTGGGACGGCTGTGGACCATGCACACTAGCAGGAGATGTCCTAGAGGACTGGGTCGCAACTAGGGCGCCATAGGATCCCGTACCGTAGTACGTACCCCTACGGAGGCCACCAGCGGCGGTCATCCACAGCTCGTCCGCCGACGGAGCTTGAGTGGGCTGCGAGGAAGTACCGGCCTCTCCTGCATCAGGTGCACTAGCAGCCGCCCGTTCCCGCAGCCTCGTATACTCGGCCTAGAAAGTATGGATAGTACTCTATGATTTCTAATTTCTAATTAATGTACTTATTTTTACTAACTTCATGAATATTTATTTGCATCATATTTACTAAGTTATATTAAAATGGACACGAAGTATTAAATTAAGATAACGTATTGTAATACTTACATAGGTCTGCTCGGCCCTCTCGTCAATAAGGACTCCGCCCTTCCGATGGGTGGCCAGGAAGACGGTCACCATGTCGGCGTTACCGACCTTCCTTACCTGTAATTAAATATATTATCTTAGTAATAATTTATCGGATTTGCATTAAAATAATATTTCTAAAAGAGAAAGACATACCAGACGACGGAAATGTTCCGTCATCGGAATCGACCCACCGCACCACTTCGAGGCATGTTGCCTAGCCGCCTTAGCCTTCTCCGACTTCTCCTTGTACCTTGGCTCGTTGAATCGAGCCTTCATCGCATTCCACTGATCAGGGGTGATCCAACCTTTGATCGGCTTTCCGGCACGATCACGTTCCTTCTGATCATTAATAGAGTCGCGGATCAGCTTAGCAGCGACGGAAGGAAACATCCCCTCGATCTGCTCGGCCCGGTGCGGCGGATAGTAAAACATATCCTAGAACAGTACGAAACCAAATATTTATCAGTTATATATAATATGCATAAATTAAATGATTCATGTTAAAAACAAATCTATTTAAACCTTGAAGCACGTAAACCAGAAGTTCTTCCTTTCGTCTGGAGCATCAGAGTAGTTAATCCAGGGACCACCATAATTATGCCTCAGCATATCGCCTAGGCGACTCTGTACCCCTGGAGGACGATATCTATACATACATATTATATTCATGAAAAAAGTTAATTTATGATAAAAACAGAAGAAAAAAAAAATCATAAACCAAAATATCTACTTTGTACCGTCGGCCCAGATCTCCGTCCTCCCCTCCTCCGGAGGTGCGCACGCATCATCTTCATGATGCTGGTCGGCCGTCGGCGCATCCTCCTCGGCCATCTGCTCATCCGTCTCCATCGTCGTATCAACATCAGGAACGCTAGACGGGGGAGCCCTCTCAACAGGTCTGGAACTACTCGTCCCAGGAGATATGCCACGTGACGTCGTCCCAACCGGCCCAGCTACTGTCCGATATGGAGGAGTAATCGGCGACGAGGATCCAGAGCCGGTACCAATAGGAGGTACCGAAGGCAAACTCCGTCCCCTAGCAGTACCTGTAGGAAGTACCGGAGGATCCCGACCTCCTCGTGGCCCTCGGGCAATATTTCTATAAGCAACTCCATAATACGGTTGTAGCAATCTTACGACATGTTAAAATCGGACTTGATGCTCAACAATCATGTAACCACCTCCAACGGTGAATGATCCTCACAACCAGGATATAATGGAGTCCTTGCATTCTCCAGCAACTCCATGAACTGTGCAGCATCGGGGTTCGGTGCCTCCTCAGGTGCATCATGATCATCCGGATCGAAACTAGGCCCGGCCGCGTCAAAAACCATGTTCACCAACCCATCGTCGTAAGGAGCGTTGTTGTGGACATCCACATAAGGCTCGTACTCCGATGCTAAAGACACAAGTTCTCCGTGCTCGCTCCACTGATAGTAATTCGGCGTAAAACCCTTCGAGTACAAATGATACGTGACATCCACTTCTGGATGATATTTCAAGTTGCGACATCTCACACACGGACACTTAATTTTGGTACCGTCCATGTACTGAGGGAACGCCTTGGCAAACTGCAGGAACTGGTGTACACCCTCTATGAATTCATCCCGCACACCGCACATGTCATCAGGATGACGGTTGTACATCCAAGTACGATTCCGCAGATAGTAATTCAGCTCCATAATTCTGTAGGATAGATACATCAAGGTAGTGAATGATATGCAAGTGTCAAAGCTTTTCCGATGGATTGCATTTATCTTTTCATCCATTCATTCATGCATTGCATTTATCTTTTCAGTTTTGCATATCATTACCTACTATTATACATGCATACTTTATACATGCAAGTGAAAATCTGTATCGTAAGACAAACTAAACATAATTAGTATATAATCATGTAACTGGTGGATCCGCTAGCTAGTAAGCCGGATGTACTTAATATCAGAGAGTATCAGATTAGTATCAGTATATAGGTTAGGTAGACCGTATCAAACGCATATCGGAATAGTAGGCCGAATAGGAGGCCGAGATAGTCGAATGAGAAGAAGGGAAGAAGGGAGGAGCAGATGGGTCCAGAGCCATGGTGGAGGAGGAGAAGTAACATGAGAGCAGTTTCTGCCGTAATATCTCCTGTGGGTCTGCTGGCAACTGAAGTCCAGATGCTACAAAGGACGATCCTTCGCTGAAATCGACTACAACACCCATCAGTTCAAGTTCATTCATATATGAGTATATTCCAATGCCATAGAGGAAGGTCAACAAACTGATGGCTTCTATGGCATTGGAATCTACTCATATAGGAATGAACTTGAACTGATGGGTGTTGTAGTCGATTTCAGCGAAGGATCGTCCTTTGTAGCATCTGGACTTCAGTTGCCAGCAGAGCCACAGGAGATGTTACGGCGGAAACTGCTCTCATGTTACTTCTCCTCCTCCACCATGGCTCTGGACCCATCTGCTCCTCCCTTCTTCCCTTCTTCTCATTCGACTATCTCGGCCTCCTATTCGGCCTACTATTTCGATACCGATACTTTGAACCTTGATCTTAACACAAACCTATATACTGATCGATACTAATCCGCTACGCCCGATACTAAGTATATACGGTCGATACTGATAGCGATAGTCCGATACCGATAGCGATAGTCCGACACCGATAGTTCGATCGATACCGATAGCGATAGTCCGATAAATGGAATTGTAAACTCGGAGGCATACCCTTAAGGGTTGAAACCAAATAAATTTTGACATTCGGAAAGGGGTTATTTAGAAGGTTCTCTTGCAACATAACATGTTCCCATGGGCTTGTGGGGAGAAAACATGGCCTAATGATTTAATTCGTTAAATGAGATCTTAGGGAAATGCCATGTTTGGTTCGCAGAATTAGAGCTGTGGAAAGGAAAGTGATGGATTCATTTTTCCCCTCTAAGATTCACTCTCTCTCCAAATATCTGTTGTTTTTCCAAACATAGGAATGGAAATGGATTGAAATTCTAATTTCACAAAGCTTACCTTTCCGCGAACCAAACGAGGCCTTGATAGCTACTTTGAGATTGAGAAAATGTAACACAATGTGAGGAAAAGCTCTACTTCAATCGATCTTCAGGTGATTGATGTAATAGGGAAAATAGATGGAGGTAAGTCCAACAAACTTATAAATAGCACACACAGTCATTCGAAGAAGACTGCTCAGGTCTTGATAGCTACTTGAGATTGAGAACCGCGATAAAAAAAAATCATCTAATGTTTATGATTTCCTTCTTACTGGCTACAATTTTAGGAAAGGAACAAATGTTTGCAGGTTATAAAGAGAGTACAACTTTGCAGAAGTTGCAGCAATAGATCATTGTTGCTTAAAAGGAGAATTTCTCTCCAACTCGTAAGATTAATGGATCTTTCCAAATGCTCTACTGGCCTTCTCTCTCTTTTTTGTCGGGGTCACGAAAACATCTCAAAGCCTCCTTCGAATTCTCAGACGAAGCCACTGACCAAGGCTTGAAGGTTCGGGGATGAGAAACCAAAAAAATTATGTATGCATTATATCGTGACTTCATCAATTACGTCACAGCAAAATCTCATATGTTTGCATGCTAATTTGCAAGATCAGGAGAAACTTAACTTGGCTCGAGATAGAGAATGAAGGAGTTAGGGTTAGGGTTTACCAGCCTTGGTCGGAGTCGCGTCGGGATCGTCGGGGCTGGAGCAGCGGTGGAGTCGGGTTGGCGTCGACGAGGGGAATCAACGGTGGAGGGGGACGCCGGAGGGAAGGGGGTCGCTGCAGGGAAGGGGGGAAACCGCGGGGAGGGGGTAGCCGGAGGGAGGGTTCGCCGGAGGGAGGGGGTCCCCGGAGAGGAGAGAGAAAGGGGCAGAGAAATTTGGGGAGCGGGAGATTGAAACTTTTTGGTGAAAGAAAAAAAAAGATCGATCGGGTGGAACCCTATATGAAATATTTTAGCGACGTCCACAAAGGACGTCGCTAAACATCGCTATTCAATAAAAACCTGGCGACGTCCCTAATGTGGAGTCGCAAATCGTCGCTGAATTAAAGAAAACAGCGACGTTCTGCGACTAGACCGCGACATCAGCTTTCCAAAGCATAATGTGTGTCGCTAACGGTCGGTAAACGTTGCTGATGGTGACGATCAGCGACGTTTTTATATAACGTCGCTAAATTCACAAATATTACCGACGTATATGACTTGCGTCGCTAAATTCGTCGCCAATATGACTTATTTTGGTAGTGTGACATGATTTATCTTGATAACTTGATAGTGGCCCGTGGCGGCGCACTCCTGACTTGACTTGTAACTTGTAATTAACTCGTATAATCAACTTGACACCGTGGGTGTTTCTGCTTGCTTGTTTGTACAAACCACTTGTCTTGTCTTGTATCATGTTTAGGATGCGACTTCCTGGGTACCACGGCCAGGGACTCGCGCTAAATTGGATTAGGCTAATTATTAGATCAAACTAGAACATTGAGAATTCTCAGTCACAGGCAATCTCGTTATCTGGGCGCTTTAATGGACTTGTAGCTTGCCGACGAGTAGAGCACATTTTCAGTACACTGTCATGTGTTGCACCCTCTAAGTCACCTAAGGGTATATTTGTCTCCCGGGCAGTGTACCCACCTATAACTCTCAACCCGCGAAAGGATAACTGGATAGTCTGCAGGGCTTGGGACTGGGAGTTTCTCACTTGCATCTTGTTAGTAATTATGCTTGTGATAACCCTAGTTAGTTAAAGTAGTAAGCCGTAGTACTTGCTTGGCCGATTGTGAATGGATGGTGTCCAGCCTTGTCTAAGTCTTGTCTGGCTCCAGTACCTGCTATCTCCTGAGCATGTTTGTTTTACTTATTTTAACGATAAATGAGTAGAGACAGTGAGCTATTCAGGCGAAGGGTTACAACCCCGGTCCTTGTCTGGTTTAAGGATTGTAACCTGGCTCCCGGAATGGTTTCGCGTCCCTAGTCGTTTATCGCCCTGTGTACCTTACTACTTGTACTTTCTTTTATTCTTTATGTTCTGATATGCTGGCTTTTGTTCTTATTTGTGGCCTCCTTTGTGGCACTTGCTCTTTCTGGGGTTTGACCCAGCTGGTTTTGTGTGGCCAGATTTTGGAGCAGCTCCCGAGGATCTACCGAGCTTCCAGCCCAATGGTGACAACTAGACGGAACCCGGGCCAAGAGTGGGTTTTCCTTTTTGTTTCACCCACTTATATGTAAATTTATTCTTTTGAGGCGTTTAGCCGACAAGCACCTGTTAGCTCGATGCACATTTACTTACTGTCTGCCTACGGGCTGTAAGCATGATTAACAAATCCTAGGGTTGATCATGTATGACTGAACTCTTGCTAGTCCCATCATCTTGTACGACTAGCTTCATGATCATCCAATATGTAATATTTGGGACGCCTTATATATATATATTTGATGTTCTAATATCTTGTAACTCTGTTAATTGCTTGAGATTGAGACAATAGGCTTGACCTTAAGAGACTGCTGGCTTGTAGTAAACCCTCATATCTAGACAGCCGTGACCGTATAGTTGAGATGTATTCTATTTCAATATACGTAGCTGGCTATGTCTGCCCCCGCTCTCCAGTATTCTGGTTCTGGGGCGTGACACTTGACCTTCTTGTTGAAAGCCTGTAATATACGGGCTTGGTAAAGTTCGATGCGTTGTTGAGCTAGGAGACGCTTTTCGTCAAGTGCCTCCAGTTCCCGCAGACGACGACGTTGATTGTCTTCTTCTGTGAGTTTGTTTGTGATCGCTACTCGGAGTGAGGGGATCTGGATCTCGAGAGGCAGTACCGCTTCGCTCCCGTAGACCAGGAAGAATGGTGTGTTGCCTGTTGGGGTCCGTACCGTTGTGCGGTAGGCCCAAAGACATTCGCCGAGCTTTTCGTCCCAGTCGCGTTTGTTGGATGACACGACCTTTTTGAGCAGCCTGACGATAGTTTTGTTGAACGCCTCGGCCAATCCGTTTGCTGCCGGATTGTAGGCGGTTGAGGCCACGTTTTGAATGCGATTCTTGTCACAGAACCTGCTAAAAATGTGGCTGATGAACTGGGGACCATTGTCATGAATGATTCGCCTGGGTACTCCGAAACGGTAAATGACATGGTGTTTGATAAAGCAGACCACCCTGGAGCTTTTTACTTCCGCTAGTGGGACTGCTTCCGCCCATTTAGAGAAGTAATCGGTGATGGCCAGGATGAAACGATGTCCTCTTGATGAAGGAGGGGTGATTGGTCCTACAATGTCCATGCCCCAGGCTTCGAATGGCCAGGAGACGACTGTAGGATGTAGAGGTTCAGACGGTGTATGTATGAAGTCTGCATGAAGTTGGCATGCATGGCACTTCTTAGCATATTCTACTGCGTCGACGGCCATGGTTGGCCAGTAGTAGCCCATACGTCGCAGTCGATCTTGCAACTTAGGACCTGGTTGGTGAGCTCCGCAAGTTCCGTCATGAGCTTCTCGAAGAGCTTCGGCCGCTTCTTCGTTAGACAGGCATCGAAGGAGAAGCCCGTCGAAGGAGCGTCGGTACAGCGTTTTAGTGGCTGTATCGTAGTAGAATCGAAGAGAGCGTCTCCTGACTGAGACGGCTTCCTTCGAGTCTTTCGGAAGGATTCCGTAGACGGCGAAGTCGATGAACGGGAATCTCCAGTCTCGGACATTAACATCGGTGTTTGTCGGCACGGCGTGAGCCATTTGCAAACATAGGTTGTTTCTGGGACAAATCAAGTCTCGGCCAGTTACCGTGACATAGTGTTGAGTCCCAAGGGGCGCGGCCAATGAGGCTGCGAGGCCAGCCAGAGCGTCAGCCTCCAAGTTTTGTAGACGGGGTACATGTTCGATGAAGAACCCAGTGAAGGTTGAAATGATGTTCAATGCAACTTCATGGTAAGGGATCAAATCTTCATGGCGAACCTCGTATTGCCCCCGAATCTGGTTTACGACGAGTTTCTAGTCGCCGTAGGCTTCCAGATGATCCACCCCCAGCTGTTGTGCTAGCTGGAGTCCCATGACGAGTGCGTTGTACTCAGCAACATTGTTGGAGCACAGCTTCGAAAGAGAGTATGCGCGCTGGATGACCAGCTGATCGGGGGAGACCAAGACTAAACCAACCGCATGCGCCTCTACATGGACCATCACAAGTGGGAAGGCTATGCAGTAGCCGTTCCCGGAGTTTCAAAGAAATGTTAAGTCTAAGCGATGGTTAGTCGCCGAGAGAAAATATGTCGGAATTGTAGTTCAGTCGCCGAGGCAACCCTGGTTTGGGCTCTATAAAGAATTGTGAAAAATGGAAGAAGTAAAGCAAAGGAACTAAGTGATGATGATGAGACCATGCAATTATGTTAAGTCTAGAAGTTAGCGTAGGTGCGTGGTCATGGACAACTTGTCGACAAGGGCGATGGTTCTTCGAGCGGCAACCCGGGGCCACGGGACCGACTCGGCCTAGGAAGAACAAATTATAGCCGAGCTGGGTAATAGGCAATTGGTAGTACGGAGACTTGCATCGGAGATCGCTACGTGCGGTGCAAGGATCCCGTTTGCCAGGCTATGTCCACGATGGCTATTAGCCAGTGACCTTTCATATAGATGTGTCGGCACGGGCGGCAATCCGCGTGTGTGCCTTTGAATTGAGTTGAATGTGTATGCAGTTAGAAGACACAATGTCTGGGCCTAATATTTGGCTACAGCGAAGGCGGCGTGCTTCGGCACGAGATGCGGCGTCGTGTGTTAAGTTGTTGGCATAGAGTTGCATGAGATAGGCTTGAGTTGTTGCGCGTTAAGTCGAGAAGGGCCGTAGGGCAAGTTGTGTGAAGTTACGTTGAGTTGTTGGGCACGACCTCGAAATATGAGGCACGGCCGCGTTGTTACAATACAAGTGTAGGCGAGACTAAGCGAGGAGGCGCTACCCCGGAAATATTGAAGCACAAATCGAGTTATGGCACGACCGAGTCGTTACGTCACAGAGTTTGGCACAAAAGACAAGTATAAGTCGGTGCGTCGACAATACAAGCACGAGAAAGGTCTAGAGGCAAGGAAATGGAGTCCTTCGTGTAGTTGCATCTCTGATTATGGCCGTAAGGCAAACACGACTTGATAGGTTAACGTTATTGGCACGAGAAGGGTCTAAGGCAAAAGTATGAGTAAACATCGTCGTGCAAGCACGGGATGGTCCTTAGACACAAGTAATGCAAAGGCGTCGGTCCTAAAACTGATCCTAAGGCAAGAATAGAAAGACAATAGAAAGGGATTTAAGTTGCACAAAGTAAATGAACGTGTAGGTTTTGTATGGGTGGGCGAGGAGCTCACTCCACCAGTACAGTTGAGTACTGACACCCACACAGTTTTCATGTGCAGGCACAGGTAGAAGCTCGTGGCGTGGAGCTCGCTTGGATGCGTCGAGGCACGGAGTTCCTTGACGATTCGAAGCGTGCGGCCACGTGGATTGAAGACTTATACAAGACATAATGTATGTACATCGCCTTCCGAAGCTTCCGCTGGCTCAAGCATTGTAATCGAGAGATGAGAGAGAGCGGAGTGACTTGTAACCGAGAGAAAAGTGAGCACGAGAGACTTATAATTTGGCCTTGCGCCCACAAATGTAATCTTGTATTCAATATCAATAAAGTGCTTCTTTTGAATGACTTGTGTTCATGTGTACTTGTTCTTAAATTCCGCTGCATGTTTCAATATTTCTGCTTGGGACTTCTGTGCGACGACCCCGTCGCCGCCGATGTAATCGGCCGTTATGAAACTGCCTAGCACGAGCGGAATCTAGGCTCGTGCGGCATCACGCCTTAGCGAGGACGATCGCTCCTACGGGAGCGGGGCTGACAATTAGAGGTCTAATCTCTCTGGTTTTGTATGGCCAGATTTAGAGCCAGCTTTCGAGGACTCAGCTTACTTCCACCTCCAAGATGGTCAATACTAGAAGAATGATCGCATGAGGACACGAGTGGGTTCCTTGCTTCCCTGCTCGTTTTGCTACTTACTTTACTTTTTGCCGCTTGGCACCGACATGTTAGTCGGACTGTCTTGCACTTACTTTTACAAAATTGTAACTAAGTCAGACTGCAGCTGATAACGATTGTGTATACCTTGATATATATCATCTGACTATATTTTGTAAAGCCAGATCTCAAGAACATTTTGACTGAGCGTTTGGGACGCCGTACTGCTCATTCTTACATGTTCTCTACTTACTGCTTTTCATTGAATGATTGTGACAATAGATGTTGAGTAACCCTAGTGAGACTTTCGTGTAGTATGCACCCCCTCGTCTTTTAGACAACATTGATCGTATTATACGGTATTCATCTACCCGTAATACGTAGCTGGCTGAGTCATTCTCCCGCTCTCCGGTATTCTGGTTCTGGGACGTGACAAGATTAATGTAGGGTAAAAAATATGCGTTAATGTACGGTGAAAAATGTAAATGTTGAATGTACAATGTCCAACAAATTACGGTAATTTAGGAGTAGTTTTTTTTTTTTTTTAATAAAGTGAGCAGGTTAATATGACTTGCTATATCAGGTAAATCCAAAGCCAAAGTAAACACCTTTCACAATTTTCAATATATATATGGATCCTTCTACAATACATGGGATGTATCAATACATCCCAAACAATTGCATTGAAAATGCATTGAAAATTTTGAAAGGTGTTTACTTTGACTTTGACTTTACCTGTTACTTTGACTTCGACTTTAATCTGAATCATTGGATCAACATCCAATGGTTCAGATTTGGGATGTATCGATACAAATTTTTACATGAGATGTATTGAAGAATTTTCATATATATATTCCTAACGTTAAGTTATACAAATTATATAAAAAGAGTTGTTATTTTAACCGTCCGGTGGACTGGTCTGCGCTGGTCCGTTCCCACGTGACAGACGTCCAGTTAGCAGGAGACCAATAGTTGTCCGCTATGTGGGCACCGATCAGCCCCACGGACGGACATAATAGTGTTTTCCTTATATAAAACACTTTGTGAAGCTCCTCTTGGGGGATATGTACCAAAGGAACAAAGGTTTCGCAAGGAATTGCACAGCCTGTTTCGAAGTAGTTCTAGCAGTTAAAAAGTACACACACATATGTATATATATCCGAAAATTATATATATAAACTTTGTTTTTGTATATACGTGGAAGCAGTTACGTTTAGAAGCTCTTGATACCAGCTTACCACGAGGATTTGCTAGAAATATAATTAGTCCACTCGTACGATTATTGGCTTCGAGTCTAAAAAAGTTGAACAATAGACCCACACTTCCAATTAAAAGTTAAATATCTAGAAAATCCTACCATCAATTTACCCCCTTTAAAGTTGCGCTCTCCCCTGATTTATGGTCATCATAGCTAACAGTCCAAATTTGATAACAAGGTCCCATTACAGGTTACATCACAAGAAAAGAGAGAGAGAGAGATGGATTATTTTGTTTGTGAAGGAGAGGAAATAATATAAAGGCAGTTCGAAATGTCATGAGGACACACCTACACTACATTACAAAAAGCCACAACAAAGCGACTATGTTAGATACTGACCAGAAACCTAATTTTCAAGTGTAGCCTTGCAGCAGGATTGAAACAGTACTTTTCTAAATTTCTCACGTATAGAGCACACTTCTCTTAGACGAGGTTAGTCAATAATTAAAAAAAAAAAAATCTAATATTAGTCAAATAGGATTCATGAGAATGTAGTTTCATAACCAACATTTAGTCAATTGAGATTCAAAATCAACCGTTAATGAGAATTCTAAATCACATGGAATTTTCTATGATTCATTTTTATTCATTATAACCGCACCATGAGAAATGTGCGATTCTAAGATGCGAAAAAATTCTAACTCGTGTGACGCTTGTGGTCAGCGACGAGAGGTTTAACTTCTTTGATTAGGCGAACGATCACAAAATCGAACAACGGAAGAGACGTGGCAGTGGGCCCAAATAAAATGCAATGCAGCGTACACAAAGGCTCGTGCGTTATAACGGACATCTAAAAAAGGAAAAATTATATCTTTCTATCTTGTTAAATTTCAAGCCCACTTTCCTCGTATTTTTCCTTTTTTTTTTCTTCTTCCTTGATTTCTTTTTTTAGTTAAACATGTCAATGATCTATGACCATAATGACAACGTTTCTGACATTTATGAAAGTCATTGATCCTAACCCTAACGTCGACGGTAAGTTGGTGACGATCCAGATTCCTGTTACAGCCTCAACTTTCCTTTGAAGTATCCGTCTCATTTGTTGCTAAACGTCGATCTCGTCCTTGTTTCGTTTTTTCTATCTCCTTATTTACAACTGATGTTAAAAAAAAATAATTCTCCGTGATCGGATGTAGTTTTTTTTGTTACCTTTGAGATCTTATTTCATTTTAGACAAATTGCGTTAACTATTTTTATATTTTACACTTATTATAGAAATCATTTCTACTTTGAAACTAATTACAGGTTCCATCCATATTGTTTATATTTTCTATAGAAACTTATAACACTGAAATATATATAGAAGAGAGGTGGTCAGAGTAATTATTTTTGGAATATGGATAATCATTGTAATACTCATAAAAAATGGAAGGTCACTTTATTTATTTTATTTGTGTAAAATTGAATAGAATTTTGAATGTTTGTTATCTTCCGTTGTAAGATAAATTATTCTGGTTAAATGGACGTTTCTTCTGAGAACTTTAATTTATTTTGATGAATTTTTTTTTAAAATCTCATAAACTTGATCGAATTATCTCCTAAAGATCGAAAATTTGTTTATGTTTTAGAGGTATTTTCCATTGTTTCATTTTTAAACGTTCATATTTTTTTCAAAAGAATAATATTATGAATGTTTGTTCCTTGGTTGTTGTCGAATATTTTTTGTAATTCTTTTGAGTAAGTGTTTGTTACTTTTGAGACGTCGAATTTATTTTGATCAATTTTATCTTTAGAAAATATTTCATCGACTTTAATGTAATCTTCTCTTGAAAATGAATTTTTTCTTAATTTTTAGGTAATTTCATTTTTTTTATTTTATGTAAAATGTTCACAATATTTTTTCAAAATTGAATAGAATTATGAATGTTAGTTCGCTTTTATTGTAGAAAAAGATACTTTAATTGTTATTTTGCGATCTTCAATTTATTTTAAGATAGTACAATACCATGACACGAGAGAAAAAATTTAATGGATCTTAACAATAAAAGTTTATCCTCAATCTAAAAGTATCATATAAATTAAAAACTAAAATGTAAAGTATTAGATACATAAGACATATATATAAGATTGCGTGTGATTTTTTTATATTATGAAATCGCGGCAAGAATCACAATTACAACCACAATAATTATGAATTAATTTTTACCTGAAATTTCGAGGATTGTGATTGTGAACTCGAATATGATTTTTTTTAAAAACATATCATTACCAACCATGATGGGAAGAATTATTGAGATAACAAGTTTACGTTGGCCGTAAACTCTCCTCCATGCACTACGGACCGAAGTCCTCAAATCACGGCACTGCAGTGATATAGTCCCCCCCTTCTTCTTTTTTTTATTGATAAAACTCTATGCCACTGCATATAAAGTACGAAAAATTTCACGAGAAACATAAAAGTTATTAAAAATTGTGCAAAAGACATTAAGTTTGGGATATTTGCGAGAACAGCACCGTCGCGCCAAAAAATGGGACGTGAAAATTTTTCACGCCCTAATTTAGGTCGTAAAAAATTAATCTCCGTTAATCCACAGCATCGCCTGCTCTTAATCCCCGAAAACTAAAAATAAATTAAAAAAAAAATGTGCGCCCCGTTTAAGGGCGTCGATTTTTAATGAAAAAAAAAAAGGCGCCCCATTTAGGGGCGCCGAATTTAAATAAAGCCTGCACAAGATCACAAAAGAAGAAAGGAAGAAACAAAAAAAAAAATGGGGCGCCGAATTTACATCTGCAGAAAAAAAAAAAAACAAAAGAAGAAAAACAAAAGAAGAAAGGAAGAAAGGAAAAGTAAAAAAAAAAGAATTTAAAAAAAAAGGGGCGCTCTTTCTTCTTTAATTCTCCCTGCCTTTTTTTCTTTACTTTCTTCTTTAATTCTCCTTGCCTTTTTTCTTTAATTTAATTCTCCCTCCCTTCCTTTTTTTTTTTCTTTAATTCTTTCTTCCTTTTTTGTCTCTTTCTGCTTTAAATTCGGCGCCCCTAAATGGGACGTTTTTTTTTTTTATTAAAAATCGGCGCCCTTAAATGGGGCGCACATTTTCTTTTTTAAATTTATATTTAATTACCGGGGATTAGGAGCAGGTGATGCTTTCGGTTAACAGAGATTAATTTTTCACGACCAAAATTAGGACGTGAAAAATTTTCACGCCCCATTTTTGGGCGCGACGGTGCTGTTATTGCAAATTTTCCGAACTTAATGCCTTTTGCGCAATTTTTAATAACTTTTATGCTTCTCGTGAAATTTTCCGTATAAAGTATTTAAACCCATTCACATTAGACATGAGAAGATCTATAACGTATGAATTTTCACAGAGATGATGTATGCATTCAAATAATACATTCATGCAACCACTTCCATATGCACTAATAAAAATATTAAAACAAAGAGATTTTCGCTTTTTGTGTTCGTAGTATTACATGACGTTGACAAGAAGATTGAACCAACAACAAACCCTGCTACAATAAATATTGCCAACACAATCGAGTTGTTTTTTAATTGATAGCTTATATGAGATGATAATAGTGCTCAAAGCAGCAAAATCCACAAGGAAAATGGGTTTGACTGCGCGCGTGTCACTACCTGCAGTCTAAATCCGCATACAATGTAGCATCGTCGAATCCATAATCTTTCATAATCGTCTTCGGAGCTGTTAGTTGTGGTCAGCAGTGTTTTAAAAATGGATCAAATCGGTGAGTTGAACCGGTCAGTTAGTAAATCAATAATTTTTTTCACTGGTTTAATACTAGCTTACTAATTTTAAAAAAAATCCGATCAGTCAAGTCAATCAGGTCAATGAACCGTCTGAACCAAATTTGATCTGACTTTTGATTTTTATTTTAGACTTTGTTGGGTTTTTTAGCCTTTGTTTTGGTTTTTAGTCCCACATCGGCTAGAAAGAAATATTTATCTCCATATATATGAGTCTTTACTCTTTATGGAGATGCACATGTAGTGCACATGAGTGTGTGCCATGTGGGATTAATTATTAATGGTATAAATGCTTAATCAACAATTAAAAAGCTGTAAGCTTTTTGCTCTTGGAAATTTATTTCCATGGAGCTAAGCTCCGTAGGAGCTTAGCGACTCGGACTCGGGCTCGGGCTCGGGCTCAAGGGCTCATGAGGCGTAATGTGGCGTTTTGTTGGCGCACTTAGCACGTCAGCATCGTCGCTAGGCGCATAGTGCGCTTAAGTTGCGCTCGTTGCGCGAGCCACTTGCGCGACCACGTTGCGCGGCCCGTTACGCGAGCCCAGTTACGGTTGCAGCAGTTGCTGCCCTTTCAGAAGTGGTTCAGCCACTACCCTGAAGTTCAGGCAACTGCTTGGCAACCGCCCAGTGGGCTATATATGCAGGTTCTCTCCTCTCTCTGAGAGTTGGTAGTAATCAAAGCTGTTCGCAGAGGGCGAATAAAGCTTTGAGCAACGGTGATCATTCACCCCAGCAATTCCATTTCTCGCCTGTCACCCTTCTGTTGCCTTTAGCAGTTCTGTCAGTATCTTCTTTTTAGAAGGCACTACTGCCAGTTTGCTACGATCACGAAAATCTCTTTAGATTATTCGTGAATTACGATATCTTTTTAGATCTCGTAATTTGCAGAATCCTTCTGGATCTCTGTTGCAAAACCTTCTTTAAGGAATTGCATTTGAAACGTTGTCTTTACAACTGTTTCAGTTTCTGTATTTTCCATCGAAAAGCGTGCCCCGGCGTTCCCGGCAATAACAATCTCAAAGCTTTATTGCTACGATGGAAAATATTAATGCTTCACTCCTAAACACTGACTTCTGTAAGTTAGAGAAGTTTGATGGAGAGCATTATCAAGTCTGGAAGAGGAAGGTTTATCTCACTCTTCAACTTAGAGACGTTGATCACGTATTGCTTGAAGAGGAACCTACTGTGTAAGCCCCCTGAATTTCAGGGCTATTTTAAAATTTTCTAAATAAATTATTTTCGATAAATATTTTATTATTTAATTGTTTAGATCATTAATGTACCTTTCCATGTCTTTGACTTCTGGAGCGTCAGGGATGCCAATCCTTGGAAACTCTCTTCACGAGTTTTGAAGTAGACAAGATTATCTTCGTTTTGATATATCGTGTCCCACTTGAACTTGTTCCCTTGTGCTCTTTTTGTATCGCGCAAGTTCGGGTCAACTTAGACCGATTAATCATTCAATAATTATTCCCACTTTTATTTTTGATCGTCGTTTGCACGTTAGCGTGGCTTTTAATGTAGGAGCACCAGACCAGTCGTTTTCTTAGAACCAACTCCTCATGAATGATCTACTCGAGACGCTCTCCACCCATGACCTTCGTGTCCCACTCAGGCACACCATCTTGTGCTCCATTTGCTTCGCACAACTTTCGTGTCAATTTAGACCAATTTATCGTCTGCCGTAATTTGTGATTTAAATTCCAATTTAACTTCCGGGCCCGACATCGGTCCAATCTGTTCAACCCAATATATGACCCTGGCCCATTTTGAGCCTACTGTGCGCATGCCACTTGCGTGCCACAAAATCGATCTCCCTTGTGCTCCCATTTCGTCCATAATTTTAATTAGTTTAAATTTATTAATTAATTAAATCTCGATCCCGAACCTGTTCGAACTTGGCCCAATACCCAACCCAATTGGGCGTAGACCCTATCATGACTACCCATACACCCCACTATTATATTTGTATTTTTCCCTACTTAAAATACCTCTCTCCTTGTATTTAAAATCTCAATTTCTCTCCCTATTATATATATGTATATATATACATACATGTATATATACTCCCTCTCTCTACCTAAACAAACACACACACTTCACCACTCACAGCCGAACACCCCCCCCCCCCCTCTCTCACAAATATCCTTCTACACTCACCCTCTCACTAACTCTCACCCCCTCTCATTATATATATAATGTATATATATATAAACACACACATACACTCACCCCTCACCACTCCCTTACACTCACCACCCCCTCACTCCCCTCTCATTTACAGCTACCCCCCCCCCAAACCGACTTCTCTCTCTCTCTCCCTCTCATTCAAATATCCTCCTCTCTCTCTACTACTCTTTCTCTCTCTTTATATTTATTATACACTCACACACTTATATATTACTCTCCCTCTCTCTCTCACTCTCTTTATAAACACAACAACACCACCACCACAAGCTCCCACCACTACCTCACGGCCACCCCCGCCGTGCTCGGCGTCGCCGGCCACCGCCACCCTGGCCATGCGCCACCTCCCTCTTCTCCTCCTCCTCTTCCTCTACCAACTTCCCATCACCCTCACCATCATCTTCGCACCACCGCCACCACCTCCACAAGCCGCCGCCACCACCGCACAGCCCCCCTCGCCGTGCCCCGGCGACACGCCGCCGCCCCGCGCCGCGGCAGCCGCACGCAGCGCTGCAAACAGCAGCAGCATGCGGCAGTAGCTGCTGCGCCACCCCCCCCCCCCGCGCGCGCACACGTGCGTATGCGTGGCCGCGCGCACCACCGCGGCCGACCGCCGCCGCCAGCGACTCCCCCTGGCCTTGCGCGACCCCGGTGACCTCCCCCTTGCCATCGGCCATTTCCCCGACGCGCCGCATAGGCTATTCGTGCATTTCGCACGAAATCCCGTCGACGCGCGCGCGGATTGAATCCAGAAATGGAGTTTCGGGATAGCAAGTTCGTACGCATTTTTCGGAAGATCCGACCGTTGGATCGGCGAACTTTTTGCTCTGCCTCAATCTCGGTATAACCACCTTCACTCCCCTGAAATTTCAGCCGTTAATAATGTCGTTTGATACCTCAAAACTGACCACCAAGTTGACCCTTTTAATTGAACTATTTTTGGACAGTTTCGTGGAGCCGACTTCGTCAGCTCGTAACTTCGCCGTCGCAGCTCCGTTTTGCGCACCGTCAGTTCCGGTGCACAGCTGGTATAACCATCTTCCTGTCTCCTTTATATTTAATTTCATTTTAAGCACGATTGGTTGGTTGAATTCGACGCCAAAGTTGGCCGTCCGAATTCTTTAAATCGCACTTGTTAAATTCCATTTTTGAACCCGGGACTCCGGATTCGATTTCTGACACCACCAGTAGACTCGTGGCGTCGTTCTGGCATGTTTTCATATAAAGTTTGCTTAATTTAGAGAACGTGGGCCCTGGCACGTATTTCGGTGCAAAGCGGGTCCCACTTTTCGAGTCAACGGGTCACTTTGAGTTCGGCTCATCGGAATCCTATTCCGGATATACCGTTGGGTTCGTATCATCATTCTGGATTCGTGGACATATAATTTGCTAGATTTTGTAGACTTCTATCCCGACAAGCTTTTCGGTGCAAAGTGTGTCCAACGGCGGACATCATTTTGACCCGAAATTACCGTTTTGCCCCTGTGTCTAAATTGGACTTATGGGTAGGCTATCCTAGCTGATTTGACCGTTCTGGACACGTTGGTGATATTTATTTTATCATCCGACAACATCTGTAGATTTTGATTATGTATTATCCTTAATTTATAATTAATTATTTTTCCAGATATTGTTACTTTCTGGTTTTGAATTTTTATATATATTTTAATTACTGTAAAAATCTGGGAAAAATTGTATTTAAATATTATGTTAATTTAGCTAATTTATTATAATTTTTCTAGCATTTATTAAGTGCTTTTGGTATTTTATAAAAATAGGAAAACAGAACTCATTTTCAGTATATTTATGTTTGCTGATTTTTAATAAATATTTATGTGGGTTTATAAATCCCAAAAAAATTAGTATAAATTTCTATAATTAACAAGGATTATTTTGGTACTTTATTTTATATATATTTAAGCTTTTTGTCTATCTCTAAAATTGTTGGAACTTAGTGTACCGTTTAATTTATTTATTGAGTAGTTACAACTTGCAAGTTTTGCGTTGATTTGAGTTGTTATAGTATTGGACCTCACCCCGCACTAGTGTAAAGACCCTAGAGAGTTAGTTTGTGTATAGTGGCACTCCACATTAGACTTTTATGCTAGGTCCCCACTTGGCTAGTATCCAGTCAGGAGTCGTGTCACACCACTAGTGTATTATTGAACATAGCTTAGAACTGAGTTTGTACATCATTATTGACAGGACACCGGACATCTATATCTTCGTACTAGTATTCTTGCTTTGCTCGAGGCAAGTACATCTACAAACTCATTTACTGTCTTTTAATGCTAGAACATGTATTAACCCTGTTAAAATACTGATCCTTGAGGTAGCAAGCTATGTCTTCACATGTTGTATTACTTACAGTACCTGACATGCTTAGGACAGTTCTTATATCTTCACATGTTTCTTACTGGTTCTCAGTACATGTTTTACTATGCTTTATACTACTCGGAGTATTCACATGTTTCATACTGTTCCCAGTACCGGCCATGCTTATATTACTCCCAGTATCTCCCACATGTTTTACTGTTCTCGTATCTCTCACATGTTAGAATATGGGTTATGGGAAAACTGACAGTTGAGTACGTGATCACGACCCCCTTCTCCGTACGTATGTACCGAGCAAGGTTGACATTTTATATGTATACCTTGTCGTAGGCTTTATCTCAACGCGGATTTGTACGTATGTACATCTGTCGCCGTTTCACTTGTACGGAAGTACATTTTATTATGTGCCCCAGCACATTGTACATCTATTGACCGATCACGTACCTGCTACAGTTTTAAACATTACATATACATCTGTCTTTATGACATATGTATCCTTGCCATGATAGATTATGAGATATACCATGATTCCGGATATGCCATGTTCCCTGTGTTACTATGATATTGTGATCCCAGTTGTACCATGAGGTCATGTTTCTAGTATTTTCTATTTTATAGACTCATCACACCATGTTTCTTGTTGTACATCTCTTTCATTATATGTTCAGTACTTTAGTTGTAGAGGTTGTACTTGCTCCCGTCCTGACAGGATAACGTTGTAGGTATACTTTTCGAGAAGGAAACGCTATGTGTTACATATTATGGTACTGCATTGAGGACCTGGCCTTAGCTCCAGAAGAGGCCCCAGCGGGGAACCTTGCTTAGTCATTTCCATATGTTTTGAGACTGAGACTTTGGTATGTTCTTATATTTGGATACTGGACTTTGTCTCCAGTTAGATACTTTGGTTATGTATTATTAAGTCTGTGCTCATGTTACCTTCGCTTATAGATGCTGTGTTGTGATGAACATTTAAATGTGATTTTAGACTGTTAGTAGCTTAGATCCTTTATTGTCTATTCTTAGAACAGCTTACTACGATTTAGCAAGCGTAGGCTGGACATGGCTCGGCCCGGCCCAACAATTTGGGTAACGGGTCGTGACATATTTTTTTGGCGGCCCATGCAGGTCTCGACTTAAGTTGTTTGGTTACGTTATTGTACCAAACATGCCTGTAATTAGGATCTAGGACAACTTGTTAACATTAGGGATAAACATTTAGAACACCTAAAGGATTACTAGGATTGCAACATAGGAGAACTCGTCACAGCATAGGACAGTTAGCTATAATTAGTCTCTTGTTTGTATTTCAGTGGGTCAATTTAGACCAAGTTTGTACCCTTGGGATGACCCCTGAGGATCTTACTCTAATCTTATCTCGAAATCTGTTTTCACCTGTTTTATTTGCTCTCCTCTAAATTCGTTGTTGAATTTAATTCCTGATTTTCGTTGTTGACTTTGATCTTGCATCGTGATAAATTTTGTGGATTAAATTATGATATATCCTGATAAGGTAAACGTCTGCTTTATTTATGGAGTTTAGAATTTATCGCAGCCATATTAGCTGGTATGACAAAAACATAGAGCCTGATTTCGGATATATTATCCTATTCATAGAATTTAGATTTTCTCGCAGCCATACCGGTTGGCGTGGCGAGGATTCTAGATAATATGATTTTAGGGAGTATACCTTAGTTATGACTCTATCGTTTATTGCATCTAGGCTTACTGGTGTGGTAAAAATTCTGGCAACATGATTTCAGGAAGACGTATATGGTTATCAGATCATATCTCAGCTTGGTTCACTTCGTTATGATCGATTGAGCAAGAATAAATTCTTATTATCATTCTTTTCCGTCTTGATCAACTCTGATCTATCTACATCTACAACTAGAATTACAGGTTCTCTAGGACTCTCCAATAGGATTGCTTTCATGTTATCTTTTGGACATAATTATTTTTATGTTCCATCTCTCCTATGACTTGACTAAACTTTTCTTCGTTAACCTCTTGGATAATTCTTCTCGTTATAAATCTCGTTGTCTTCGTACCATTCTTGGAGATATTCCAATAAACTTTCCTGTCTTGCTTGACCCTTTAACTTGTTTGGACACTGTTATGGATTGCTTGACCCAGTCTTAGGCCTTGTTACCTTCTGCTTGATCGATGACCGAAATAGCCAAACCTTGTTGACTGATTCTGTAAGTATAACTATAAATGTATTGTGTGATTGTGATAAATACTTTTCCTAGGGATTGGTTAGATTAAGCTTATGGGACAAGTATAGGTGACTGACTGTAGCAGACTTGGAAACCATTAAGAATGATTGCATTGATAGTATGTTTTGATGATAGGGTATCTAAGATGGAGAAATGAGATCGTATATTGTTGTGACTATGGATTGAGGATTAGAATCTTGTGCTTAGAATTTGAGGATTGAGCATTAAATGACTTTGATAACCAAGTGATTATGGGTTATTTATAGCTAATTACATGTGATTAGAGGGTAGATCGATACGTGGATTGATATGGAATAAATTAGAATGAGTTATCATAT
Organism: Iris pallida; assembly: GCA_029216955.1. Lineage (NCBI taxonomy): Eukaryota > Viridiplantae > Streptophyta > Magnoliopsida > Asparagales > Iridaceae > Iris > Iris pallida. The sequence goes on along the minus strand of JANAVB010036419.1, from coordinate 21,458,441 downwards.
TGCGTACGAGATCGGGAAGATATCAGAACGAGACAAAGACATATGTACATTAGAAATTAATAAATTGGGAGTTTTGAAATCGAGGATTTATATTCGGAGGACTTGTTGAGTAAAAAGAAGATGCTCTACGCCAAGAATAAGAATTGAAAGTATGATTTCAAGGAGAAGCTGTAGGAAAGGATTGACGACAAATGATGCAAAGGAACTGTGGATTGATAGAATAAGGATACTTAGGATGTGATAAGGAAATCAAGTATTTACAAATTGAGGTTGGAAATATGGTTGATGATTTAGCATTTTAGGCTTATAGACATGTCCAGAGAATGACCTATATTTTAGGATATACGTTAAGGTTCCATGTTTATGGAAGATTCTCAAGGATATATGACGTAGTTTTGATAGAAGGACTTTGTCGAACCTGAACCAAAAAGATTGTAAAGAGAAACGAAAGAGATGATTACAAGAGTAGTAGATTGAGTATTGTAGCCAGAGCAGCTACATGTTATAGTTTGACCTGTTGGATGATTTTTAATTTCGAGGACGAAATTTTTGTAAGGTGGGTAAGATGTAAGCCCCCTGAATTTCAGGGCTATTTTAAAATTTTCTAAATAAATTATTTTCGATAAATATTTTATTATTTAATTGTTTAGATCATTAATGTACCTTTCCATGTCTTTGACTTCTGGAGCGTCAGGGATGCCAATCCTTGGAAACTCTCTTCACGAGTTTTGAAGTAGACAAGATTATCTTCGTTTTGATATATCGTGTCCCACTTGAACTTGTTCCCTTGTGCTCTTTTTGTATCGCGCAAGTTCGGGTCAACTTAGACCGATTAATCATTCAATAATTATTCCCACTTTTATTTTTGATCGTCGTTTGCACGTTACCGTGGCTTTTAATTTAGGAGCACCAGACCAGTCATTTTCTCAGAACCAACTCCTCATGAATGATCTACTCGAGACGCTCTCCACCCATGACCTTCGTGTCCCACTCAGGCACACCATCTTGTGCTCCATTTGCTTCGCACAACTTTCGTGTCAATTTAGACCAATTTATCGTCTGCCGTAATTTGTAATTTAAATTCCAATTTAACTTCCGGGCCCGACATCGGTCCAATCTGTTCGACCCAATATATGACCCTGGCCCATTTTGAGCCTACTGTGCGCATGCCACTTGCGTGCCACAAAATCGATCTCCCTTGTGCTCCCATTTCGTCCATGATTTTAATTAGTTTAAATTTATTAATTAATTAAATCTCGGTCCCGAACCTGTTCGAACTTGGCCCAATACCCAACCCAATTGGGCGTAGACCCTATCATGACTACCCATACACCCCACTATTATATTTGTATTTTTCCCTACTTAAAATACCTCTCTCCTTATATTTAAAATCTCAATTTCTCTCCCTATTATATATATGTATACATATACATACATGTATATATACTCCCTCTCTCTACCTAAACAAACACACACACTTCACCACTCACAGCCGAACACCCCCCCCCCCATCTCTCACAAATATCCCTCTACACTCACCCTCTCTCTAACTCTCACCCCCTCTCATTATATATATAATGTATATATATATATAAACACACACATACACTCACCCCTCACCACTCCCTTACACTCACCACCCCCTCACTCCCCTCTCCTTTACAGCTACCCCCCCCCCCCAAACCGACTTCTCTCTCTCTCTCCCTCTCATTCAAATATCCTCCTCTCTCTCTACTACTCTTTCTCTCTCTTTATATTTATTATACACTCACACACTTATATATTACTCTCCCTCTCTCTCTCACTCTCTTTATAAACACAACACCACCACCACCACAAGCTCCCACCACTACCTCACGGCCACCCCCGCCGTGCTCGGCGTCGCCGGCCACCGCCACCCTGGCCATGCGCCACCTCCCTCTTCTCCTCCTCCTCTTCCTCTACCAACTTCCCATCACCCTCACCATCATCTTCGCACCACCGCCACCACCTCCACAAGCCGCCGCCACCACCGCACAGCCCCCCTCGCCGTGCCCTGGCGACACGCCGCCACCCCGCGCCGCCGCAGCCGCGCGCAGCGCTGCAAACAGCAGCAGCATGCAGCAGTAGCTGCTGCGCCACCCCCCCCCCCCCCGCGCGCGTATGCGTGCGTATGCGTGGCCGCGCGCACCACCGCGGCCGACCACCGCCGCCAGCGACTCCCCCTGGCCTTGCGCGACCCCGGCGACCTCCCCCTTGCCATCGGCCATTTCCCCGACGCGTCGCATAGGCTATTCGTGCATTTCGCACGAAATCCCGTCGACGCGCGCGCGGATTGAATCCAGAAATGGAGTTTCAGGACAGCAAGTTCGTGCGCATTTTTCGGGAGATCCGACCGTTGGATCGGCGAACTTTTTGCTCCGCCTCTATCTCGGTATAACCACCTTCACTCCCCTGAAATTTCAGCCGTTAATAATGTCGTTTGATACCTCAAAACTGACCACCAAGTTGACCCTTTTAATTGAACTATTTTTGGACAGTTTCGTGGAGCCGACTTCGTCAGCTCGTAACTTCGCCGTCGCAGCTCCGTTTTATGCACCGTCAGTTCCGGTGCACAGCTGGTATAACCATCTTCCTGTCTCCTTTATATTTCATTTCATTTTAAGCACGATTGGTTGGTTGAATTCGACGCCAAAGTTGGCCGTCCGAATTCTTTAAATCGCACTTGTTAAATTCCATTTTTGAACCCGGGACTCCGGATTCGATTTCTGACACCACCAGTAGACTCGTGGCGTCGTTCTAGCATGTTTCATATAAAATTTGCTTAATTTGGAGAACGTGGGCCCTGGCACGCATTTCGGTGCAAAGCGGGTCCCACTTTTCGAGTCAACGGGTCACTTTGAGTTCGGCTCATCGGAATCCTATTCCGGATATACCGTTGGGTTCGTATCATCATTCTGGATTTGTGGACATATAATTTGCTAGGTTTTGTAGACTTCTATCCCGACAAGCTTTTCGGTGCAAAGTGTGTCCAACGGCGGACATCATTTTGACCCGAAATTACCGTTTTGCCCCTGTGTCTAAATTGGACTTATGGGTAGGCTATCCTAGCTGATTTGACCGTTCTGGACACGTTGGTGATATTTATTTTATCATCCGACAACATCTGTAGATTTTGATTATGTATTATCCTTAATTTATAATTAATTATTTTTCCAGATATTGTTACTTTCTGGTTTTGAATTTTTATATATATTTTAATTACTGTAAAAATCTGGGAAAATTGTATTTAAATATTATGTTAATTTAGCTAATTTATTATAATTTTTCTAGCATTTATTAAGTGCTTTTGGTATTTTATAAAAATAGGAAAACAGAACTCATTTTCAGTATATTTATGTTTGCTGATTTTTAATAAATATTTATGAGGGTTTATAAATCCCAAAAAAATTAGTATAAATTTTTATAATTAACAAGGATTATTTTGGTACTTTATTTTATATATATTTAAGCTTTTTGTCTATCTCTAAAATTGTTGGAACTTAGTGTACCGTTTAATTTATTTATTGAGTAGTTACAACTTGCAAGTTTTGCGTTGATTTGAGTTGTTATAGTATTGGACCTCACCCCGCACTAGTGTAAAGACCCTAGAGAGTTAGTTTGTGTATAGTGGCACTCCACATTAGACTTTTATGCTAGGTCCCCACTTGGCTAGTATCCAGTCAGGAGTCGTGTCACACCACTAGTGTATTATTGAACATAGCTTAGAACTGAGTTTGTATATAATTATTGACAGGACACCGGACATCTATATCTTCGTACTAGTATTCTTGCTTTGCTCGAGGCAAGTACATCTACAAACTCATTTACTGTCTTCTAATGCTAGAACATGTATTAACCCTGTTAAAATACTGATCCTTGAGGTAGCAAGCTATGTCTTCACATGTTGTATTACTTACAGTACCTGACATGCTTAGGACAGTTCTTATATCTTCACATGTTTCTTACTGGTTCTCAGTACATGTTTTACTATGCTTTATACTACTCGGAGTATTCACATGTTTCATACTGTTCCCAGTACCGGCCATGCTTATATTACTCCCAGTATCTCCCACATGTTTTACTGTTCTCGTATCTCTCACATGTTAGAATATGGGTTATGGGAAAACTGACAGTTGAGTACGTGATCACGACCCCCTTCTCCGTACGTATGTACCGAGCAAGGTTGACATTTTATATGTATACCTTGTCGTAGGCTTTATCTCAACGCGGATTTGTACTTATGTACATCTGTCGCCGTTTCACTTGTACGAAAGTACATTTTATTATGTGCCCCAGCACATTGTACATCTATTGACCGATCACGTACCTGCTACAGTTTTAAACATTACATATACATCTGTCTTTATGACATATCACTACAAGAAATTGCTTTTTTAGCAACATGTTTTAGCGACATATGGGATATTATGTTGCCAAACACTATTTTTTTATATGTATTGGGGACATAAGTTTCAGGATGTCGCAAAATCCACATAACATTTTCGAGAGGGAAACCCAAAATCAGGCCCGCCAAAAATACTCTACATATCGCGACATCTGCATGCCGCAGAAAGTTAATATATGTTTGGCGACATCCATCAACTTGTCGCAGAAAGATAATTTACTTTCCACGACATGCAAGTATGTAGGGAATACATTTTTATAATTTTTTAATTGAAACAATAAGCTAAAAGAAAAGTATATCAGTCAGAAACCCTCAAATAATCCCCCCTCCAAACGTTGTGTTCTCTCTCTCCCGCGGCTCCTGATTCCCGCGCCGGCTTCCCTCGCCGGCTTCCCTCGCTTGCGGCCTGGGGTTGTTCTCTCTCTCTTGCGGCCTGTGTTCTCTCTCCCATTCCAAGCATCCTTCTTCAACGAGGTTTGAATTTCTTTCCTTTGGAGGTGAGCTTCTTCCCTAATATTTTTAGTAGGTTAATTTTGTTAGGGTTGAGAATATGATTGGCATGTATTATATGTTTACATAGGGAAATAATTGACTCTGATTCTATTTTGTTAGGGCTTAATTTTGTTAGGGTTTGATTTTATTATGGTTTGATTTATTAGGGTTTGATTTTATTAGGGAAATAATTGACTCTGATTTTATTAGGGAAATAATTGACTCTGATTCTACAAACTAGTTGCTCTACAATTATTACAGTCTTGAAACTTTTTGGTAACATGCAATTATGCCATAAACTTCCTGACATCCTACCAGGAAATCTTTTGCTTTAACAGTTTGGAGCGGTTTGTATTTTGGAACAATGATATGAACATGGTAGTAATGAGCTTTACTGAAATTTGTTTAGATTGTGCTTTTTATCGAACTTTAAAACTGAGTTGTGCTCATTTTGCTTATGATAGTTCCAGACTTTGGTTGGTTGCTGGGTTCAAATGTTGCTCAGTTTCATGTCTTTTCTAGCTTTGGATGCCAAAAATAGAAAGTATTTGTTGGTTTCATTTTGCTTATGATATGGACATGGTATCATTTTGCTTATGATATGAACACCTATTTTATGGTTAATGGCATATATACACTCATTCCTCAACAAGTAACTTTGAAACTGAGTTGATAATCAATATGATAATCTTTGTATGCAAATTCTGAATCCTAACAAATGCAAACTGGTTAATGGCATATGAACACCTATTTGAATTATTGCCCGTACTGTCTAGTTGTGCTTTATTGAATTCTTTAGAACATTGATATGGAGTATGTGATATGATACTGCTAGCTTTAACAGTTTGATTTTTTTGGAACATTAATATGATGCTTCTAGCTTTAACAGCTTGAAATTTTTTCAATGGTATCATTTTGTATTTTGGAATAATGATATGAACAGTTTGCATTTGTTTCTTTGAGACTGAACAAGGTTTATTTTGAGATTAAACAGTTTGCATTTGTTTCTCTGAGACTGAAACAGTTTGCATTTGTTTCTTTGAGACTGAACAAGGTTTCTTTGAGTCTGAACAGTTTGCATTTGTTTCTCTGAGATTGAATAAGGTTTCTGAGACTGAACAGTTTGTATTTTTTTCTCTGAGACTGAAACAGTTTGCATTTGTTTCTTTTAGACTGAACAAGGTTTCTTTGAGACTGAACAGTTTGCATTTGTTTCTTTACTGAGACTGAACACGGCTTCATATGGTTTCTTTTGAGACTAAACAAGGTTCCAAATAGTTTCTTTACTGAGATTGAACAAGGTTTCTTTATTGTCATAGATGGAAAAATTAAAGAACAAGATATATTTGAGGCCCGGACAAGCAGCCAAGATGACGTCTGCATATGAGAAGCAAAGAATTGAAAATATTGCGAGTAACCAAAGGAAATTTCAGGCTTTGGGTTTGCTTCACGCTTCAAAAACTTTGTTAGCTCCATGTGAGAAGGTCAACCAAACAAATTTGGCTAAGAATAGTAAAAGAAATATGAGTGAGAGAGCTGATGATGAGTATCGACCGCAAGAGGGTGATGATTTTCTTTATTCGTCCAGCAGCGATGATGATAATAATGGGCCTTCTAATCCACAAATGAAAAAGGTAAATATTAGATCTTCAAGTGATATGTTAACTTTGTTTAAATTATGTTACTAACAATGCCTAAATATCTATGTATTTTGTAATGTTTAGGTCGTATACAGTGGTCCCACTCGTAAATCATCTCGCCTTGTTCCCACACATGAAGAGAACACGACAGAGGGCTCCAATAACCTTCAATTGCATGTGTCCAGTCCTATAGAGTCACTAGCCAGTGGTGCAGGTAACTTATGAAGGAATGGATTACTGTCTACTCTATTACTAGTGTTGTGTGTTGTTATAAGCATGTCAAGAATATCATCTTTCCTATCTAGATATGCTGCAGTTGTTAACAATTATCCTTTGCTTTGTTAACAATTATCCTTTGCTGCACGTTGATCCAAGGAATGTCCATTTTGCTGCCAAGATAATGATCAACACAAATTAAGAGAATTTTCTGTGTTAATACCAGAACCAAGTCCATAATCAAACTATGAGTTCAAAGATCAAGAATTTGAAGACACTGAACATTGTTCAACATGAAATTTGGAATTTTGTTATACATGTAACTGTAATGAAAACCTTCTGCATTGGCCACACAAAATTCATGTTAGAAGCACTGTAATGAAAACCTTTAACCTGTCGTATCACGAGTAGTGAATGGTTTGGCACTTTTTTTATTCCTGGAAGTTCAATTGTAAGCTGAACAAGTCATTTTGTAAAATTGAACAATTGTATCATTTTTTTTTCTTCCTGGAAGTTCTATTATGATGCAAGTAATGTCATACATCAATAATAGTATCTTAGGTTGGCTTCCAAGTGAAGTTCCTGTGGTTAATAGTCTGGTAAAGTAAAATAGCTTCCAATATTGAAAGAAGATTGCAATCAGTTGTTATGGTAGCTTACAAACTGTAAGCTACCATGTAAGATATGGCTCTACAAAGTATCAGGTCTATTTCTACATTGGCATGAAAAGTATCAGGTTGTTATGGTAGCCTGCAATCAGTTGTTATGGATTCTACATTGGCATGAAAAGTATCAGGTCTATTTCACCTGGTTATGGCTCTACAAAGGCTTTTAAAGTTCCCAGGCCATGTCTTACCTATACATTGCTTCAAGATATGGTTTTATTAGTGGTCTTCAAAATACAGATATGGTCTTACCTATACATTGCACTCACTGGTACCAGGGGATTTTCTCCTATCTTACTGCTGTGCAGGCAGTTGTAATCTCTGTTAAATCAAACTATGAGTTCAACATAAATTAAGAGAATTTTCTGTGTGAATACCAAAACCAAGTCCATAATCAAACTATGAGTTCACAGATCAAGAATTTGAAGACACTTAACATTGTTCAACATGAAATTTTGTTATATATGTAACTGTAATGAAAACCTTCTGCATTCCTCACAAAATTCATGTTAGAAGCACTTGATTGGTTTGGACTACAGATGAGTATAAAGTCATTGAGGTAATTTGCCCACTTGATTAAACTGAAGCATGACTTGCATATAAACCAGCATTGGCACCTTCAACCTGTCGTATCATGAGTAGTGAATGGATTGGCACTTTTTTTTTCTTCCTGGAAGTTCTATCGTAAGCTGAACAAGTCATTTTGTAAAATTGAACAATTGTATCATTTTTTTCTTCCTGGAAGTTCTATTATGATGCAAGTAATGTTATACATCAATAATAGTATGTTAGGTTGGCTTCCAAGTGAAGTTCCTGTGGTTAATGGTATGATAAGGTAAAATAGCTTCCAATATTGAAAGAAGATTGCAATCAGTTGTTATGGTAGCTTACAAACTGTAAGCTACCATGTAAGATATGGCTCTACAAAGTATCAGGTCTATTTCTACATTGGCATGAAAAGTATCAGGTTGTTATGGTAGCTTGCAATCAGTTGTTATGGATACTACATTGGCATGAAAAGTATCAGGTCTATTTCACCTGGTTATGGCTCTACAAAGGCTTTTAAAGTTCCCAAGCCATGTCTTACCTATACATTGCTTGAAGATATGGTTTTATTAGTGGTCATACCTATAAATTGCACTCACTGATACCAGGGGATTTTCTCCTATCTTTACTGCTGTGCAGGCAGTTGTAATCTCTGTTAAATCCTATTTTAGTCACTAATACCAGGGGATTTTCTCCTATCTTTTTGAGCTTTTTAAAGTTTATATGGTGTTCAATAGTTGACACTAGTCACTGGTAAGACGCGTGGTAAAGACGCATGGTAAAGCGTGGCTCATCAATGAAAAATACACGGGGTATTTTCTTATGCATCTTGTCCTTTACCAACAAACCAATAATTTAACTTGGCAGACTTATCAAAGAAAAATACACGGGGTAAGACGCGTGGTAAAGCGGTAGAGAAAATGGTACAAAAAACTGGCAAGCTTCAAGTGCCAATCCCCGCAAGGGAAAGGGCTCCAGTTGGGGAAAATGCTACTCCCCTTGCAAACCAGATTGGTGTCGAAATTCGAGCTGCTGCACCACTTCAGGGCGTCATGTATTGGGATGACATTGATGACTCCTTAAAGAAGTCAATTATTCTAAGAGTTCGGGTATTGGCGGATCTATTCACTAGTTCATATAATTAGGCTTATTTCTGTGTATTATTATCAATAATCCTTAATATTGAGTATATGCTTGCAGGATAAATTTGAGATCACAAATTATGATGAGGATGAATTGGTGAGGCAGACCATTACGAAAATATGTCAACTGAGGTACAAAGATTGGAGGAGTCGCATGCATGCACATTATAAAATGTTAAGGAAGAATGGTGCTAACCCCAGAAGCAAGCCGTATAAAGGCGTTTCACAAGAGGACTGGGAGTACATGATTGATCGGGTTTGGACAACAAATGAAAAATTTAAGGTATATACTGCACAATTACTTTATTCCTTATTCTAAAATGAACACAAAATCCTAGTTGGAGCCATATATTCATTTAGTTGAAGTTCCTCTGGCACTCTGATACGTGTTCATAGTATACTATTCAGCATGACTTTTCTGAGGTAAAAAAATTGATACCTATTGGCTGCTCCAACTCTGATACATGTTGATACCTATTAATTTCTATGTAGATTAGGAAAGACTTTGGTTGTGATCAATAACACCTTGCATTAAATGCTTGGATATTGTTGTTGTCATCGCGTCAATATGATAATCTTGTTATGCAAATTCTGAATCCTAACAAATTTTTTTATTGATTGATCTTGAATTATTATCTCAAGTGTCATTTTTCTCTGAATCTTGTCATATATATTGATTGATCTTGATCTTATGGAATTTTATTGATTGATCTTGTCATATAATCTCAAGTGTCATTTTTCTCTGAATTATTATCTAAAGTGTCATTTTTCTCTAAATCTTTGCATATAGAATTTGCATCAAGCCTTACCATAGCATTAGTGTTGTTGTCATCTTATGGAATTATTATCTCAAGATCAATCAATATATATGCATCGTTTTAAGCCTCAAAAAATAAATTATGGACGATTAATAGTATATGCATCGTTTTGTACCTTTGCTATGGTTTTGGTTATCTGTTCACCCATGGTTTTGGTTTCTTGTTGTAGAAACGATCAGAACAAAATATAGTAGCACGTTCCAGTTTGCCATGGAATCATTCTTGCGGGTCGAAGTCATTTGCAGCAACAATGTCCACGAAGGTGACACATTTTTTGTAGTTTCTAGCTTAACTTTTATTATGTTTTTTATGTACTTATCCTATAATATTTAATTGTCATTTCCATGAAACTAGGCGGAGATACCTCACTTTGTCGATTTCTTTAAGGAGTCTCATTGGAGTAAGAAGAAAGATGATTGGTTGGATCATAAATGTATGGAGAAACACGTAAGTGTACCATATGTTTTCTTGTGTAACTATTACTTAAATCTAAAAAAAAATTAACATTAAGTAATTAAGTTTTGCTTTACTTGTGTCCCTTAAAAATGTCAGGTTGAGCTTGAAAATTTACGAACTATGTGTTCTCAGCCGGATGCAATCCCAATGTCACAAGAAGAAATGTCGATAGCAGTATTGGGGAAGAAATCAGGTTACTTGAGAGGATATGGGGTGGGCCGTAAGCCCTCAAATACTAATACTATATCCAGGGAGAATGATGGGGAAATGATTATCCTAAGAGAAGAGTTATCATCACTTAAGGAACTTAATGAAACTCAACAAAATCAGCTTGTGAGACAACAACAACAACTTGAGGCGCAAAATGAACAGATTGCGATACAACAACGGACACTAGAAAAGTTCCAAGCGGCACTATTAAGATGTGGGTTACTTTCGTCAGATCAATGTGGGGATGATTCACCTGAGGGCTGCTAGGCAACTTCTTTTAGGTATCTCTCTCTCTCTATCTATCTCTTCTTGCTACACTTCTTTTGAAATTGGTCTGTATTTGTTGTTACTTCCACAAATTCGAAGCTTCTTTTATCTGAATTTGGTAATATTGTGAATTATTTTCATAGCCCTTTAGTATAGTTCCTTTTAAGTGATGATCATGTTTTGAAGTTTAGGGTGTCCTTTAGTAATTGTTTACACAGAAACTCAACGAATACTACAGCTAACAACTAATACTGATCTTCCCCGGAAAATTACACCAACACCACTTCCACACAAGGAAGTTCCTTTGCAGAAGCTTAATCGTTACTTAAGAACCGTTCCCTCCTTTATCATGTTTTGGATCATGGTACGAAAGTAAGGCAGATATCTCAATGAAATTGATTGAAGAAAGAAAATGTAAATTGATTGAACAAAATAATTTGTACTACAAAAATGAAAGGAAAACTAAAACATATTTTAAATTATAAATACTACTCCTAGAAGCAGAACAACTAAGCCCTGGCAGTCCTTCCCTCTTTCTAACATAGCCCATTGCAAAAGCTTAATCTGTACAGTGAGTTTGGGAACCAACAACTTATTTCCTGTCCCGTTGAAAGTTTAAAAAGAAAATATAACCACCTCAACTACTCCATCAATCTCTAATTGCACTGTGATAGATTTAAGATGATTAGGAAAAAAGAGAACTAATATCCAGTCCTTGCTCTGGATTCCTAGAATCTTTGGCTTCCTAGCAACCATAACCTTTGTTATCTTACCATTCCAGACTAAAAGTAAAAGGTATCTAAAACCAATTCCTCCTGGTTGTATAATTTCTTCCCCGGCAATGAGAACTCTATAGTTTTCTTTCAAGCAATTACTCACATAAAAACCAAGGTTCCCAGTATCGGAATGGGACCCTTCCTATAACTATCGGGAATATTCGATTTTTTGGTATCGAAAAGAAAATAACTGTTAAAATTTTGAAATACACACACACACACACATATTTAGGCATAATTTTAAGTATTTCACGTGTTATGTCTTAATAATTTTAAAATAGAATGAAATAGTAGTCACTCTTGTCGATTAATTTATCTGCGATAGATAAGTTTTCTTATTTTACATTCTTTTACAACCTTACTATGCTTTTACATCCTCGTTGATTGCTTTTTCATTCAATTCTTTGTCGAATTAACTGGAAAAGAGACACCGAATATCAGTCAGTATCGGTATCGATCGTTATCGGATCGGGACATACCAAATCGTATCGGTATCGACATTATCAGATCGATATCGGCCGTATCGAATCGGTATCTGCCGCTACTGCAAACTATGATAAACACTGAAAGAAAGCATGATCATGATGCATTTAGAAACATGAAAAGTTCTGAACTACATATGTGCACCATTCAGTTTGATACGTTTGCACCTTGCCTCCAGGCTCAATCACTTCCAATAAACAGACCAGATTATTATTACGGGAACCGCGTATTATCCCTTTTTATGTGGGTGTAAAAACTATTCTTAAATCACTGAATCCATAAGATTGAGAATTTCTTGCAGAATACGAAAAGGAATTTCAATGTCACAATAACTAAGCACATGTGAAATTTATTTGACTGCTTGGCACTCTGTTGCTAGCTAATGGAGAGGTCGAATACTAAGCCCTGGCAGTCCTTCCCTCTTTCTAACATACCCACAAAAAAATATATTGTACAAAAATATAACACTAGGAATATACACGAGAGGACTTGAGAAATTCTGAGGGGATTGAAAAGTTCCCTGGATATTGCGCTTGGTGCAAAAAATATGCATAGAAGTACATAAAAATTATTGATTTTATGGTGGATATGGGCTGGATATATGTTCAGGGACAACCATAGGAATGATAGGCTAATATATTAGGATATAAGAAGGGGAATTTGATAACCATGTTTAAACTAAGATGGACAGCAATAGGATGCTCTGCACAAAGAAAAAATTTCAGTAAGTCCTCTTCATAACTGCCTTTGAAGACTCAATAATAGGTATATCAGTCCTAAATTCTTTTCTTTGGAAAGATGGAGAATCCATACTTTAGAAATGGATGAGAGGAAAAAAAAAGACCTGATCTATTCTTCTATAAGACTTTTTTTTTTCTCTTGCCATCTGGATCAGTTAGCACCAACTTGTAATCACCTGCAAATAGAATGCAGTGAATTAGTACTCTAAAAATAGAGAATACTAAACGAGGGAGAGGTTAGGAAAATATATGAATTTACTTAGCTTCTTAGTTTTAGTTTCTTCTTCCTTTTAGCATTGTATTCCAATTCCTTGTGATCAATTTTCAAGAAGTCAATAAAGAAGTGTACTGTTCTTCCCCAATTCTTGTATAGTTGTATTTGGCAGCATACTCAAGTCCAGCATGTCAGAATAGTATTTCTTTAAGAACTCATAGAACCTGAACTTGTATGCACAAGTTACATAAGTAAAAGGAGGGATTGCAACATATCTTGTGGGATATAACTTCAGGATTTTAGAAACTGCATTCCTTTTTTAGCCTTTTAGAAACTGCATTCCTTTTAGAAATGCTTGGTTTTATAATGTCAGATTGCATTCCTTTTAGAAATGCTTGATTTTAGAAACATATCTTGTGGGATATAATGTCAGATTGCTTGGTTTTATATTACTACATAAGAGAAGAAAATAACAGTTACATAGGAATATATACTTCTTCGACTATTCCCTCTGCTTGAAACATGGGAAAATATTTCTTAAACATTGGATTTTATACCTTTATTAAATTATTATGGGTCATTTTCTTTAACTTGTTCTGTTACATGGAAAAAGTGGTTCCTAGTTAAAATCAGAGTAAAGCATGCATGTTAAAATTTTACTTGGTCACAAACATGTCATTTCCTGAAGCTTTTCATGCTTTGAAGTTGATCTGAAACTCAAAAGTGCAGCTTGACAAAGCTTTTTTATGTCATTGTGTATGTTGTATATGATGAAATGAAGTAATTGACGAAAAAAATGATGAATTGAGTACTTGTTATCTACATGTATCTTTTTTAAAAAAGTTTATTGTTTATGACAGGTTTTGAATCGTCGAATTTACAAAGGAAACTAAGCCGAATTTTTGGCATAATTTTTTAAAACTTATATAACTATTAGCTAGCCCACCCTACTACAAAATTCTGGTTCCGCCCCTGTCTTGTACATGGTTTGTAAATGTAAATATATTAGCTAATCTTGTACATGTTGAAACATTTTACTAACCTTTTTTTGTGTGTGAAACAAAATACAGTTCATATATGTTCATATATTTTTTAGTCTTCATATATATACTTGTCATTCTTTTAGCATATATTTTGTTTTACTTACATTTTTTTAATCTTTTTGCAGGATCACATGGACAACAAGCCAATATTTTGGGAATACGTTTTATTATGGGATCTATCATTATTTTGGATAAACTAATGTATGCAATGAAAAGATAACTATTATTGCTATTTTTTGGGAATACATTGGATACATATATTTTTGTTTATATTATGGTTGTCTAGCTAAAATACAGTACGTTTGTGGAATACAATTTGTGGAATACAATATGTTTCTCCTTCAATGTGTTACTTGAAGTTGTTATTTTTGCATTACTGGATTATTTTATGAAGAGATGTTGAAGATATTATATGGGATATCATGTTGTGTAAGGCAATGTGTTGGTTTTTAGTTTCAGGTTCTTTGAATACAAATTTAAATGTTATATAAGTTATTTTTGAAACCAGGTGTTATATCTATGTTTAAATTTATGCAGGGAAAACATATTAGTCCTGATGATAAATTAATATAAAAAATAAATTAGCTTTCGCGACATAACATTGTGTAGCAGAAAATGTTATTATATTTGGCGGCTCCATTACCTTTTGCGACATAAGATTGTGTAGCAGGAGGTGTCTTTTTCCGCGACATGTATTATGTTGCCAATATAAATCAGTTTTGCGACACACAAGACATGTCGCCAAAGGTCATTATTATAAATAAATTATGATATGTCGTCGAAAGTGAAAGTTTTCTGCGACATTTTATTTTCCTGTCGCCAAATAGTTTCCCAGACAAGGCTACGCCGACACGTGTGCGACACAGTAAAATATGTCGCAGAAACACTTTGGCAACACAATTCTAACTTTGCGCTACATTTTGCTTGTGTCGCAGAACTTGCATTTTCTTGTAGTGTATGTATCCTTGCCATGATAGATTATGAGATATACCATGATTCCGGATATGCCATGTTCCCTGTGTTACTATGATATTGTGATCCCAGTTGTACCATGAGGTCATGTTTCTAGTATTTCCTGTTTTATAGACTCATCACACCATGTTTCTTGTTGTACATCTCTTTCATTATATGTTCAGTACTTTAGTTGTAGAGGTTGTACTTGCTCCCGTCCTGACAGGATAACGTTGTAGGTATACTTTTCGAGAAGGAAACGCTATGTGTTACATATTATGGTACTGTATTGAGGACCTGGCCTTAGCTCCAGAAGAGGCCCCAGCGGGGAACCTTGCTTAGTCATTTCCATATATTTTGAGACTGAGACTTTGGTATGTTCTTATATTTGGATACTGGACTTTGTCTCCAGTTAGATACTTTGGTTATGTATTATTAAGTCTGTGCTCATGTTACCTTCGCTTATAGATGCTGTGTTGTGATAAACATTTAAATGTGATTTTAGACTGTTAGTAGCTTAGATCCTTTATTGTCTATTCTTAGAACAGCTTACTACGATTTAGCAAGCGTAGGCTGGACATGGCTCGGCCCGGCCCAACAATTTGGGTAACGGGTCGTGACATGTTTTTTTGGCGGCCCATGCAGGTCTCGACTTAAGTTGTTTGGTTACGTTATTGTACCAAACATGCCTGCAATTAGGATCTAGGATAACTTGTTAACATTAGGGATAAACATTTAGAACACCTAAAGGATTACTAGGATTGCAACATAGGAGAACTCGTCACAGCATAGGACCGTTAGCTATAATTAGTCTCTTGTTTGTATTTCAGTGGGTCAATTTAGACCAAGTTTGTACCCTTGGGATGACCCCTGAGGATCTTACTCTAATCTTATCTCGAAATCTGTTTTCACCTGTTTTATTTGCTCTCCTCTAAATTCGTTGTTGAATTTAATTCCTGATTTTCGTTGTTGACTTTGATCTTGCATCGTGATAAATTTTGTGGATTAAATTATGATATATCCTGATAAGGTAAACGTCTGCTTTATTTATGGAGTTTAGAATTTATCGCAGCCATATTAGCTGGTATGACAAAAACATAGAGCCTGATTTCGGATATATTATCCTATTCATAGAATTTAGATTTTCTCGCAGCCATACCGGTTGGCATGGCGAGGATTCTAGATAATATGATTTTAGGGAGTATACCTTAGTTATGACTCTATCGTTTATTGCATCTAGGCTTACTGGTGTGGCGAAAATTCTGGCAACATGATTTCAGGAAGACGTATATGGTTATCAGATCATATCTCAGCTTGGTTCACTTCGTTATGATCGATTGAGCAAGAATAAATTCTTATTATCATTCTTTTTCGTCTTGATCAACTCTGATCTATCTACATCTACAACTAGAATTACAGGTTCTCTAGGACTCTCCAATAGGATTGCTTTCATGTTATCTTTTGGACATAATTATTTTTATGTTCCATCTCTCCTATGACTTGACTAAACTTTTCTTCGTTAACCTCTTGGATAATTCTTCTCGTTATAAATCTCGTTGTCTTCGTACCATTCTTGGAGATATTCCAATAAACTTTCCTGTCTTGCTTGACCCTTTAACTTGTTTGGACACTGTTATGGATTGCTTGACCCAGTCTTAGGCCTTGTTACCTTCTGCTTGATAGATGACCGAAATAGCCAAACCTTGTTGACTGATTCTGTAAGTATAACTATAAATGTATTGTGTGATTGTGATAAATACTTTTCCTAGGGATTGGTTAGATTAAACTTATGGGACAAGTATAGGTGACTGACTGTAGCAGACTTAGAAACCATTAAGAATGATTGCATTGATAGTATGTTTTGATGATAGGGTATCTAAGATGGAGAAATGAGATTGTATATTGTTGTGACTATGGATTGAGGATTAGAATCTTGTGCTTAGAATTTGAGGATTGAGCATTAAATGACTTTGATAACCAAGTGATTATGGGTTATTTATAGCTAATTACATGTGATTAGAGGGTAGATCGATACGTGGATTGATATGGAATAAATTAGAATGAGTTATCATATTGCGTACGAGATCGGGAAGATATCAGAACGAGACAAAGACATATGTACATTGGAAATTAATAAATCGGGAGTTTTGAAATCGAGGATTTATATTCGGAGGACTTGTTGAGTAAAAAGAAGATGCTCTACGCCAAGAATAAGAATTGAAAGTATGATTTCAAGGAGAAGCTGTAGGAAAGGATTGACGACAAATGATGCAAAGGAACTGTGGATTGATAGAATAAGGATACTTAGGATGTGATAAGGAAATCAAGTATTTACAAATTGAGGTTGGAAATATGGTTGATGATTTAGCATTTTAGGCTTATAGACATGTCCAGAGAATGACCTATATTTTAGGATATACGTTAAGGTTCCATGTTTATGGAAGATTCTCAAGGATATATGACGTAGTTATGATAGAAGGACTTTGTCGAACATGAACCAAAAAGATTGTAAAGAGAAACGGAAGAGATGATTACAAGAGTAGCAGATTGAGTATTGTAGCCAGAGCAGCTACATGTTATAGTTTGACCTGTTGGATGATTTTTAATTTCGAGGACGAAATTTTTGTAAGGTGGGTAGGATGTAAGCCCCCTGAATTTCAGGGCTATTTTAAAATTTTCTAAATAAATTATTTTCGATAAATGTTTTATTATTTAATTGTTTAGATCATTAATGTACCTTTCCATGTCTTTGACTTCTGGAGCGTCAGGGATGCCAATCCTTGGAAACTCTCTTCACGAGTTTTGAAGTAGACAAGATTATCTTCGTTTTGATATATCGTGTCCCACTTGAACTTGTTCCCTTGTGCTCTTTTATATCGCGCAAGTTCGGGTCAACTTAGACCGATTAATCATTCAATAATTATTCCCACTTTTATTTTTGATCGTCATTTGCACGTTACCGTGGCTTTTAATTTAGGAGCACCAGACCAGTCGTTTTCTCAGAACCAACTCCTCATGAATGATCTACTCGAGACGCTCTCCACCCATGACCTTCGTGTCCCACTCAGGCACACCATCTTGTGCTCCATTTGCTTCGCACAACTTTCGTGTCAATTTAGACCAATTTATCGTCTGCCGTAATTTGTGATTTAAATTCCAATTTAACTTCCGGGCCCGACATCGGTCCAATCTGCTTGGCAACCGCCCCGTGGGCTATATATGCAGGTTCTCTCCTCTCTCTGAGAGTTGGTAGTAATCAGAATTCCAGGAAGAAAACTCTTAAGTGTTCTTTAACACAACAGAGTAGTGAGCGTGTTCTTTAACACTAACACTAGTACTTTTTAGTACGTGTGGGTTCTGTTACTTCAAACAGAGAGAGAAGAGTAGAGCCATTGCCAGAGGAGTTCGCCGTCTTCCGAGGAGTCAGAAGAGCAGGAGTGTTCCAAGGTTTTCCGTCAACCTTGCTGGTTCCTGGAAGCTGTTCGCAGAGGGCGAATAAAGCTTTGAGCAACGGTGATCATTCACCCCAGCAATTCCATTTCTCGCCTGTCATCCTTCTGTTGCCTTTAGCAGTTCTGTCAGTATCTTCTTTTAGAAGGCACTACTGCCAGTTTGCTACGATCACGAAAATCTCTTTAGATTATTCGTGAATTACGATATCTTTTTAGATCTCGTAATTTGCAGAATCCTTCTGGATCTCTGTTGCAAAACCTTCTTTAAGGAATTGCATTTGAAACGTTGTCTTTACAACTGTTTCAGTTTCTGTATCTTCCATCGAAAAGCGTGTCCCGGCGTTCCCGGCAATAACAGACTTTACATACAATCAAAGTTATTAATAAATATATTTGCTTTTTGGTTAATTCTACTAAAGTAAACATGCAAGTACATATATATATATAGTTGTATACCATGAAATATATTCAATGTAAGATTGTAAGTCTACATAACTGATTTAATTCATATAACTTACTGGTTGGACCAATTTGACACAGTGTCTTGACCGCATCGATTTGGTCAGTTTCTAAAACATTGGTCGAGCCGAATCAGATAAAGTTTTATCCAAACCTCATGTTGTAAACATGCTCCTCAAAATGGGTAAGCCATGGATCCACATAATACCTTGCATCTTGAGATTAACAGGATCGAGTCTAGCTCGCACTACTCAGATCTAAGAGCATCATTAGTAAGGTCTATCCCATTTTCTAGATTCTAGATTTAGAATTTATGATCTCATTTTGTAGAATAGTAAGTTTTATTCATATTTTCAATTTCTATAATTTCGGTCTCACCCCATTCATAGGTGCTAAGGGTTGAGCCTTCCAATTTCTAGATTGTAAACTCGTTTTATAGAATAATAAGTCCTAATTTGGAACCAAACTTTCTAGATTTTAGACTTTATATTATTATTATTTTACATCAATTTTTGACCATACAATCTTTAGGATCAGAGCTCACTTTATCATTTTCTACTATTTTCGTATAAATCCAATACATTCTACATTTACCTATTTTTTAAAATTTTGAATCCCAAATTGCATTTGAGTCCCAACTACTAATG
Organism: Iris pallida; assembly: GCA_029216955.1. Lineage (NCBI taxonomy): Eukaryota > Viridiplantae > Streptophyta > Magnoliopsida > Asparagales > Iridaceae > Iris > Iris pallida. Next base: position 21,438,798 of record JANAVB010036419.1, on the reverse strand, counting down.
ATGCTCTAACGCCCATAATTGTCTTCAAGTTCAAATATCCAGAAAATAATAATAATAATATAGATTGTATTGTTGTATTCATGGAAGCTTTAATTTATCCTGATATCTTTTACATCATCCAGCTGGATTGCGCTATTTATCTATCTATATATAGTTGGTGCCTTTGACTTTAACAATTCTCTGCTATGTCATTTCCCACCAACAAATGTATATTTATAAAACTCGTACTATGCTTTGGAATATCATAGATAGATAGCGCAATCTATCTATGACTTTGTTTCGATGTAATTGGAGAGAGAATTTGTTTAAGCATTCTCTCTTGGATTATGTAAGGCTTAGTCCATGGAGAATAGCTATGATCGATCTCCAGAGTAGAACTCCAGTTGGAACTTCATAAACTTCAATTAACATGAAACTCTTTCTTATAATATAAGGTTAATTATACTGATCTCCTATGTTTCATAAGTATTACAGAAATTATTTCTATTTCGAAAATAATTACATTGACCATCCCTCTCATTTATAAATTTATTAATCATATATAGGTGGTCAATATTATAAATTACTGTGAAAAATAAAATTATATGAATTGTCAAAAACTAACGGTCAACTCTGTTGACCATTAATTTTTGACCAAAATACCCCTAACAAATCACCATTATTACCAGTTCCCCCTCGTCTGCTTGAAAAAATGGAAGGAACATTTCGGTCAAAATTAACGGTCAACTCCGTTGACCGTTAGTTTTTGACAGAATGGAATGTATTGTACATTATGATAAAACAATGGGGTACACCTTAAATATGGTTAATATTGTGGATGTAACTCAAAATTTCTCTACATTAACCCTATAATTTATTATAGTACACCAATGAATACTTTTAGTTGATCCTCCTATTCCTAAGGCAATTGAAACAGTAGTATATATAGAGGACCAGCATTATTGAGTTTTCTGTATGATTGATATCTAATCTATGCCCTCTATAATTTGCTGATTTCAGTGCAAGACATGTGGTACTTGGTACTGTACTCTCATCGAGTCCTACCAAAACTACTGTTCGATCTCATTGTCATTGGTACTACTGGCACTAATTATTGTGCATAATTGTAGACATGTTTACTTAACATTTTTAGTAGAAAATATAAGACGCGAGGAATAAACTATTGGACGGTATAAAACTAGTTTATAACAGCAAAGCACATCCTTGCAACTTTAGTTAATTCACCAAGTACAGAACATATCATGAACAATAATATCTCCAAGAGACCTTAGTCAAGATTCATTGTCTCCTGATGACCCCCCTTCAACATTTCAACATAGTCATCTGTTAGAACTTTCCTCATCAAGTTTTTTCGTTGTCGCCTGATGATTCCCTTCACATTTCAACCTAACCATCTGTTAGGTCCGAGACAAATCAAAAGAGACCAGGACAGAGATGTCACGCAAGACCTTCTAGATATTTACTTCTGTTCTGATCCTGAAGTTGTAGTCGAGATTTGGAGATTCACGCAAACAAATACGCACAAACGTCATACGACCATGCTGGAGTGCTAAGTGCTCCATCAAAACGCCACTTTGCGTCCTTAAGTCCGAGTCAGAATCCGAGTCGCCTTGAGGCTTAATACAAAAAAAAAAAAAAAAAAAAAAAATTCCAAAAGCGTGACAAATGCAAATTCTTTCTTGAGGAATTTAAACTTAATCCTACTGATATGTGACTATTCAATATTGAGATACTTGCTTGGAGTGTTTTTCAATGAGACTTATCTTCTAGCTCTCCATTAAGGACGAACACTTCCCAGTATAAGAAAAAACCTCTACATCATCAATTAATAACCTGGATTTTTTTTTCCCTTGCAACTAATATATATCATAAGTAGCTGACAGTAATAGAATTGGTTCTTTAAAAAATTTCGGTTCAAGTCAGACCGAACCAATTTGCTGGCAAAATCGGTCGGACCGATTGGACCGCCGGTCCAGTCTGGTTCTGACAATATTGTCGTGCACCCTTGATTGAATGACATTGGATGAATGCATGAACATATTCTCATACAATCCAATAGATAAAATAAACACGATCAGTTCAGTATACAAATAATTTCTTCCCACTTGTTAGTAGGTTTGAGGAAGGTACTGTTATAGCATTGATTAAGCATAGCTTAACTCGTCAGTGATCCACTCCTATAGAGTTGAATAGTAAGAATATAAGCTATACTTCTTTTTTTTTCAAAATAAAAAAGAAAAATGCTACCTAGTTATTCCCAAGCAAAATTCATTCTTAATTGAGTAATGATACGCAGCAGGAATTCCCACCATTATTCCCATGCACCAAAAGAGACGGGAAAAAATAACTGGTAGTGCATGGCATGCACATATATGTAAAAAACTTTGCGGGGGAATATCAATCTACTGCTCCAAATCGAAAACTTATCAGAGACATGCATGCATGCATGGGGGAAAATTCCAACACTGCAAAAATATTAAGAGCAGCAGCCAAACTCGTAACATCTCACAGACTTAGGTTGCGTTTGGTTCATTGTAATGTAATCGTAATCGTAATGGAATTGGATTTGTAATGTAATTGATTTGTAATGTAATGGAATTACAATTACATTACTATGTTTGGTTGAAACATGTAATCAAATCATGTAATGTAATGTTATTGCATTCATGTGTTTGGTTTACCATGTAATGTAATTGAATTTTTAATTTAATATTTTTTAAAAATACGACATAAAATTTAAAAGTTGATCATACAAAATTTCAAAAAATTAAAAAGAAAAAGAAAAAAAAAAATAAATAAAAAAAGGCGAAAAATGGTTTTTTTCTGATAAAAAAAAGACCAAAAACGAAAAAAAGACAAAAAATAAAAATACCAAAAATGACAACGAACAAAACAGAAGAAAAAAACCAAAATGAAAAAGCGATAAAAATAAAAACGACAAAAAAAATCAAAAATGTGAAAACCATAAAAAGTGACCAATAATGATAAAAAAAGACTAAAAACAAAAAATGACTAAAAACAAAAAATTGACAAAAAAAATAAATAAAAGGGAAAAAAAGGACGAAAACGACCAAAAACAAAAAAAAGGGCAAAAATGAACAAAACAAAAAAAAAAAAAAAAAACGATAAAAAGAGCA